>QVRM01005434.1:0-37132 GCA_003439945.1 Dermanyssus gallinae | reverse complement strand
TATTCATTAATCAAGCATCTCAAGAAGATGTCAGCGACCTAACGCCCAGATAGCTGGCGCAGACCGACATGCTTCATGATGATATTTGGCCGCAAAATTTGCAGCAACACTCATCAGAAGGGTTATGGAACCCAGTGATGGTGGCACAGTTTGTGGTGGAACCCATGGACGGAGTAGCGGGTGAGAACGTGTCGTCGCTCGAAGAGCGGTTCCATCCATGTATTGTCCAACATTGCTGGTGTTTTGTAGAAGGCTTCTGGCACTTCCCTCATTTTCTGCTCGAAGTGCCTACGGAACTCTCGCAGTGAGGCGTGGTCGGAAGTTGAAGGCGGTTCACCATGTCCTCGATGAACGGCGTGGTCCTCTACAGACTATAAGTATTTTTTTATGGAGGAGGGTTAAATACTTTTACGTACTATTACTGTGAGTAGAAAGGGAGAAGTTCCCAATTCCTATCTCGAGCAGTGTGGGACTCGATCCCAGCGAATGGATGTTAGCCCGTTGAGACCCATACCCACTAAACGCATTTCCCCCCTTAAGCTTCACTCTCTGATGGCCCAGATCTCCATAGAACAGTACTATGGGCCATCAGGAGAAGTGGCGAGTGCCACTCGGATCATTTGCCGGGGGTCACTCATGGGTTTCCCCAACGTTCGACGTGTCCTGTACTAACACCTGCGAAGCCGCGTCATTCGGACTTGCGTGATCTTCTAGTACAGGTCGGCGGAAATCTTGCTCTCCTGAGCCATTCAAAGCTCCTTTTCTTCTTCAGCACCGCCATAGCCATAGCTACTCCTAGCTTCCATCCTGAAGTCGTACAGCATATGTAGTCTACGAAGCTCCTTAGGGTTCCTCTGGGGGATCGGGAATGTTTGCTCCTCTTTCATCTCCCTCATTAATCCATTTGTTTCTGAGTTTTGCAACTGCTGTGCTCTAGCCTGTTCCTATATTGCATATATGTATATGTATATATATATATATAAAGTGTTGCATTAGCGCTTTGGAGCGAACAATTGTCTCCGCGCAACGGTTTTCTAACCAAGACTACGCAAGTTCAACAATGTGCCCCGAACATGTGCTGCATTTAATCGTAAATGTCGAGCGACAGCCTCTGACGCATGAAATTGAAAGCTCTCGAGTCTCCCGTGTAAAATGTTCATTATTTTTTTTTTAATAATTTTATTGATACATACTAGTATTGGTGTTCTGCTCAATCGGTTTAAGTGAGTCCATTTGAACGTGCCCAGTTGCATATATGATAACTCTTATACTTCCTACGAAGGCTACAAGTCCTAAACTACCGCACATGTAGAGTTTAGCAAATCGTACAGTTTCTTTCTTCTTTAATGGACATGACGTGTAAACGTCGTTGTTTACTTTAGGCCTTACACGCTATCACGAGGTGTTTTCATTGAATAGTCAATGCATACATAGTTCACGTAGCTATGAAATGCTAGGATCCTTCGTCAGAGACGCGCCCGAGTAGCGTCCTATCACATATAGACACTCAGCAGCACTTCAGCGCGTTTTGAAAGAGGAATGGTGCATGCATCTCTGCAACAATGTCACGAGAGATCCCTCTAGCTAGGGGACCATTTCAATCTGACTCTGGACTAGAAAGATGGATCTATCTTCAGTCTCTCTCTCTCTCTCTTTTACTGTTGATCTGCAACCGACAAGTAGGCTCCAACGACTGCGACAGCCTGCTTATACAAGCACATTAGAAACCATTATGCAGTGAAGCACTCCTCGGGCTGAGCAAACGCGGGGCGCTGGGTAACGACCCTACTATATTTGTCAGCCGCCGCAATGCACTAGTTTCGATATGCTGGCCGACTTGAACCCAAAAACAGCAGCAACAACAACAACAACAAAGCTTCGACAATGCGTCCGAAGGGGCCGTTATTCGAGTGCCTATCACCTGCGCATAATAGAGAGAAGACGACCAGTCGGTTTCTCTACAACAGTTGCCGCTAATGTGAGTCGTCATTATCTGTGCAAGATACCTCCGATACTTCAGGGGGCAAGAAAGCAAAAACTCACAAACGTTGTGGACTGACTTCTACAAGTCATATTTGCGCTAGACCCAGCTGGCAGCGGGGCTTTTCTCACCGCGGTCATAACCTAAAGGTCAAGGTTGCCAGACAAGATTGCCAAAGACACGTGTAGTCGTACAGTAGCGAGCCGCAATCACTGGAAGCTTGGTCGAACACCGCCAACTAGTATCCGCATCTAGTTTCTAGTCTCTGGTTTTTGTATTACCAGTTCGGCATACATTAAAAACGAATTTACTGTATAAACAAAATAATTAGTGCATCCAGCAGCGAGTACCTGGCGTATACGTAGCAACTGTCACATGCATCACACAAAGACCAAGCCAACGGTGCAAGTCATTGCGTACATCTAAACCCCTCGACTTGCCGTCTGGCCTGTTCTACACTAACTGCCCTTTCTGAAAAAAAATAACATTCTTAGGATACTGCATGTGTAAAGCCACTTCCAGGTACCAGGCATATTCAGCCTTAGGCAAACTGTGTCAGCATTGGTGAACCGCCTGACATAAAATACATAGAACGTCTCCTCGCTCGCCTTGCTTGACAAACAAACACTCGCTTTATTCATAATGAAAAACGCGTGTTAAGCTAGTTGAGATTTGACAGCGTGAGGTGGTTTCGTGCCTGTCAAGATTATTCATTAACTCAGAAACAACATTATGCATGAAAAGCCTTACTGCTGGCAAAATGGACAGTATTCAGGCAGTACCTACTTCCCCGTAAAGTAAGACATAAGTCGTTCATACTGTTCCGTGTATATGCGCTGTAAACGTCGCTCCTGTGCAATGGATGCGGACCAAGATATGGGAAACAGTTAAATAACTCCAACGATTGGCCGCAGCAACGTCTAAGATTTCTGTCAGGCAATCGATCTCCACGCCTCTGAACTTCGTAGCTTTAGTCCTCCTAGTGTTTATCTCAAATTCCTCCTAACTAAGTAACGCGTTTACCATCCAGGTAATGCATTAAATGGCACCTAGGTCCGCAATGTGCGACCACAATATCATTTGCACACATCACAACCACGGCCTTTGGTACTCCTGTCGGATGTAACCGATAAGATCAACAAGGAGAGGGATAAATGAGACGCAACTTAGTATTCCTATTTTTTTGCTTAATTTAGTGACAATACACCACGCTCCGCCTAAATAAACGGGTTGACCCTCAGCCAAGATTTAACGTCCACGGGACTGCTCTTTACATTGTTTTATAGATGGACCCCCATAATACAAATGTGCAACTATGTGTCTCCTCCGACCGCAGGCAAATGCACCCGCCACGGCACCGGGCTTGACCACGCTTGCCCACTACCAGTGAGGTGCTCTTGTCAGAGAAAACTTGTTATTACACCCAGGAAAGAGCCACAACTGTCCGTGGGAATCACGCACGGATAAACGATTCATTCAGGGGTGATTTCGTAAATCATCAACCAGCAGATGACGAGTGGCTTTGTCAAGGGTCTTGACTTAGTCAATAAAGACCGCGTACATATAGATAGTCGCTGGACTGTGTCACAGCTTGGTGGCATTTTTTACTGGAGATACTGCACACATTTTTACGTGCAGATACTGCACCACGAGACCCCTGTCTTGTTCTGAGGCTGAATTACTCGGGTATCCAGCGAAGAGCCTGCTCAACCGCATGCTAGACCAACTCGCCGAAAATCGTTAATATGCGCACTGGTGTCACTCTACGACAGCTATTTGGATCTTGCTTGTGATCGCCCTTGACCAGAAAAGAAAGCCTGGGCGTCATTCCAAATGTTAGGTGTCCGCCCCTTTCTATGTAATTTATTTGTTAAAATCATAAACAGTGTCCGCCAAGGAAGGGAGTGACTAGATTCAATGCTCATGGTGGACCTGAAACGGGCCCTAAGCTCTTTATCTTCGGAATGACCGGAGTACCTGCCGCACTTCTTGCACCCCGAAAGGCAAAACCGACCTACGATGTCGCAATATATAAGCTGACGGCTCTTGTTCTGATCTTTCGAGTAGCCGCCATTCCTCCAGCTTCGTTGTAACGTTTGCAAATTGTATGTATTCTTGGCGAGGCAACTTATGTAAGTGCCCCCGAGCGTCGAATATTCATGACTTCATTCGAGGCCAGAAAGCTTGCAGTGATTGCACCTGTAGTTATCTGTGCAAGATACCTCTGATACTTCAAGCCAATACGCCGTTGCGCAGGGCGTATTGGCTTGAGGCTATAGTACATCGTTAATTAGAGCCGGAGGAAGCATAGCCGTACAAGTCACAATGCTATTAGTGATGTTTTATTTGTGTTATTCTTCTAGGTAGCTTGCTCACTAGAACTAGCCTATTTGCGTATGATTTAAATAGCTATATAAATGCGAGCGATGTTCTAATCATGGTATTGCTATTACTGCTTTTGTGTGTAAATTTTGCCAAGTAATATAAAGACTCTTTCATCTTCTCACAACATTTTCAATTCTAATTAGTATTTTTACTGGTTTGCTGTTAATAGCTGGAAATCGGAATTGCTCGTTATATGACTCTTACCATCTTTATTCACTGTCGTAGTATAATGCAGACGTATTCTATCCAACGTTAAGATGGCAAAACACAAAGCAAGTATACAAAGAGACACTACCAATATACGTGGCTCTGGTGTGTGCAACACAATAGGGCGTGCAACCTGTCTTTTTATCAACGCTTAATGTGGTTATGATGAGGACGGTCTTAAAATTGCAAGCATAACAATTATAATAATAACTGTGTAATTTATTACGTTTGCAACCTTTGCTGTTATTCCTACTACGGTTTTTGTACAGTGGCAGAGGCCTCTCAGCATCTAGCCCCGTACGACTTCTTTTGGCACGGCAGTATTAATACAATACAATACAAGTCTCCTTTATTGAAAAAAGGGGTGTTTTTACACACATAGGCACGTCGCGAAACTCTCCATGCGAGCGCGTTATTCACCACTTCGGCATTAGCAAACTTCCGGTGGAGTAATTGACACACCACTACGTAGATTATTTGGACGTAATGTGAAAAAGGTACTAAAGGTATTACTCCGGATTAGTTGTTTAAAAAGTCTCACGTCAACTTGCATTTGGTACTCGCTTACGGTTGGGGAGTACGAGGCTCTCGCGTCTTACATTGCAGCGCCATGCGACTCGTTTGACAAAAATATCCTGCACTTGCTGGAGCAGTTCTACATCTTTTCTATAAAAAGGCGCTCACACGTGTGAATAGTATGTCCACTTTGGTAAAGCAATTGTTAAATACAGTTTTATGTACATTGCTGGGTCATGCCCGATAAACGCTATTAGGTACGTCAGAGGAAAGTCCTACCCATCATCATACCCACCTAGTTTTGGACCGGTTATACCATTAATCCTACCCATTTGGCAATAATTATAAAATATGGCAGGTCGTCCTGCCTTCATCCTTCGAGCCACTTCACAGAGCCACCTTAAGGCCGTCACAGTGCCATTATAGGCTGTCACCGTGCGGCTCTAGGATCTTTCTGAGCTATTCTAGGTTATTCCTAGAGCCAATTCAAGGCTATCTAAACTTTTAGCCAGAGGAACTTCACTTCTGGCTCTTGCTCTAAGCAGATTTGTTACCGATGTGTGATCCCTGAGACAAGATTGTGTTTATATAGAACTTTCCACGACATCAGTTACAGTGTTCAATTGTTTTTGCACCTTTTGTGTCTACTTGTGAAACTGTTCCGCATTAGTTAGAAAATTTCAGGTTATTGAACAGGTTACCAACGGTCCGATCAGCTCCGTTTTATCCCTAACAAACAGACAAGCCGAGCAATGAATTCGGACGATTGGGAATGCTCCAGAAGAATCGGAAAATAAGAGAGCAGGATTCAATTCGATACTACTCCACAGTAGAGCATTCGCGTTAGTGCAGGCGACAGTTGTGTTTACAACAGCTAACGGAACGCAATGCTAGAGACTGGTACGTTTACGCTACACTAGGATAACACAATCGTCCGACCCCAGCGCCACTTGTAGTTAGTAGAGAAAGGGTCACAATGTCTACTAAAGATTGTCAGCAAGATCCGGCCAGACTTACATGCATACGTTCTAATCCATCGTCCTTATCCGTGCCTTGCCCTAACCGGCCTTGGAAACAGTTAGGGGTTAATTACGTCGTTCCTCCCGTACATACAATATTTAATTCACACGGCACGTAAAAGTAAGACTTACGTATGACAGAACAAAATACGTAGACTAGTGGGTAGATAAATCAGCATTTTCAACCCTCGTCATTAACTAGTTCGTCAATTGTGTTTAGATAGCATATGGTAAACAACGTACACGAGAAACTTCTGTTTGTTGTAGATGCTGCTTGTTATCTCGTTGTTTATCACAGGTAAAGCAAGCAGGACATAAACAATCCATTATGTACTACGGCTCTGAGTCAGTAGTCAGCCAACAGCGCACATAATCTCACTACGCGACGAGTGAATGTGGGAAAACTTCAATGCATTGGTTAGTTTTAGGGCGGCAAAGTTTGTACCAAGGCGCAAAGGGCAGCTAAGTTTGTACCAAAGCGCAAAGAGCAGCTGAGTTTGTACCAAAGCGCAAAGGGCATCTGAGTTTGTACCAAAGCGCAATGTGCGCAGGTGGGTCGCTAACGTTGTCACAACGCTTTACAAACTGACAGATGCAGCCTTTAACTGACAACATGTCAAAAGCAGCGCTTATGAGACGACCCGATGGAAAGCGTCTATCAAGAAGGCTAAGAGGCTAACTAAAAACAGAACAAACGGTTAGGTCGAGTGAAAAATGGCGAACGTTAGCAAAACAGGAAGAGGAGATAGGAGAGAAATAACAGGAAAGATGAGGAGATCTTCTACCGGCGCTCATCTACTTCAACGATGTACACTTCTTAAGTCAATAGGCTGGTGGCAGTAAAACCCCGCGCAGTGGTATTTTGATGCGTTGAAGTGCCGTAGGGTCGAAGCGCGTGCCTCAGATGTCGAGGACTATATTACCTTAAATTGCTCCGAGACATGACAGACAGATGTGTGTCAATCGGTCCTGCCATCCTAAGCCAGATCCGGAAACCTTGGCTGGACTTTAGCGAGCTTAGGACAATTCTATCATTATGGCTACTCGCGTTGATGACTATCGACTCGAACCCGCGCCTTTAGCTATAGAAACGACAGCGACCTCAAACGCCACAACATTACTGCGCTGTGACGCATGATCATCTAGGAATACGGGTATAGTGGGTTTGCGAGTGCCATACTTATATAAATATGATGCATACATTGTGTAATACAAATATGATGTATGAATGATGTGTATATATTTTTACACACATATGTATATATATATATATATATATATGCATGTCAATACTGCAGCTAGGCTTGGCTTTGCTGTACACAAGATACAGCTCTGTGACAAAATTATTTCATAGGCGTTTAGCTCGCATGTTAGACGGACGCTTTTTCTAAAAATTGTTCACGGCGGTTTGCCGCTTGGGGACCATCTTTTAGCGTACTACGGCGCACAATTAGCACGCGTGTAATATATATATATATATATATATATATATATATATATATACATATGTGAGTGTGTAAGCACTGGCAAAGAAAATGTATTTAACTGCATGGGCAATTTGCATTATTGCAGCGCCTACGCAAAAAGTGCGCCGGTACACGAAAACATCGTTTACAAATGTAGCTGCTCTCGTATGATGGTGGCTGGTGAAACGAGCACTTTACAATATATTCCTCTGCTCTCGTAACGACTGCTTGTCTTAGAAAACTTGCTATGTGAATGATGCTTACTTTGTCTGAGTGAATTTCACTAACAGACATATATATATATATATATATATATATATATAGACACGAGTAGAAACCGGCCAGGCGATCAATCTAATCCATTGAAGCGACGATTATAGACGTGTTGTTGTACAAAGACAAAGCTGATCGATGAATTGATCGCGCGACTGCTAAAACGCTGGACGAGAGGTTGAACAGCAGCGAATCGCACAATGCACGTCGATCTCGACGCCCAACGCGAAAACGCGGCGTCCGTCCGGGGGGATATTATATATATATATATATATAAATGCATTCAATTTTTCAATCCAATTTCAATTCAGACATGGTTTATTGACAGAACTGCATACATTCACATGCTTAAGTTCACTTTATGAAAAGTGGCACAAGGGTTTGGAAATAAAAGGACAAAAAGAAGAAATTAAAAGCAGAAGTTAATACCTATACCATAATATTGGCTATACTGACATACAAGGCAAAGGAGCACACTGAGCTATAACTTGATAAGCATTATAACTCCAAATGACAAGTGCAAACTATATATATGTATATGTATATATATATATTTATATATACACATACATATATATATATATATATATATATATATATATATATATATATATATGTGTATATATACGAGGTGTGTTCAATCGTTATCGCGACTTTTGAATTTTCGCGGGTTACGTATATTCGAATTTCGATTTTTGTGGCGTTATGTTGGTACTCATGTCTCTCACTTATGCCGACAAGCTCGGCCATTTTGAATGTTCACTTAATTGTTGATAGCTGCTTTGCTTGCACGTGTTTTGGATCGTCTTCGATTTTTACCTATTCAAAAAAATGGATCAAAGAACCTGTATCAAATTTTGTGTGAAAAACGAAATTAAGTGCGCGGATGCATTCCGAATGTTGACTGTGGCATACGGAGAAGCTACCTTGGACCGAAGCAACGTTTATCGGTGGTACAAAATGTTCTCAGAAGGCCGAGAAGATGTGAACGACGAAGAGCGTGCCGGACGCCCGAGCACTTCAACAACAGACGAAAAAATTAATGAAGTGGAGAAAATGGTATTGGCCAATCGTCGAATCACCGTTAGAGAAGTTGCTGAGGACCTAAACATATCGATTGGCTCGTGCCATTCGATTTTTATCAACGATTTGGGCATGAGACGGGTCGCCGCGAAATTCGTACCAAAATTGCTCAATTGCGACCAAAAACAGCATCGCATGAACATTGCTAATGAGATGTTGGACTCTGTCCGCGACGACCTAAATTTGCTCCAGAGGGTCATAACTGGTGACGAATCGTGGGTTTATGGTTATGACGTGGAAACCAAAGCTCAATCATCTCAATAGAAGCTGCCGCACGAACCAAGACCGAAAAAAGCGCGCCACGTTCGGTCGAATGTGAAAGTTTTGCTGACAGTTTTCTTCGATTGCAGGGGCGTGGTGCATCATGAGTTCTTGCCACAGGGTAGAACGGTCAATAAGGAATATTACCTGCAAGTTATGCGCAATTTGCGCGAAGCAATCCGCCAGAAACGCCCGGATTTGTGGAAGAACAAAAATTGGCTTTTGCACCACGATAACGCCCCTGCTCACACATCGTTGCTTGTGCGCGAGTTTTTGGCCAAAAACAACACACTAATGATGCCGCAGCCACCGTATTCCCCAGATCTGGCCCCCTGTGACTTTTTCTTGTTCCCTAAACTGAAGAGGCCCATGAAAAGACGACGTTACGCTACGCTTGACGAGATAAAGACGGCAGCGAAGGAGGAGCTGAACAAGGTAAAAAAAAATGTTTTTTGAAGTGCTTCGACGATTGGACCGTTGGCACAAGTGTATAATATCTCATGAGGATTACTTTGAAGGGGACAAAATAGATATTCATGAATAAATGAATAATTTTTGAAAAAACACAAAAGTCGCGATACGTTTTGAACACCATATGTATATATATATACATATACATATATATATATTTATATATATATATATATATACATATACATATATATATATTTATATATACACATACATATATATATATACATATATATATATATATATACATATACATATATATATATATATATATATATATATATACAGGGTGTTGCAGGAATATTTGAAGCGCGATATACAGATTTGTAGAGCTCGTTAAAGCAAATATTTTTTCCAATGGAACATGGTCTCTGAGAAGTCTTGTTTCGGAGTGAGAGCGAAATTACTATAATTTGTGACACTAGTTTTTGCCCGACATAGGAGCACAAAATGTGCTGTTGCGAGACAACCAGTCTTCCTAGACAGAATCTAAGCACACCATCGTGTTCGTGATAAAATTGCTCCATCTGAAGAATATGCAAGGCCGGTCAGAAGACGCGACATAGTCGCTTAGAAGAGAATTCGCCAAAAATAAAGTTCTTTATTAGCGTTCACGCCAAATACTTTAGAATCATAACCCTACAACCACTCACCGCGCTCAAAACGGACATATTCAGCCAATGCGCAATTCATGGCGATCATTTTGGTACCAAACATATGTCAATGCGAGCTGTGGTTGCGGAGTAATTACGATTTTTCGGAGGGCATGTCCAGGTTAAGTGCATGAAAAATGACTGTGTGGCAACGTTCACTACCGCCGACGTGTCGCGCGACAGCCGCAGCCGCAGAGACTGGTTGTCTCGCAACAGCACATTTTGTTCTCCTATGTCGGGCAAAAACACCAGTGTCACAAATTGTAGTAATTTCAGTCTCACACCGAAACAAGACTTCTCAGAGACCATGTTCCATTGGAAAAAATAGTTGCTTTAACGAGCTCTACAATTCTGCATATCGCGCTTCAAATATTTCTGCAACACCCTATATATATATATATATATATATATATATATATATATATGCATATATATACTTTGTTATACGAGCATAACAGCTTCAACTAGCTTCAACCGACGCCTAAACTTGCCCTAACCTACGCGTGTATAGGAAGCGTACGTCACAAATGGCATACATTGTTGTCGACCGACCGACCGACCGAACGAACGTACAGTTAGTGAGTGACTGAGTGAGCCAGCCAGCCAGACAACCGGACAGCCGGCAGTCAGTTCTCCGTCAGTCAGTCAAGCTCAGCTTCTGGCCGTCATAAAATCCGTCGCTGTTGCTGAGCCAGTTGATGGCCGTCATCATCATTATCATCATCAGCAGTAGAAGCAGCAGCAACAGCAGTACCACCAGCTGCAGTACCACCAGCAAGAAGCCCTTTGACGCTGGTTGGCTGGTTCCATCGGCCCATCGAACATAAAAAGCATAGTCCGACTGCCGGTAGGTCGGTAGAGATCATTGACATCGGGCTATTTATTTCTGCTGCTGCTGCCGCCGCCGCTACCACTGCCACTACCGTCACTGCTAGTAAAACATGCCTAGACTATGACGGGCGGGCTTGCAAGCCACACGCATTTGCCAACAAACGGGCGTCTATCTTATGCATCCATCGTTGTGTCCGGAGAGAGAGAGCCGGCTAGTCAGCCGCCACACGACCCACCCACCCACTCACATAACTAACCAGCTGCCCAGCCGCACACTCGCTCGTTTGCCGCCCGTGGATCCGTCCGTCTGCCCGTGCGTTCGTCCCTCCCTCCCTCCCTTTCTTCCTTCCTTGGTTCGTTCGTTCATTCATGCATGCATGCTTGCATGCAAGCAAGCCTTCAACAGAACAAACGAAGCGTCCATAACGTGTGCGCATAAAATGTGCTCTGTCTGCCTGCTTGCGTTTCCCGAATGATCTCAACAGTTGTTCGGAACCTATCCTGCTGCTGCTACTGCTGCTGCGGCCCCGTGACCTATCCGATGATCTCCGGCCAATAACGAGTTCTTGGCCGGCCAGCCGACCGATCGACCAACGGCCGGTCCGGCCGTCGGCGCCGTTATCGTAACTGTTGGCCAAGCTGATCCTTTTCCAGTCGAGTTGATGATCTCTCATTGTTCTCTCCTCATATATATATATATATAAATATATATATATATATATATATATTGTATATATATATATATATATTTGTACTATATATCTATATATATATATATATATTGTATATATATATCTATATTATATATATATCTCTATATATATATATATATATATCTATATCTATACTTATATATATATATATATATATATTATATATATGTATATACTGTATTATATATCTATTTGTATATATATATATCGTTCGCACGTCACTTTTCAGCAGCCATGTTCGCTGCGCCACCAGCAGCGATGGCGGCAGCAGCATCAATAGAAGAGCAGTTTGAGCCATAGCCCTCGGTCGAAGCACTTTAGTTTTGGCCGAATGAAGTCTAACGACAATGCCGCTCGGGACACCACCACGTTTGTTTCTAGCATAGAGCGATGAGCCAACGAGAGTTTTGCTCTAAGTTTTTTTGATACACCAAATTCCGGAAATGCATCTGCCTGCATCATCGTGGTCGTCAGCAGCTTCTGTGGCGACTTTCGGGGAACACGCAAAACCACTAACGCCGGGATCCGCCGCCTGTCGGGCAGGCTCGCAAGTACGTGGCACTGTCTCGACGATGACTCGAGAACTTGCGCGACAGGTCCACTAGGACAGGTGCATCCCGATACTACAGTACGAATGACGACAACGGCAAACCATACAGACCAGCTGTCCCCGGTCGCAGGGAGGCTCTCGGCACTACTTAGCCTGCTTGAACTCACTTAGTTAGTTTATTTATTTGTCTGTTCCTACAGCAAAAATGTCGGCAAGCGGCAAACACGTCTGCCACGTCGCTATCAGCGCTGAACGTCGGGCGTCTTTGGCATCGACGTTATACCGGGGGGTCGGTGCGGGACATCGGGTCCTCAAAGACTGCGAAGTCCGATTTGTCGTCGCCGCTGCAGTGCAACAATGTTCAGGACTCAGAGAAGACACACGCCATCATGTGCCGCTGTACATGGCGGCCGGAATCCTTTCAGCGGCTGTGGCATGCAACTTGGTTTTGGCACAGCAACAAATGGCCCAGTATGGCACAGCCACTATGCACCACATATATACACATATGCCAACACATGAGCCAGCCAGATGCTAACATATATAAATATTTATATATATATATATATATATATATATATATATATATACATATATAAATATATATATACCTATATATATATATATATATATATATATATTATATATATATATATAATTGATTGACGCCTGTGTGCTCCGATGTGCCATTTGATGTATCTATATATATATATATACACACGCATGAGAGTCTTACGCCGTGAAATCGGACGCGGCGTATTTAGAAACGTATTATCGGCGTCCGATGCCTTCTACTACGAGCGCTGTTAGCATTGCTGCTGCTGTTGCTATTGCTATTGGATATCTGCCAGCGCGGCAAAGGTAGAAAACGAAACCGGAGTGGCCTGTCGTCGGGAGATCACTCGCGGCCGACGACCAATACGCGGAGGAACACATTATCGGACGAGAGAAAAGAAACGGAAGTCTGGCGCCGGCAACTGATCCAGTCGCCGAAAGAGCTACTCTCAGAGGTGTAAAGATGCGGGACTCGGATTCGGACCTCGCTGCTGGCATCAACGACCAAACGACCACGTAAATAGCGGGCTCATTCAATAATGATGACGCAGGCCGCAAGCAAACTTAGACACAGACTGGCGACGACTTTCCTGAAAATAGAAGCTGGTCACCTAGTCAATCATCAGGCAAGGCGCGTTGCCTTAGCGCGTGGATCGCGATCGGATGCGTGTGCGTATAAGTAAGTATGAACGACGTCAGCTAACTGCCCACGTCCTCACACTACAAGGTCTCAGGCTGCGGACAAGGTGGAATGTTTGAAAGGATGCAACGTACAACAAGCGCGTGCTCTGCAAACACCGGCAAACATTGAGGATTTGTTTGCCTGCGAAAAGTTCATATAGCATTATACAATAATTTTCTCTAAATTCTCTCTCTAGTAAAGGTGCATATTATGTTCAGCTCACATAGGTCAACAACAACAACTTGCTTCTCCCGTTTAGGGAAAGTCATAGCGTTGTCATCGAAGTTCACCACGAGATGTCGCTCGGGTACATTGCTTTGTACTTAAATTAAAAATAAAACCTGTATGCGCATGCTATATTATGAGACAAATATTATGTTTATCATTCATATTAGTATTAACATACTATAAGTTAGAATTTCACCAAAACTCGTGTGTGTATCGGGTGTACGCATTTTCGGTTCTATTCAGTAGGCAGTAGAACCACCAGAGAGCCTGTAGCGTACATGCGCATAGTACGGAAAGCATTAGCGATGTGTTACGGTTAGTGTGCATCGACTCCGAAAAGAACTCTATTATACCTATTCGTGGGAGATTCTACATAGGGCCGTTGTGAGAAAATTTGATAAGAGCCCGCCCGCGTGTAGCAACTAGACTTCGTTAACCTATGGACTGCGCACCCTACTGCAGGCCCGTTTTTTTACAGTTTGTGCTGTAGGAGTGCGCATTTTACGCAGCGTCTGACGAAGCGCCAACCGGTTGCTCCGTAACGTGACTGCAATACGAACAAGATTCATAGGCGTGTTGTTAGTACTGTGTAGCTACGTTGGCTTACAGAACACCGTGACTAGTCTGTGATCCATCCTGGGCACCCTTCGGCCAAATGAGATTGGAGGGAGGCCAGCCAGGCCAACCAAAGCTAGAGATACCTAGCGTCCTATCTAGACGAAAAACTATCCTCTTTATAGTACTCTAATACACGAGTATGTTGTTAAAGCTTTTGATGTGAAAATGACGGCAGGCGAGGAATCTGCTATATTTTTATGTATCTTGGATTAGAGGTAAATGCTCTTCAAGAGAGAGAGAGAGAGAGAGAGAGCTGTGTGGGCCGGATTATGCCATCAGGCAGCCAAGGCGTGAATGTGATCATTACTCACGTGTTCTGCTATTTGTTTTGTTCTTTAAAATATGGGTGAGAGAAGATCATGCTATCAGCTGACACGTCAACTTAAATTGACGAGAGGAAGGGGAGAGATTAACGCAGCCTGGTTTAGTGCCCTTACCACCGCCATTCTTGTGAGCGTTTGTATAATTCTTTGTGGTTAAATATTAACTTACGACAAGCTGAATGTGGCTTACTCGGGGTCTTGACTAGGCTGAATAGTGGAACGGCAGCGTCGAGGTACACTTCAGTTACACTACGTCGAGTACCTGAATACAAGAACATCTTACTCCTCTATGGAGGTCAACAAGTTAGATCGTCCCCTTTATACTTTCTTGTGAAGAAGATTCACGCTACCACCAGACGATATACGTCAATAAGTTAGATCATCAATGGAGCTAAAATCAACTCGACATGCCCTCCTCCCCAATCCGTATGAGTCTGGCAGGCACCAGTGGGGCAAAGTTGTACATGGCTCCAAGATCGAAACACTTGCAAAGCTTTCCGAGCCTATTGGGCATGGCTGTGCCCGACAACTGAACTGCGACAAAGTCCGCGCGTGTTAACTTTATGGGATGGTAGGGCAGCATACCTTATGTCAATCGCTAAACACTGTCATATAGCCCAAGAGGGAAGGTTTAATCCTACTTCGTGGTACCAGGTTTAATCCTACTTCGTGGTAAGCATACATTCGTTACAAAAAACGGACCAAACTCTTTAATACTTTCTTAATAAACATGCGTTTATTCCTTCTGAAATAAACATGCGTTTGTTCCTACTGGGCTAAGTTTCTGTTAATCGATACCGACGGCGGGCTCTAGAAAAGGCTTCTTGTGCAGTCTTCGTTGGCGATGCAACGAACTTCGCATTTCATCATAAGCGCGCACTACACAACACAAATAACGTTTTGATCGACGGTTGCCGCCGGAAATACCACACTCTAGGCGTTGCTCTTAGTTATATATCCTACAGTGTGTAGAATGTAGTTGACAAAGCGCAAAATATGTATCTAAGCCTAAATAGAAGTTCCCTGACACGCTAAACCTTGTAGAGGCGCTCAACGATCATAAAGCCTGGTTTATAGTAAGAAGATTTGCAGAGCTCTGAGCACGAATAACCGCCCCACAAAATCGAGCAGCCTTACTTAGCTTTAAGCAATTTACAGTGGCCATTTATAGTAATTTCGAGATGACAATACTGCGGCCACCCCCGACAAGGGCAAAGGGGCCTATTGCACTGTAGTGGGCTCGTAAGTCGCACTGTACCTAGGGCTAACAACGCCAGATGTGCTTCATATTTTAACAAATAATTTAATATATGTATGTATATACAGGGTGTCACTATTTTTGTGGCCAAAAAGCTAGGGTATGTTCAAGCTCGGTGATAAAATCATTTTTGCCAATGAAAAGGGGGAGCGGAAATGCTTCGTATAGGAGTGAGATTATTTTTAATGAATTTTTTTAAATTGTGATTTTAGGGGTGGCTGTCCCAACATACGTTTACAAAATAAACGATTGTGGGAGAACGCATTCCTCAATTGAAATATCGGCGCGTTCGGGAGAAAATTCTACATTTTCGAAATTATACTCGACCTTAACTAGCGCAATGACTATTGTGATATTAAGAAGAGTTTGCAAAATTATAATTTTACTGTTGCATGTTTGAACTTTCACGCCCAGGTTTTCATTTTTTTCCAATACGCGCGCACAACCAATACGCCCAGACGAACGTGCATCTTTAGTGAATCATTTTGGTACTAAATTGGTAGAGCTGACTTCTGTGATTGCAAAGTAACTCCAATCCCCCTATAGCCATATCGGGTGTGAGTGCATACATGCAGCTACTATGTTCGCTTTCCTTGTCAGTCAAGTCATTCGTCAAACCTGTAGAAGCTCAGAAAAATACTTATTTTGCTTCAAATCTTGCTCGAACGAATGCCCGCCAGCACACTGAGCTTTTTGTCTGAAGGATAGCAGAATGAATGGCCTTGATATATATATATGTATATATATATATATGCGTTAACAACCAGATAAATGGCAAAGTTGCTAAGAACTGCAGCTCTTCTATCAACGATGGCCACAGCCTACTGTCGCTGTAAGGCAGCAGTCAACATCTGCCTGTAAGTGCGGGCTATAAAAACGCGCGACCAGGACGCATTCTGTAAGTAGCTGACCAGAAACGTGCCGCAGGTGGAGAGCATCAGAATAGCGGAAGAAGCGGGCGACGAAATTCGGCCCGCTGAGACAGGCTAACGGCGCCGGGTTCCTGCCGCCATTCGAGATCCTTGTGTTGTCCGGACGAGACACACGGACGAAGACCTGCTAACGGTTTGTCCCGCCGGCCGAGCATATTTGACGCCACTGGCCTTTGCGGGGCCATCTATTGCAATTAAGGACCTCCGAAACTCTCCATTCCACTCTGTCCGCCTCTAACGTAATGACGTTAATAGCATACCGAACAAGTGGTGACCTGAGCGACATGAGTGGGCGTGCCGATCGGCTGCCTACGACGAAGCCCAACACACTCCACGTACGCGGTCGCGCTGTTGCACCTAAGCAGGAAGATAAGCGAGCCCCCCCCCGCGTGGGCACTATTGTTGGTCCCCCGGGGAAAACCTCAATACAACCACCACTCTCTATACGCATGTGCTGTTACTTGAGTTGCATTGGCATTCGATTGGCAAGGCGGCAGTGATACAATGTTACGTATGCTGGTGGTGAAGGTCACGTATTTTTTTGTTTGCGTTTCAAGTGGCTGTTGTTCCATCACATAAACTACGTCATACGAGCGGGTAGACGGCGTTTCGTAAAACGAGTAAGGACAACTCCAACCATAGACATTCAACGTGCGAAATGTTTCAATCGTGGCCTGAGTTGTGACTGAACGCCGTTCGAAGTTCTTCCCCTCTTTTCTGCTAAGGATAGATTAAGCAACACATCGGTAACGGTAACCATCATTCTCGCATCGGTAAACGGTAAACCATCATTGAACTCAGCAAGTGTCATTCACCCCTTAGCGTATGTTTCCTGCGGCGCAGTTCTACAGACTGCTTGCGGCCCTTTTGATGGTGTCCGGCCGTTCAAGCATACACCTTTGTCGTTTCATATTTATTTTTAGCAGTCGGTCTTTGGAGCGCCTCGGGGTCTTTGTCGTCCCTGAGTCCTCGTCAACGTGAACGACGTGATCAATCAAAAATGTTCTCACAGCTACAACACAGTCAGAAACGAAGAGCGAACCTACCCGGGTGTGTATTACTACCGCTACAGCTGAACCGGTGGTACGCGTATACGGATACAACGTAACGATATCGACAATGTTCGCCGCCCACGGCCTGACGACGCAGGCCGTAATATCTATCTGCTATCCAACCATGCCTGCATGGAAGGAACCCGCTTCAGTGGAACGTCAGCTCTCCGGGCGCCTTCCAGAACCAATTCATTACGAGCAAGCACACTACACTTTCGGTGGCTGCTGGGCCCAACCGGTGGGCCAAATGCTCGCATTCCACACGCTTCCAGTGTATAATACAATGTATGCAGGACACAATAAAGCCACTCCGATAGAACAATGTGCATGTTCTATCATGGGCTTCGCCCAGCTTATCTCAGCCTTGTGCGTGGCGTAGCGATAATAACCGTATCCGTCCAAGACAGCTGACGTCTTGTTTCAATACGCCGAAATGCCGGTCATATCATAAAACCGACATCTAACACAAACACGACATCTGCATGGAAAGGATCTGCTTTGTGAGCTGAAATCAACGACAATTTCGCTTGATCGACAACTAGGCTATTACGGCCCATGTAATTCTTTGCACCACTTAGGTGGACAAGTGACAGTGGCTCGACTGTGGATTCATGCTATTGTAAGGCTGTTGACACTGGCCGAAAAACACAGAAAATACGAAAAAAACAGGTATTGACTGTGTTCACGTGTAGGGGTTATGGATAGAGAAAATGCATACGAAAGCGACCAAGAACTCACCTGTTTTGTTCCTGATCTGTTGGAATGCTGAGTGGCGGCTACCATTGTTTATTCAGTATGGGTCATATTGTAAGTTATCTAGAAACGTAACGCATGCCACCTTATGCGTACATTTGTTGGCAACTGTTCTCGCAAATGTTTGTTTACATGACACTGGCGTGGAGACAGCACTCGAGCAAAGACTCTTTTCGTAGAACCCGCCACACACAACTCCCTACATTGGGTTAGTTACCGACGTAAACATGCATATACAGGCTAACGATAGTTACAAAAAGGTAATACCGCCGATGGAAGAATATAATGGTTTGACCGTCGGATAAAAATAGACATAAATAACGCGAATTATTGATATATATATATATAAAGAGCGACAACCACGTCCAACAAATTCAACCAGCACGGCCGGGGCTCGAACTAGCGATCGTTTTGCTAACCGTGGTTGCTATGGCAACGCCCCGTTTCGAACGGTGCGTTAGCCGCATAAGCCACCGCCACTATAAATAATAAAAATAGTCCTTTAGTTCCCGAATTATAAATTAATACAGCTGTGAGGTATAGCGGCCGTATTTGAAAAAAAACATGTTGGTGTAATTGAGAAAGTTCAGACTAAATTCCTTCGGCGTGTTGCATTGAGATGTAAGGTAGAGCGTAGCAGTTTCAAATTCGTACCTATATCAGCAGCAAATTAGTACCTACGGCACTCGAGAGCAGATTTTAAAATGTACTGCACGAATCTCTTAGTTTAATAGACTTTTCAACGATCTGCGCAGTACTCAAACCATATCGACGAAAATATTCTGCACGATCTGGCCGAATTAACAACATGTTATTGTGGCGCATAACGAGAATGTTGAGAACCATTTTTTTCATTAACGCCCGGGTTGGGTAAGTTTGCTTGGGCATTCGTCTTGTGGTTCACAAAAGCCCTCTACATTGCATAGAACGTGATGAAATCCGTGGGCTGCAAAGGCCGTAGTTAAATGCCGATTTTTCACCCCGCTAAACCTCCACCCAGTGCAGCACATTGCTGCTGTCCCATAGATTCCTATGTCTACAACACTAATTTTGGCTTGCCAGTTCCACATATAAACGTCAAAGGCGCACGTCATGAATGTCATTCTATATATATATATATATATATATATATATACATATATAAATATATATATATATATATATATATATATATATATATATATAAATATATACTTGGAACGCTTGTGTAAGCAAGTATCATCACTACAGATGAAACGTACCTCTACTCGTAGTGCTACATCAAATACAAGTTTTCGTGGTTAATATAATTAGCTAGCTAGTTAGCGGAGACGTAGTAGCGAAACGTCTCTTGGGCTCGATGTTGCCGTTTCACGCGGCCTTCACTGCGGCCTGACTACCCCACCTGTAGCATGCCTAGTAAATAAAATAAGATGCGCAGACAGAAAGACCATTGGTAGAAATGTGTTACTCTGTTTTTCCTGCGTTTAGGAGAAGCCTTCCTAGGGATGGGCAAAGTGATTAGCTTTTGTTTATTTAATTGTCCGTCTCGCGGGCCGCGACTACGCTGTACTGGTAGTTAGTAAAGAAGAGGCGGTACCAGGACACAGACTGTACATGTCCATAGAAATGTATACAAAATACCGTCTCTCTCATTGTATATATATATATATATATATATATATATATATACGCGGTGTCCCCCTCGTATTGCACGATCGATATATACAGGGTATCCTACCGGCCGTATATATATATTTTTCTCAGATGCAATGCGGCCTCGGTCCGAGGAACCATCTAGAGATGGCTGCTTCTTACACTGGACCCCCGTAAAGGTGCACACGTTTGCAGGAGCCCAAACCTCTTCATGCTCCCACCGTTAATGATTGCCTACATTAAATAAATTCAATATTAATAAACAAATATTAAGAGATTGACGGTAAACAGTTATCTGATGCATAATAAGCTTTACAAGCAGTAGTATGCATTTGAACAGGGTCGTGTGAAAAGTGACAAGAAATCAGCTTTGCACGCTAGGCTTTTGTGTTCGCTTTTCGCTACTAGTTATTCGCTTAATTACGCTAATGCTAGTTCTGCGGCGGGTGTACGACCCGTAGCATTTTTTAGTCCTAAAACTGAAACAGAACACTGCAGCATTGCAGGCTGCTGCCATCTGGTCCTATGACTACTGCCTGCAGTGCAGACGAGAACGCTGCAATTAAAACATATAGAAGCACCAAGACGAGGGAGGCCCAATTGTCCTGGCGCACGAATTCGCGACAGATTCCTGACAGGGCGCACGGTTTTGTTTACGTTCTGTACCGATGGCGCTAGGCGTTTCCAGACAAGGCGTTAATTAGCAGGCAAGCGCCAAATTAGAAGCGCACATCAAAAGCACAAAACATTGCTATCTGAAAAACTCTTTTTTTTAATAAAGATACTTTTTTGTTATATTTTAAATGCGCCTACTGCAAGATAATGATAATGATGATTTGATTTGCTGCCCGCAGGCGACTGCAAGCCGTGCGATCGCTTACTATTGCATACTGACACTGTCTATTGATTGTGTGACTACAAATAGGCTCAATCAACTGAGCATCTGTTACCGACGCGCTGTAAGTCGTCCGTGCAGACTATTGTCGAGAACTCCGACGATAATAAGGGAATTGATAACCTGGCAGCCGTATGGCTACAGGCTAGAAACAGGCACAGAAGGCTGGTAAACGACAAGTGCGTGGCCGTAATTTACATGTAAGATGTCTCTCTTGTAAGCGCAAACAACTTGTCGCATTAACGGCAAGCTTCTCTCGCAAGTTAATTTAAAGCTCTAAAGTTCTACTACAAAACCTGGGTACGAGTAGTCCCTTTCTTGCAAATTATCGTGTTGTAAAATACGTACTTAGTGAAATTGACGTTTTATGTTTTTAACAAAATATTTATTTATAGGTAGCCTCTTTTTAAGAGCACGCTATGCGCGCATTCTTTAAACAATGTCGTCATCCTTGGTGTCGCTAATAATTTAGAGAGATACAGACTCATGCTGCAGATTCCACCGTCCAATGAAATTTACATGACCCCCTAATATGCCGCCAATATATAGTATAATGAACAAAACCGTCTGTATACTATACGTTGGTATTCCGTATAAGTTAGCATACACAATTGCATGTACACCACATGCACGCCCTACAGTTATCTCTCTTTCCCCCCATTTTAGCTCAGAAAAAGCTTTCTACTGCAGCGTCCTCGGTTACCTTTTCGGCAATTCAAGATAGTTATGTACAACCTTGCCACCTGTTGCCTTGCAATTATTTAACTAAAACTACAAGACCATATAGTACAACAATGTTTACCGCTCGAACGGCGTGTCCTATATAAGCTAGGTTTAGACTAGATGTGTAATAAGATAATAACTAATCATAAATAGGTTCCTAAAGCTGAGAGGTAGTTTTGTCTGTTCTAGCGAGGGCGGTGGCTGTATTACGATAGCGTGAGATATTTCGTCCGGCTCACGCTAAGCGACAGGCCAATCCAAACGAGGCGGCACACACTGTACCTGTTTAGTTCAGTTTAGCTACCTGCAGTCTTTGTCTTTACATTGGTGATATAAGAATAGAATATTTCCATCACAGAAATGTAGTATACATTGTCGTTATTGTTCACAGCTATAGTGGGGTCTTGACCAGGCAAAAGCAAAACCATCAGGAGACCATTGCGCGCCATGTGCCTGCCTTCTAGTATTTGTCCGCTTTAGTATACTGCTTTTATCGTTCTCAGAAAGCGGATTAGTAAAATGTTCACTGGGATAGTTGCTGTTGGTGGCGATTGTGCTGCTGCTGTTGCTGTTAACACCCTACTGTAAACTCCATGCTGCATTTTCTGGAAGTTCTTTCGGAGAAAGCCCCAACGCGTGGGCTGAAGTTTATCCGATCGAAGTTCACTTTCGTCTTACCACCACTTTATACGCCGTTTCGCTCGCCATTGCAAAGACACGCGCCGCGGTAGTCGATAAGCCGGTCAGTGATGCCGTCCCTACTAAAGCAGGCGCCCCGCTGGATAAAGAACAATTCTTACACAATTATATTCTAGTCGATTCAGGCCTGTGTGTTTAGTTGCTCGCATTTCCTTGACATAGTAGGCAAAGATCACACGGCTTACCACTGCTCACCGATTTAATAGCATGATTAGCGCGCCGGCACTTTTTGTTTTGCTGTACCAGTTATTCGTTTTCGTTTGTTCGATTTATACGTAGCACGACCTCACTTACGTGACCATTGGAACGAGATACGCGAACGTGCCAAGAATATGTTGTAAATTCAGGCCGTCGAGACGATGAGCGTCCTACTCGTAAAAGATCGTTGGCCGAGCAAGTTTAACTATCGAACTGGCATGCACATGATGACGTTGTATAAGCGTCGCCTGTTATTGTCGTTTGTGCCAATGCTACGGAAAGGAGAACACACAATCAAGTCGAAATTAAGGCAACTTTAATTTTGTCATTTTTTGTTCGGCATGACTACCTTACACATTACCCTAAACTGGCTATTTTCCTTTGTCAGTACATGTTGGTTTATTCATAACTACCTGTTCATTATTAATTGGTTGCATGATTGAAGACATTGATTATAAGCAGTGCACCTCACATTCATAGATTGCTCACAGAGAAAAGATTGCGCGCAGGAGATAGTAATGTTATTCACTTATGGCCTCAAGTCCTTAAAACCCTTTCAGCTTTGGCAAGTGAAGCACATCACGGCGGTTTGACAACGCGCGGGATGGAACGCTCAGAATCAGAGCTCTTTTTAAGGGTCAACGCGCAGTGTAAAATTTGTTTCGTGTAACGATCTCGGACCCCGAAAAAATGCCAAAAGTATGCGCATTTGCGTGGAACGCCACGCCATGGCACGACTCCAACGAACGAACCGCTAGAAGACAAATAGGTTTATCGGCGTGCAGCGACACAAATCAAATGCTAAACATTTTATCTAAAAGACGCAGTAGGGCTTCGTTTAATATAGTTGCGTCAGCACCACTGCCCCCAAAAGAGCGAATGAGTGGCGGATAGAGAACCCGTCACCCGGCTCGGGCCGTATTTTGAAAGACAGAGTTGCGACAAGCATTCGGTCATTGTTTATACTTTTACAACAGGCGGAGATGAAAAACAGTTTTTTTTTCTTTTCGAGTTGTCTCTGACTATGATGCTGACCTTGTGCTGAAGCTCTAGATATGCGAGGGGTATTCGAACCCAAGAGGCGTAAGATTCTCACCCAAATTGACAAGGTCGTTCACGGAAGGTCTTGTGCGCTGTTCGAACGGTGCAATTTATGTGTGTCGTGTGTCCCCTTCGAAGGCGCCCGATGTCGAAATACCAATGCATGAACGCCACACGTACATCCTCAGCCGACACCGTGTTTATCATTGTAATGAATTGCACATATTCGAGATCACGGGCAGCGCCAATCATGCCATGCCGTGCCATTGAGCACACGCCGTGCGTCGGCAACGTGCTAATTGGCAAGAGAAGCATCGTAACCGTATTAGAACATCGCCCTTTCGCGCATCGCCATCGCCCAACATCGATTGCTAACACGCCTGATATGGTGGCGGCCATAACTTGCAAGTCGGCCATAACTTGGCTGAAATGCCACGTTAGTCACGATATCTGTGCAGGTGAGTCGAATGCGTTGAGTACAGCCAACATGTGGACAACGGGCCGCCCCATTCGCCGCCGCGGTAGAGAGAAATCACTGAACCACTATGGCCACGCGACTGAAGACTGGTCCAGCTGCGTGGGCTGTTTGTCAACGAGATCATGCGACGACGGCCATGATCCGGTGCCACTATGTATGTACTCTCTCGAGAGTAGTCGTACATCACGACCCTGTCGTCTCGCTAGGCGGGCTAGGAATTATGCTAGTGCTCCTACACGGCAAACATTGTTTCTTTTACCTAGTGTCGATCGACCCGAGCGACCTTCAACACACCTATGTGCCATCTGCGTCATCAAAACAGTACCATCTACGTTATCTCTTTGTCGTCATCTTGTAACTTCCCGATACTTTCATTTTCTGCAACCCCGTATTTTGATCATGCACATGTCGTACGTAAGAGAGAGAGAGAGACAATAGGATTGTGCGTCCGCTAGAGGTCACGAACATGTCGCTGCAATGCATCCCTTTGACAAGTAACGTTTGGCGCATATTCCTGTTGAATTCACACGACAAGATAGGAGCAAAGTACCATTGTAGGTGGGTTTGTTCATGAGGGTTTCAGGCGGAGACAAAGTGCCAAGAGAAACCAATGTCCTTTGTGTATCTCTAAAAGTATTGGGTCGTCAAACTTGGCGACATTGACACATCTAAAACGCCACGCTTAGTGTCAACAGCGAAACGATGATAGAAGACGACTTGACAATAGTCAAGTGGTACAACCTCATAAGGTTGGTAAACAACACAAGCGTGGGATCAAAATTACAAATTGTCTAGAATGCTCAGCCTGCTAGCTGCAAGCGGACGGCATAATTGGTTGCAAGGGGTTACCGCAAACGTGATCAACTATATATATGTCTGATAGTCAAAAATGGACTGTTCGAGGAATGTGCAGATGCAGCTCGTGCATACGAGTGTGTTCAAAACGTATCGCGACTTTTGAATTTTCGCGGGTTACGTATATTCGAATTTCGATTTTTTGTGGCGTTATGTTGGTACTCATGTCTCTCACTTATGCCGACAAGCTCGGCCATTTTGAATGTTCACTTAATTGTTGACAGCTGCTTTGCTTGCACGTGTTTTGGATCGTCTTCGATTTTTACCTATTCAAAAAATGGATCAAAGAACCTGTATCAAATTTTGTGTGAAAAACGAAATTAAGTGCGCGGATGCATTCCGAATGTTGACTGTGGCATACGGAGAAGCTACCTTGGACCGAAGCAACGTTTATCGGTGGTACAAAATGTTCTCAGAAGGCCGAGAAGATGTGAACGACGAAGAGCGTGCCGGACACCCGAGCACTTCAACAACAGACGAAAATATTAATGAAGTGGAGAAAATGGTATTGGCCAATCGTCGAATCACCGTTAGAGAAGTTGCTGAGGACCTAAACATATCGATTGGCTCGTGCCATTCGATTTTTATCAATGATTTGGGCATGAGACGGGTCGCCGCGAAATTCGTACCAAAATTGCTCAATTGCGACCAAAAACAGCATCGCATGAACATTGCTAATGAGATGTTGGACTCTGTCCGCGACGACCCAAATTTGCTCCAGAGGGTCATAACTGGTGACGAATCGTGGGTTTATGGTTATGACGTGGAAACCAAAGCTCAATCATCTCAATGGAAGCTGCCGCACGAACCAAGACCGAAAAAAGCGCGCCAAGTTCGGTCGAATGTGAAAGTTTTGCTGACAGTTTTCTTCGATTGCAGGGGCGTGGTGCATCATGAGTTCATGCCACAGGGTAGAACGGTCAATAAGGAATATTACCTGCAAGTTATGCGCAATTTGCGCGAAGCAATCCGTCAGAAACGCCCGGATTTGTGGAAGAACAAAAATTGGCTTTTGCACCACGATAACGCCCCTGCTCACACATCGTTGCTTGTGCGCGAGTTTTTGGCCAAAAACAACACACTAATGATGCCGCAGCCACCGTATTCCCCAGATCTGGCCCCCTGTGACTTTTTCTTGTTCCCTAAACTGAAGAGGCCCATGAAAGGACGACGTTACGCTACGCTTGACGAGATAAAGACGGCATCGAAGGAGGAGCTGAACAAGATAAAAAAAAATGTTTTTTTGAAGTGCTTCGAAGATTGGAAAAACCGTTGGCACAAGTGTATAATATCTCATGGGGATTACTTTGAAGGGGACAAAATAGATATTCATGAATAAATGAATAATTTTTGAAAAAACACAAAAGTCGCGATACGTTTTGAACACACTATGTATTTGATCAAAAAACACAATTACTGGACTGCTTGTCAGTAGAATCAGTTATGCAGCATAAAAGACAGACAGACAGAATCTCCTTGAGGCAAAAAATCACGAGACTAGGGCTCTTCGGGCCTAGTAAACCGACTTGTTAACTTCTCTCGGATAAACTCAAGGCGTTCTGAGATAGGAACATACGTGATATGACCAATTGACAGGCTAAGTTATCCAACAAAAAACGTTGTCAGCATGAGTCATTGATTGTCTACTTTATCTAATAAAAATATTTCTGTGCAAACATACTATAATGAGAGTGACACTTGAATGGCCGATATATATATATATATATATATATATATATACATATTTATAGGCTCGCTAGCTTATACGCAACGCAAAATCTGTCTCAAAAATATCTTTGCTTACATTTGCTTCCTTGGGTAAAAATATTCATTAGTATATATAAGTTTGTTTTTCATTTGTAAGCTCATGAACATACAGTTATCTAAGATCACCTTAGAAGACCAACTTAGTACTTCTGTACTTTTCTGGCTACCCGTTGGCGCATCTTATGTGATCTGAACGCCGACTTCTAATCCGTTCGCCATGCTTCAAGGCACGCTCCTAACACAGGCCACGGTGACACTCGAGCAGAAACAAAGTGAAACAAAGCATACAACTATACGCACGAATTGATAGAGCGGAACATTATGTTGCATACAGACGTTAAGTTCGCCATTGTAGTGATACAGAAAGATCCACTACGCGCGCAGTAGTTGAATAACCTACGGTCTGATCATTTAAATGTAGAGTCAAAATGCTGGCTTGTCTATTCATATGGATAAGCGTCTGTATACGGAAATTTAGATGAAACATCAAGTAGTCGTAACCGAAGGGACCACCCTCGGTAAAGCTAGCCACACAAGTAAGTTGTTATCTTGCTCATTTACGTTGGTTCTGATTATGTTGCGGTCATTTCATCATAGCACTATGTCCGTTCCGTCATACCTGTTTAGTTCGTATATTCAGTATTACTACATGGTAATGCACACATATCTGTATGGCTTATTAACACCCTGGTTGGCTAAATTATAAACGTATACATAAGACAGAAGTATTGCTTCTTTTACATTAGCTATTGACTGAACTACTGGACATGTGGCGGCGTGGTATCTAAGGCGCTAGCGTAAGTATCTCGCGCACCTGCAATGTTTCTAAGGATTGTGAAATTCTTCCGTGCTACATAACACGTGAGGAGACCCGTGAGCTGCAAATGCCGTAGGCAGATATTTACTCTTAACTTCGTCTGCTCGCGAGGTCGTATTTCTCATCGTTAGATGCAGAAAATAAGAAAAACAAAACATCTTTTAAAGGCTGGCTCTGCCTGTTAAATTTCAACTAGTCTTAATTCTAGCCCTTAATTGAGGGTTAGCATTATAGCAAGCAGCGCGACTCAGAACGCTTTAATGTCGTCTACAACCTTAAAGACGTAATCACACACAAATTGAATCTCGTTCTGGTTCTGATTTCATGATCCTTTATACAAAAATGCTTCACCACATAAAATATTACTTGCCCCTTTTTGTTCCCCCCCTGCCCTGGACACAACCGTCATCCTGTTATTTGATTTAGATCCGTGTGACTTCATTAGGAGGTGGAAATTTGACCCATTCTTCGAAAATAATGTATGTAACATAATTTAATAACATTATTCACGCATTTGCAGCGTTTGCACAGAGGTCCTACTTGGCCAGGGCAAATGTTCTTTCGACAACATGACCCCACGAGTTTACCGCCTTTTAATATAGTTCCTCAATGGAAGCGAAATTAATAACGAAGGCAATAACGGTGACCTCTAGAGCACGTAACAACAGGGCCCAGTGCTTGCTACACTACACAAGCAAATTTTCAACACATATTAAGCTTAATTATAACATTTTTAAAACACAATTAAACGGTAGAAGAGGGAGTAGTTTTTATCGGCTCGCTTAGTCAACAAAGAATAGGAGAGCGTGCCTTGCATTGGTAAATGCTTAATATAATAGAGCGGATATAAGCGTTTCGGCGATTATTTCTAAAGTAAATGCTGATGTAACCAGCCGAATATATCGGATACAAAATATGCAACTCTCCCAATGCTTTTCTCCTTCCAAATTGTATAAACTCGTTATAGCCTTAAACGCCAGAAAGATTAGAGATTTTGTCCATTGCTTTGGATTTCATTTACTGTTTAGTGTAGGATTTTTTTTATAGACTTGCTTTCTGTTTCATGTAGACACGTCACGCGGGCAAAGATTCTGACGCTTCGTTGTAGCTGACTACTTCATAGCAGTTTCATTGGGTTCAAAGCGAGCTCCCAAAGTAGGTAATAATGCTCAGCGAACTGCCTGGGGGGAGCGTCGAATTTACTACCGGAGATCTGCATTCACGTTTGCGTTCACATTATGCTATGCATTTAAATCGCAGTCATCTATTTTAATAAACGAGTTGCTCGGGATTAGGAGCTTAGGATTTATAAGAGCTACCTTAAAGTAAAAATGTACGAATGTTCATATACGAATATAACTTTCGCCCGCACAAAGGTGTACAAAGGACGCAGGAGCAAAGCAGTTGAGCAACCTTTAATTATCTTACTCTCCAGCGGAACTGCAGGACACAGTAACTCTAGAAACCCTAACTACGTCATTGTAACGCAATAATCCTAACATAAAGGGCAACTGCCAGGACAAAGCGGAAGATCGTAATGTTTGCCTATTGCAAAAACACGGAGATCCCTGTGTAGTGTTATATGTAGATACGTTAAAATAACGTAAATACACCGACATGAAGACGGGAATTAACTATGTATATATGTATTCAGAAAAAATTATATATATATATATATATATTACAGATGTATAAAAACTCGTTTCTGTCAACCATGGAAAGCCAACTGTACATGCCTCTGCAACATGATATATCATGGATTGCAAAATTTTAGCTGCCATTCGTCTTAAATTTGTTACAGTTGCTTGGCCTGCATACGTGAAAAAGGGTTGTACCGCTATAACAACATTTAAAGTTAGTAAACGTAAGAGCCAAAATTCAGACAGTATAGAGTACCGATCTATGAAAACTCCTCTTAATCCCATTTTCTTTTGGCTAGATAACGTTAAGAATTATTGTCTTCTTCTACATCTCTTTTAGTATCGTAACGCAGGCGAATGATTGTCTCGCAATCGGCCAGATTCGTAAAATAACAATGTCCGGATAGCCGCATGTGTATTCTATCTATTTAGAATTTCACTGTCAATACTAGACAACAGATATGTTCCACCTTTCCTTTGAACAAAAAGCTAATCTTAGCATTAGTCCCCTAATGTAAGGATACTAATTTAGTCTGTGGCGAAGTAGTGCAATGATTTATGCTCCAATACTGCGCATTCCACCGCTTGGTACTTAGCACATCTCTACAGGCATTTCGCGCGCTGGCCTCCGTCTTCAGGACGATCTGCCGAAAGACGTACGAAATGCGGCGGAAGAAGTATCATGAGCTCCTGGAAAATCGGTTGATCGCCGAGGCAGAGAGCCAGCCATACAAATGGCTATCGAACTGCTCCAGGACAGCGGCCTGCCCGATAAGCTCTGCTTCCCTCATCGATCACTTCTCGGACATGTTCGCGTCGTCTGACACAATACCTCGCGCGGTTCCATACTTTGCTGCCGTGTGGGATAAGGACACTGAAGGGGGTCGTAATATTCTCGAGAGGGAGTTCACAGTCCGAGAGCTAATGCAGGGCCTGGATAGCTTACGAAACAAAAAAGCGGCCGGTCCCGACAATGTCTGCAACGAGCACCTAAAGAACGGCTTTGTGTTAGCACTGTGCTGGACAGCCCTATTCAACGAATGCTTGCGCGCTGGGACTCTTCCAACTCAATGGAGAGACGCCACCCTACTCGTAATCCCCAAAGGCAAGGGCAACCCGACAGTGGATTTCAAGGCGGCCTTTGACTCGGCCCCTCGAGAGAAGGCTTTGCGCACACTGGCTGAGGTAGGGGTCCCAATGAAGGTGCTGAAGCTTCTCGCACAAATTCTCCAGGAGAATAGGATCGCCATCGACGACGGGGTAGCGGAGCTCCAGCCTTTCATACAGACAACGGGCCTGGCGCAGGGCGATAACCTAAGCCCACTCCTATTCTCCGTACTCTTAAAATACCTTCCGAGTCATATAAAGGGACCCAGAAACCTCGTCGAGGTCATTTTGTACGCGGACGATCTAGTACTTTACGGGCCTAGTAGGTTTCAGGTGCAACAAGCACTAGCCCGTCTTCACAAAGCGGTCACCGATTTAGGCCTGACAATTAACCTTTCTAAAACCGTGGCCATGAAGTTCAGAAGAGGGGGAAGGACAGCAGCCGAGGACACGCTACGCCTCAACAGAACGCCACTTAAGTATGTCAACAGCTTCCCATACTTAGGGGTGATTTTCTCTGTCACCGGTACTTGCTTCTCCGCGCACATATCTGAGAGGCACTGGCGGCGGCATGGGCGATCAAATCTCCGAACAGACTATCGCTGAAGACGGCACTCAGACTGTTCGAACTCAAGATAGCTCCGATCGTGACCTATGGGGTGAGAGTCACCTGGGACCACCTCACGGCAGAGAACCTCGAACAATTAAACCGCGTCAAGGCCTCCTTCCTTAAACGAGCTCTGGGTCTACATCTGACGGCTCGGAACCGCTACGTATATCTCCTCGGGGACACGCCGCTGCTCTCTGAAGACCTGCAAAGTCGCTTCAATCTACCCGTGATGAAGGCCTTTCTTGCAAACTGCAGGGATTGGGAGGACAAAGTGGCGGACATTGACGTAGAGTTCCTTAACACGGGAGCAATGAGGAATTGTGGGTGGAAAGGAACACATAGGCTAAACAGACATGTTGTGACCCGTTTCGCCATTCATGGTTTTCACCACAAGCTCTGTGCGGAGCGGGGTTTCCATGACCCTTGCGATAGTTGTAAATGCTCTAGATGTGGGAGTTTTTGTGATAGATACAACGCGGCTAACTGCCCCCTAGTACAATCGCTGGGAAGCCTGGCAAGCTGACTTGGCTAAAATGTTTTTATTCCTGAAATGACTCTAGTCTTGTGTTGTTACCCTTGTATAAGTACATGGATTTTGTTTGACTAAGTATTTGACTGCTACCTACAAAGGTGAATAAATGAAATTGATTGATTGACATCTCTACAGGCAAAACCTGCAGGTTCACAACTGTACTCCTCGTGAAAGGCAGCGTTTGAACATACTAGGCAGTGATAATCATGCACACCTTGCACCTGGTGTAATGTGGCGACTGTCACGTGCAGGACCAGGCCAAAGGTGCAGGGCACTAAATACGTCAAAATCCCGACCTTTTGTCTAGCCTGTTTGACTTTAGCGTCCCACTCCGAAATAAAGCATTCGTAAGGTACTGTACGCAGCATCTTCAGCCTTCGTCGGATTGTTTCAGTACCTAGCCGACAGTCCGACATAAGATACATAAAGCGGCTCCTTGCTCGGATAGGTAAGCAATACACTCGCTTCATATATAATTAGAAACAACTCTCGAGCTAGTTAAAATTCGCTAGCGTGAGATGGTTCCACGTTCTGTCAAGACCATACATCAACTACGGACCAATCTTAAGCACCCCGTAAAAAGAGACACGTGCTTTCTGTACTGTTTCGTTTATATGTGCTGTAAACACGTCGTTCTCGTGTATTGAACCCGAAGGCCAAATTACGGAAAAAAGTTAAACAAACTGCAACGGTTGGCCGCAGCAACTGGCAGCCAATCGACCTCAACGCGTTAATTCCATGACCTTGGACGCCCTGGTTCTTATCTCAAGTAAAAGGAACCTAAGTCGCAATGTGCGACCACGATATCACCTACTTACCTGCTTACATCACCACCAAAATTATTTGTACTCCTGTCCGACGTAATCGACAAGGTCAGTAAAGAAAAGTGTAACGACACGCAGTTTAACGAGCCCCTTTGTGGGGCTCCCACATATCGTTTGATTTCGAAGACATCACGCTAAAATTTGCTATGACGCTTAAGATATCTATATACATATATATGGCGGGGCTCAGTCTTTTGGCGGAGGTCCTTGAGGCTGCGGTATAATGGGGATGCTGGCGCTTCTGGCGTATTGTATATATATATATATATATATATATATATATATATATATATATATATATATATATATATATATATATATACAGCGTGCGTTTTTTCATAGACGTCGCTGCTGCATTAAATTGCTCTAATCATTATTTCCCTATCTAGATGCTGGATCAGCTGAGGTTTTGAACCCCTACGATCAATTGGTTTCGGTCATATCCCTGCCGTCGGAGACAGCCAGGTCTTTAGGTCTTCAGAGTTAAGGTCGAAGTTGCGTCTACATGGTTGCAGGAATATATTAGAACCTCAAAGAGCGTAGTTTTGTGTCCGTTCATATTTTTTCTTATTGTTTTTTTACGTTATCCACGTAGAGAAGCGAGCTTCATTTATCGCGATTGCTAATGACACGACGGTCTCATTCAGTATTGAACACTCGAATGTTGAGGCCAACATGGAGGGGACGATTCGTGTTTTAAATAAAATGTTGTCTATTTTTTTACACCAAACACTTAAACTCTGCATTGTTTCAACACCCCACAAAAGGCTTTCAGCACGCCAACTAAGGAATTTGCGTTCTCAATTAACTAACAGCCTGGGCCATTGTGCTTAGTTAAATACTTAAATGGCACTCTCGCCTTGGTTACTTCTCGTCGAAATACTACACTATTATCTCTCTGCCAAGGCGAATAATACTTATTGGGTTTTCATAAATGGTTTACCGCTTCTTGTATATATAACCTTATCTTTATCTGTACTGCTTTAAGTAATAATATGTTTTAATTATTAGAAAAGTCATTCTTTTGTAATTGTATTATTTAGAGAGGGGGACTTTGATGTCATGCCCAATGGAGCTGGCATAATATAAAATGTTTTCGGTAAGTGGCCGGTACGTAACGTATGACGTGCTAAGGAGCCCTAGTTTTTAAGATGGTACGATCAACCGTTCTTTCAGATATAAAATTCCCACTGGTGCTTGCAACTAGTAGGTCAATCAGCGAGACGAGCAAAATTTTTGTAGCGTTCTTTGTAACATAAAAGTTTAGCAGCTAAGCATTGCGTGCCAACTTCCATCGCTATATGACGTGCAATGCCATGATTTTGCTTGCTTGGCGTTCACAGTGGAGCTGAGCGAAGCACCCAACCACTGAAATTGTATGTTGGCAGTGACATGTGGGCTGACAGTGTGAACAGATGAATGATGGGCGCAGACGCTTTGGTACAGTTTGTAATATTTAACAGTAATAATAATTTCTAGCAAAAATTAGGTTGAATTGTGTGAATGTATGTTAGAGTTGGTCCTAGCTACTAGTTAGTTCTAGTTAGTTAGTTCTATTTTTATAGCAGCAGTATAACAAAACTTTCGATTGTACTGCTTCTCATAACCGTGCCGACACACGTGCCGTTAAGCCTTCTAATACAGGCAAAGTCTTCTGTAAGCCTTGAGAAAATAAACACGTTGTTTTCACACATCGACGAATTTCCCTCATTCATTGTCACAATACACACGATGAGAGCGAACCGTTCTGGTGTGAACGGATGATAACTGTACCCGTGTATGTACGTATACATGTATGTACGAGGCGGATCGAAAAGTTCGGAAACTGATATGATAATATTTATTTAATATTCGAAAGTGTTTTGTCCTCTGTAAAATAACTCTTACCCGATGTAATGCCCGTGTGTCACTTTCTTTCCCATTCTTGGAAATATTTTTTAAACGCGTTGTTCGGAATGAAGTTGAGTTACTCCCATAGTTCCTCTATAATCACAAAACGTCGTCGCGTTAAATTTTTGTATCTGTGGGAGCAGGAAAACCTCATAAGGAGTCAGGTCCGGAAAATAGGTCGGTTGGTGCTGGATCTGCTCAGTCTGATTTCTTCAACTCTCTTCGTAAGGAAGCACCATTGGAACTTTTGTCTCGATGTCAGAACAATATACCCATAATTCGTCTCCGGTAGTCACTGTCTGAAGCAATGCAGGAATTTCTGCTGTCGTCTGAAGGTTTAATTCGGACATTTCCCGATGGTCGTTAATTTGCTGGAAATTCAACATGTTTAAAACGAACTTCGCTGTCAGTTTTATGACGCAGCAAATATTGGTAAAAACTGTTACAGCTGATCTACAAGAGATCTCTAACTCCTCACCTGTCATCCTGATAGTAATTCAACGATTGTTAAATACGATATCACGGAATATTTTAACTTTTCTTCTGTTATTGACGTTGACAGCGCTCCCGAACGGGGGTAATCTCTGGTTTCTTCACGTTATTCGCGAAATCAAGGCTACCGCGTATAGACATGCACATTTCCATCAGTTTAAAATATATAATTTGGTTTTTAGCAAATAATTTGATGCAGATTAATTGCTTCTTCGTTTTCGGCACCTTAAAAATCGCCAGATCTCGTTCCGTTATTTTTCGTTCACTTGTTTGAACCAAACTCAGACAACTAACGCCACCAACACTTGGCGCGAAATTTGCCCTATATCTAGCCGGCAAATGCAAGCGATTCTAAGCATAACGAGACGGAATACCTTGGTAGTGTCGATTCCATTTTTAAAATGTATGTATGTGTGCACTCGGCAAATTAAAGGTGAATCTAGATTAAACGCTGTTCCAGCCCACGGTCAGAGAAACAATAAACGTCGTTGCAATTCGAATTCTCTCAATGTAATTGAAATTTGAATTCTCCGAGACAAAGCACGACAATGTGATTGACCGTCACAGACCCAACAGGAAAGAGTAGGGTAAGTCTTTAGCGGACTTAAATCAAACTCGTTCGATTTGATCGAAGGCAATAGACCTACTTGTCATCAGGATCATAATAATGAAAAAACCGTTCTTTGATAACCACACGGCTAGGTTATATCACATAATATAGTAATTTGCCTGGTATTTACGCTCGTTTTGTTTTAATAAAAAGCTCGTCTCTTCCTTTGTCGCATGGAGTCTTTACTAAAATTATTCAGCTTTCTAGATCATTACTATAGAGACATAACAACACATACCTGTTACTTCCCAGTGTTTTTTTCATATATATATATATATATATATACGAACCCTCAAATGGCAAAAGTGCCAGACAAGATCGATGGCTTGTCTTTCGACCTTAGTGCAGGATTTCCTCGTTTATTGAATATTTTCCACATAATACTCAGAGGCCGGTGGCGTGGTGCGCGATCAGAGGAGTTTCTCTATACATTCGTCGGAGAGGCGGAACGCTATGAGGGAAGCAAGCAGTTTGTAATATTTGAATTACAGTGTGCAAATAGGTCGTACTACATATGTACGCATTTATATACAATGTGATGACAAGTAACAAAATATATATGCATATATTGATATGCAGTGTGATGATAAGAACGACATAGCAAGCACACTGGGTAAATCGTTTATAGAATAGAATAGAAAACGCCTTTATTGACACAAAGCGGGTTGTTTTGTACACGAAACGGTTGATGAAGTAAGTCAATTAAATGCGTTTGACAGCAAACAGGTTGGAAACCTATCGCTATCTTGGCTTGCGTCAAGCAAACATATTTATCTGCCCAGTGCGTGCAACTGCCTTCGGGTAGACGGAACACACCGACTCCTTTGAGGGTTTAGTACAACATCAAAGACGTTGTGCACAACTATATTCGCTTGTTGTAACTGACATAAAAACCACACGTTCTAGCCTGATTCGTAGTAATGCTATTAATATATTCGCGGTTTGAGGAACATCTCCACTGGAGCCTACTTTTTAAATGCGACCGTACGCTTTCAAGCTAGTTTATATACGAGTATCTTATTTAGGATTAGATAGTGCTTGGCTTATCTTGTTACATAAAGGCTGAAATCGAGCTCAGCAGACACTTGAACACCAAAGTCCACCACGAGTTACAATTGGGGCAGGTAGTAGTGTAACGCCATTTATTTCAGCCTAATTATAGCCTAGATGCCCATGCTTTAAATGAACGCATTTATGCGTAGAACAGCATTCGAATTTCGCAATTGTGGTATCATTGGGAGTGCGTGACTGAGATCACAATCCCCCATCACGCGGGAAAAGACCAATTCTGGGAACGGACACCTGTTATGTGTACACTACCGCTAATAGAATTTCTCTAGTTCGCATCTCTTTATCGTCGGATCGCGACAAGAGATGCGAACTGACTTGGAAAAACTTTGGCTTTCTCCAAGTATTTATGGCGTCAGTAGCCCAGCACTAGTTAATTGCTTTACATACATCGTGAATACGGTCAGCACGTGCAGCAGAGCCTCCTGATTTTTTTTTGCA
>QVRM01005433.1:77500-153650 GCA_003439945.1 Dermanyssus gallinae | reverse complement strand
GTCACGTGATGCCATCGTTGTCTTGGTCCACAGCGTTGGTAAGATTTCTTTAAAAGTTTTTATATATATACATTTGTATATATATATATATATATACATATTAGGCAAGTCTCTCTCCTAGGAAGCTGTCATTTCATAAACGTATAATAAACAACGCTTTATATTTGCAAACTGTAGATTTTAACTCCGAATAATGCGATATGTCTCTTCCCGCCGACTTGGTCGTTATTTTTAGGGTTCGATCGTTAAGACGTTATAGATCTACGAACGCACTGCTCTCCTGTTTATCCGTGTCGAAGCACTTAAAAGCCTAGTTAGCGGTCCAACTAGCTTTGACCTATTTCGCACGATAAGCTGCTCTGGTATCCGCAAAACTGTCAAAGGCGAGTACATAACAGATTGGTGTTGATACTCATACACATTAATATTTAATTCTTGGCATCAAAACTACCTTTTATAAGAATGCACGATCAACAGAGAATGTAGTATCCCTAACCACGAAGTGTATTAATTATGTATACAAGTAAGTAGTATATATGTTTACACGGCTACTAACAAGTACCTGAAGATAATTGAAAACAACTACTAGAGAACCCAAATCGACTGTGCCTATTGCAGACATTTATCTAGTACTCCAATTTTTGCGAGCCAATCTAAACTTTTATTCTAAAATCACTGCGTGCTTTTGTTAAAGTGGCCAATTTATTGACAGGCGTAATACAGTCCGTACTGTACATGTGGGTGTTGCTGTGTGATAAAAGCAGCTCTACTAGTACCGATATTTGACTCATACATATACATCGAAAATTTTTCGTATTTGCGGCGCCGCTTTTTTACTCTCGCATTACTTAACTGTTGTTCGTACTACAATTTAAGACTGGTTGGTTTAACTGTGCGACCACTGAGTCAGAAGTTCAGACACTTTGCATTGTTCAACGATTATATTATTGATGTTTATTTTCAAGTATTTACACTTCAGTGCTGCACAGGTAAGGCACGTCGGCCGACTAGGGCATTGCGCGGCGGGATAGCAGCGTCTGAAGACCGAGTGAGTACGGTCCACTTAGGGCAGAGGCAAGCTGACGGCTAAGCGCTGCGTTCACCTGGCTGACAAAAAGGTTGTACCTTGATGAGTTCAGTTTCTAGCTTGCCTTGCACAACGCTCGTCGTCGTATGGACCGTGTGGACAGAAAGCTCTTCAGCTCAGCTGGAAAGCGCGGACGGCCCCTAACCTCAATCAGCGCGTACGTCTTCGGTAGGACAATGCTTGACGTCGAAATTGCGTGCCGCGTTCCGCTTAGGCTGTCACCCTTCACGTCGGCGTTCATGTCGACTCTGACCGTGGCTAGCGAGACGTAACAGCCCATCGTCATGAGGAGTCCGGTGCGTCCGTACGAACAGTCGGTGAGGCGGCGGATTCCTGACAGACCGACGAACGAGCCTTGTGTGAAGTTGGCCTTCAGGTCACGCGTCCCAAAACTGGTAGACTTCACCTTGATCGCGAACGGCGTCGCACGCAGCGGGTCTAGACCCCTGTGCCGCGCTTCCACGGCCATCTCGCTAAGCACGTGATCTATGAACGCATTTGCCGTACGATTAGCAGAGGCCGCGGAGGCCAGAGCCACAAGGCACAGTGCGACGCGGAACAACATTGTCGCTTGACTGACGACTACAACTGGTGTTGATGGACGACACGTTCTGTATGAGAGACTGTGACTGTATAGTTGCTCGTTCGTGGCTTTTATATACACATATATATATAGATACTGGAAAAGCTGTCAATAGGAAAGAAGGTACGTAAGCTCGATGGGAGACACAGAGGGAGGGAGAGAAAAAGAGAGAGAGAGAGAGAGACAGCGAGACAACGTTATTGGTGATAATCGCATTAGCAAATTTTGCATCATCAACTCTGGGGATGGCCGCATAAGCTGCTGGACTATCTATGACAGTATTCGACAACGAAGAGAGTAGTTATATGACCTACTTTATCCTCATTTTAGACGGCGCCGATCGGAAGGCTTTGCCAGTTATACTAACAACGAGCAAGTGAGGTCACAGGCGCCACCATGACCCTCTTTTGCGTCTTAAGCTCAGGTCTTCGAGCCCGACACCAGCACCGATGGCACATTTAGCCGAGCCGTAAGATGTGGTGGTTCCTTATATTTGCATGCACTCTGGCCTCTGCAGAAGCGATGGCAAGAGACCGGACAGGCTGATTCTTACGTCCCTCGAGATGGGTCGCCCGAAGAGCCGTTCGATAGGGAACACAGGAGAGAGCTGTCAAATAGCTGCGCTAGAGCTTCTAGACTCGACGCGACCAAATATGGAGAATGTCATTTATTTGATTTGGTGTTCATATAGGAAAATATTATAGGAAAAATAATATAGTGGCTACAGTCGAAAGTAGATCTAGCTATTACATTTGGAGCTAAATTAACTAAATCCCTAGTCTAGTTCAGTGCCACTCTCTCTCTCCCCTCCTACCTCTCTTTCGATGTAAGGTATGCAAAACAGCACAAGTTCCCAAGTGATATATTTCCTTTTTTGCGACACAGCGGTCGGCCCTTGTTAATTCACAAAACTGCTAAGGGCGTGAACAGATTGAAATTTGATAACTTATTCATGTTTAATGATTCATGTTTAATTTCTTGGCATTAAAATTAGGTTTATAGAGTATGCACGATTAACAGGGCACATGATGTTCCTAATCACGAAGTGTATTAATTGCGTATACAAGTAAAAAGTGTGTATTTTTTCACAGGCATGCAAACCAGCACTTAAATGTTATTGTAAAACACAGTAGCGGGACAACCGAAATCGACAGTGCTTACTGCAGAAATTGACTAGTACTCACATTTGGTGAGCAAATCTAAACTTCTTTTCCCAAAAATCACTGAGTATTTATGGACTTCTTTTGTTAGAGTTATCAATCAACTGACAGGCATATTACACTCCGAACTATATATATGTGGGTGTTGCTGCCTAATAAAAGCAGCTATACTAGTACCGATATTTGACTCAAACATACACAGAATACTTTAATTTCAAAAACTAGCATGGCTTTATGACTTTAAACGAGAAACCCAGACACGCAATTGTTCAATACCATTATTATTATTAGTATTATGTGTTTTTATTTTCAAGTAATCGCACTTCATTGCTGCACAGGTAACGTCGGCCGACTAGGGCATTCTGCGGTGGGCTAACAGCAGCCGAAGAACGCGGGAGTACGGTCCTCTTAGGACAGAGGCAAGTTGATTGCTGAGCACTTCGTTCACCTTGCTGACAAAACTTGCGGTGTCTTGTCGAGTTCAGGTTTAGTTTGCCTTGCACAACGCTCGTCTTCATGGTGATCGTGTTGACAGAAAAGCTCTTCAGCTCAGCTGGGAAGTGCGGACGGCCCCTGACCTCAATCAGCGCGTACGTGTTAGGAAGAACAATGCTTGACGTCGAAATCGCGTGCCGTCTTCCAATTAGGCTGTCACCCTTCACGTCGGCGTTCATGTCGACTCTGACTGTGCCTAGCGAAACGTTACAGCCCATCGTCATGACGTAGCCGCTGTGTCCGTACGAACAGTCTTTGAGGCGGCGGATTCCTGACAGACCGAAGAATGAGCCCCGTGTGAAGTTGGCCTTCAGGTCGCGGTTCCCGATACCGGTTGACTTCACCTTGATCGCGAACGGCGTTGCACGCAGCGGGTCTAGGCCGTCGTGCCGCGCTTCCATGGCCATGTCGCTAAGCACGTGATCCATGAACGCATTTGCCGTACGATTACCGGAGGCCGCGGAGGCCAGAGCCACAAGGCACAGTGCGGCGCGGCGAAACAACATTGTCGCTTGACTGACGACTACAACTGGTGTTGACGGACAACACGCTCTCTATATGAGAGACTGTGACTGTTTAGTCGCTCCGCTCGTGGCTTTTATATGCATGTACAGATATATTGGCTAAGATGCCGATAGGAAAGAAGGTGTGTAAGCTCGATCGGAGACAGAGCGAGAGAGAGCGTTCTCGTTAATAATCGCGTTATCGCAATTTTGAATCACTAATTTTGAGCATGGCCATACGAGCTGCCTAGACTAGCCATGTCAATATTCGACGAGCGAAGAAAGTAATTCATATTACGTAACTGATTCTCATTTTAGACGGTGGCGATCGGAAGGCTTTGCCAGTGATACTAACGACGACGCATACCGCATAGATGTTGCTTTGCACTTAGAATAGCAATAAGTTATACTGCAAATGACTACAACTTTCAAAAGACAACTAAATTCGCTCTAAAACAGAATGTTGGAGCGATAGGTTCCATCCTCAACCCTATAAAGCATTGAACTGGAAAAAGCTCGGATATGCAACCCCAGTTCAGGCACTTCCACTAGGTCCATGCAAAATTCCACTAAAAAACAGACTCTTCTGAGAATTTGTCCCCGGCTGATAAGCATCTATCACCAAGGCGCGCTCTGCGAATTCATACTGCGAGATACAGTCTCGAATCGTTCAACGAGCATATTCCGCGCTGTCATATCCAGAAGAACTAAATGCTTACGACGAAGTTAGCTAAAAATAGTATTGCTTTTAGGCTGCTGCTGTATCTTACGTTTAACTTTATTGACAAACTTATTTGTATCCATTTGAGCGATGACTAATGATTATTATGCATAATTTATTATGCATTCATCAGGCGAATGTACTGTGTGGCTGTGTACTTGTGTTGCTGAAGTCATGAAATGTCTATACATGATAGGCGGCTTAGAAATAGTTTATTAAATTTAAAACCGAGCAAGATGGGTTAGTGGCAAAGCATCTGCATTCGGGAGGACTGAGTTCGAGACCCAGACCGGCCACTCTTAAATTGGTTTGCATGGTCTCTAATTTAGACAAGGTAAATACCGGAGTGGATTACAAATTAGCCATGACATGAAAAAATCGTACACGGGCAAAGCTGTACGGAAAATCATTAAAAAAAATTTTGACTGACCTGCCGTTCATGGCAAGATGTACCAAGGCGGTCCCAACATCTGAAAACTATTCCCTGACTCAGTCATTCTGTCACCTAGTTGGGCTCTTAATATGTTTTTACTGAAAAAAAAACTGGAGCAGAATTAGACTAGGGCGTGCCCACTGTGACTTTTCGTGTTACGAAACTATGGTACTACTGTAATATCACGTAATACGTCGGAGGGCGCGCCAGAGTGCATGCGAACAAATGTTTTCGCCGAATAAACAAAACCATTTTGATGGCGTTGTAACCTCTAGGTATAATAGTCAGATAACTATATACAACCAATTACTTATTACCCGAGTCGAGTGTACGGTATAAAGGTTACATTTGAATATGACGGAGAGCTGGTTGGTTCTGGCAATTCAGTTATGGATGGCAGTTCTAAATTTACATGTATTCTAAAAATCACTGCGTATTTATAGGCTGCTTTTGTTAAAATGATTGATCTACTGGCAGCCGTAATACATTCCACACTATACACGTGTGTGATAATGCTTGGTAAAAGCAGTTTTACTAGTACCGATTTGAGCTCTGTTGTATACATCTGGAACTGCTCGTATTTGCGGAACACTACTTACTCTCGCAATACTTGTTTACTTATAATGCTAAATCATTTAAAAAGATGATTTGACTGTGTGACTCCCGCCATTCAACCAAAAGTTCAGACACACTTTTGTTGTCTATGTCAATTACTTGCTATGCTCATTTTCAAGTAGCTATATCACATTGCTGCACAATGATGGCTTGCGTCTAGTCCAGAGTAGTCTAGTGCCGCCGGCGCACTAGGGCATTGAGCGGTCTAATAACAGCTTGTGAAGATCGTATGAGTACTGCCCCCTTAGGGCTAAGGAAATCAGTCTGCCAAGCGCTCCGTTCACCTGGCTGATAAAGTTGTTGTACCTTAATGAGCTTAGCTCTAGTCTGCCTGCCACAATGCTGGTCTTCATGTTGATCGTGTTGACTTCAAAGTGCATCAGCTCAGCTGGAAAGCGCGGACGGGCCCTAATCTCAATCAGCGCGTACGTATTTGGATGGACAATGCTTGACGTTGAAATCGCGTGCCGTCTTCCTCTCAGAGTGTCACCCTTCACGTCGGCGTTCATCTCGACTCGGACCGTGGCTAGCGACACGTAACAGCCTATCGTCACATGAACTCCAGCACGTCTGTACGAACAGTTTGAGGAGCGGCGGACTCCTGACAGACCGAAGAGTGAGCCTTGTGTGAAGTTGGCCTTCAGGTCGCGGTCCCCGATACCGGTAGAGTTCACCTTGATGGCGAACGGCTCCACACGCAGCGGGTCTAGATCTCTATGGTACGCCTTCACAGTCATCTCGCTAAGTACATCGTCCACGAATGCATTTGCCGTACGATTAGCGGAGGCCGCCGAGACCACAGCCACAAGGCACAGTGCAACGCGGATCAACATTGTCGCTTGACTGACGACTGTAACTGGTGTTGACGAACGACACGTTCTGTATGAGAGACTGTCACTGTTTAGTTGTCTGCTCGTGGCTTCTAGATACATATATATATACAGATGTTGAAAAAGCTGTCGATAGGAAAGAGGGTGCGTAAGCTCGATGGGAGCCTGGGAGACCGAGAGAGAGAGAGAGAGAGTCGAGAACGCTCGGTGATAATCGCATTAGCAACTTTTGCATCTTCAACTCTCTGCATGGCCACATAAGCTGCCGGGACTATCCGCGAGAGTATTCGACGGATGAAGCGAGTAGTGATATGGCGTAGCTCATCCCCATTTTAGACGGCACCGGTTGAAAGGATTTGCCAGTTACACCAATACCGATCAAAAGAAGTCACAGGCACACCATGGTCTTTGTTGCATCTTAAGGTCAGGTCATCGAGCCCGACTTACAGCATTGATGGCACAATTAGCCAAGCCGTAAGATGTGCTGGTTCCTAATAATATCAGCCTCCTGGTGACACGCGTGTCCTCTTTCGTCCGGCCAAGTAAAGAGTTTGCGTCTTCTGAGGGGGCAGCTGAAGGTGGCGTTTTTTCATTCAATCATGGATGTGTAGGAGCGGGAGGTTCGCCGATGTTTCCAAAGCTGTCTCCCGTTGAGCGGCGACCAGCGAGGTCATCCGCGTAGGCGATGGTTTTAACTCCGTCGGGCAGGTCCTCGAGCCGCAGGACCCCGTCGGAGGCCAATATTGGTCTCTGAAAGTGCCTGCCGGTCTTCTTCGCCGCGTTTAAACATTCAGCAAGCATATTTTCGATGAACTTGCCCGCTGTGTCTAGCAGGCAAATTGGTGGGGCAACCATCGATCGGATCTCGGCAGAGCCAGGCACCGGAGCCGAACTCTGCGATTCGCCGAACAGGTACGCAGGCGATGCAACCTGAAGTTTGGTGCAGGGACTTGTGGTCGTCGCTCTTTTCTCAGCCTGTCGGCCCGGACGATGGAGTCGGCATAGTGCTCTTCAGTGTCATAATCATAGCAAAAAGGGCGTGGCGCAGTGCTACACACGGACCGTGTGGTCCGGGCTTCCCACCAGGACATACCCCTAGAATTCCGTCTCGACTGAGGCTCCGAGATCTTTAGCGGTGCACTGTCGGGAAGATTCAACTCCGTTCGTAGAGCATTCTTTACAGAAGCGTCACTTGCCAGGCGGTCCAAGGCCCACAGTGCCGTGATCTGCTGGGCAATGTCTTCACGACGGTCGACCTCATTCCCAGTGGCTGTCCTGATTAGCCACGCAGTTGCTGGCTCCAGGTGTTGTCCCATCGAGCCGGATGATCACATCGCCTTGAGCGTTGTGGCGACGCATACAGCATCGTGGACTCCGTGTACTTGGCTAGACTAAACGCTCGATCCCACTCTGAACTTGACAGACATTCGATCTTGACAGACATTTGTCTGGCCGGGGTCAGTAGAGGGGTTTTGCTCGCATTCACGGCGACATGTCTGACCAACAAAGCTCTATAAGGCCGTCTCGTGACGACTGGGCCACGAGGGCTGCCACAATTCGCGCCAGCATCTCATCTCGCCACCTCTGCGCCACTTCCAGTAAGACCCGAAGGCTCCCGATTCTTTCCTCCGTGTCCTCCAACGAGGTCCGCAGCAAAACCTTTAAAAAATTGACTGCCGCTTTGGCCCTGCGAGGGTCCAGGTCCAGTTTCTCTGATACCTCTTTTGGCTGCATCTTGGTATTTCTTGACTTGTAGGCCTCTACTACTTGAACCGCTACGCCCAGCCGTAGGCCGCTTCCGCATCAACGCCAGGCTTAAGATTAGCCTCCGCGTTCACGACGCGCAGTCCGTCATCTCGGCCGCAGAGGTCATTTTGAAGGTCGCGATGTGTTGTTCGCTGGCGCCAAATATGCGCTTCTTGTAGGAGCAAAATCCCGTCGGATATGTATCGCTGGGCGTTTTCTAATACCGAGAGGCTCGGCGCACGAGCGATCCATGTCTTTCGGTGATTCTCACCATCGACGGGGCGGCCCGGCTCCGCTACACGGACGTCGAGGTGGCCCTTATCTCCTTTGTTGGCGCAAACATGTTAGACTACGGTACGTCTGGGCAAGACTTTTCTGGTGCTGAAATAGCAAAATGATATCTATTGCCGTTCCCTGTCGCAGTTACCTAGAAATGCTTCAAACAGTCCAGGCCTTGAACCTGGAGAGTGCTGCTGCCTATATAAGCCAACAACGTTGGCTACGCATCTCGTAGTCACAATGTTAACGCTGTGTCGTCGTAGCAACAATGTCGATCGAACAATCCTGTTGTAACACCTATATGTGAGGTTGATCTAAAAGTTCGCTCGGGTTTTTCACCCATTATAGAAGACACATATCGTTACAACGGAAAGCTCTTATTAAATGCTGTATTGCGCACTTTGTTCACCTTAGCCCTGATTCCATCCCTCCAGAAGGTAGCGTTTTGGCTTCCGAAGTAATGGTTTATATGCATTTTAACACCTTTCAAAGAATCGAATCTTTGCAGTTAAGGAATTGCCTTCTCCAAATTGTTGTTGAGCATTGTATCGTATTGCTTGTTTTGTTTGGTTGTAATAATCGGCATGGAGATGGCTTTGAACGGATGTCTGTGGTACGTCGACAATAGCCACGATCTTGCGCAGCGAGAGGTGTGGGTTTCGTTCGACCACTGTTGTTAAAGCGGCCATACCTACTGTCACAGGGCGTCCCGGCCGGTCTCGATCGTCAACGTCGAAGTCGCCGTTCCTAAATCGGACAAACCACTTTCGAACTGTCCTATCTGTTACTGCCTCTCCGCCTTACACTTTACATATTTTAGTTATAACTTGGGTCCCATTCCTTCCTTTTCCGGAAATAAAATAGCATTAAATGTCGTGAAAATGCACATTTAAGTCTGCCATCTTCACTCGAGCGTTACAGTTCGCGTGAGTTGGACATTCGAACGGTCGAGCTTGGTGGCGTGGTGGCATGCGTCTGCGCCTCGCGACCGGAGGAAACATAGATGCGCGGGTTCGAGCCCCACCGTTGCACATTTGTATTCATGGGGGTCCGTCTGTGAAGCAATGCACAAAGCAGCCCCATGGACGTTAAATCTTGGCTGAGAGTCAGCCCCGAAAGGATTTTTTAGTAGATAGTCGAACGAACTCCATGGTATAATACAGCGCAGCGGTCTGCTCTTACCGCCATCCAAATAAACGACCCTCTCCTAACAGTTTTCGTCTTCTACCGGCTCTACGCAGCGCGGCGCACGCATGAGTGATCGATCGCCTGTGTCTTTCGGTGATCCCGAAAGGACTTATGGACCTCCGTAACCCAATAGTATGCACCTTATCGGGAGAGAGAGACAGTATCAGCGTTGGTGCGTCGTCCGTCTCTGGCCAGAAAGAACTCGCCGAGAAGGCGGCCAAGGCCAGCAGTGGCGCCGCTCTAGCGGCCACAAGGGGAACTACTGGTTGGTACACTTGGCTCACGGCGGTCACAAGAGGCGGACGTGCTAACGCGTCGCTCCTCTGGCTCTGCGCGAAAGCAACATCAAGCGACAAAACGCACAGAACACATCACCGAACCATCTTAGGTAGCACGGAGGCCACGATAGTAGAGCACACTGTGTAGCGAGGTGGGCATTCGTTCGCGGCGACAGTTGTTGGCACGAGACTCCCGTTGTTCTATCTGACGTTTAGCTTTGTTGTCAAACTTATTTATAGTTCGATTCATCAACGCCATCAGAAGAGGCTGATGTCGGAGCCATTGACCGATTTGAGCAGTGACTAATGCTTCAAGATGTGCATTATCCAGGCGCCTGTACAGTGAGGCATGCGAGTGTAATTATGAACTGTGTAGGTGCCGCGAAAATCGTGCATTTTGTATACATGATAGCCAACTTAGGAATAGTTTATCTAATGTTTGGCAATTTAATATTGTTGGTAATATGTACAACGCTCCTGCACAATCGCCGAAAAAATCTTAAAACCTTTTTCTGGCCCAGCTAAAATGTCGCCTAGCTAAGTTCTTTCAGCATATGGAGAAGCGGTCAATTCTGTGACGTAATATTTATTGCCCCAGTGGATGGATGTTAACCACAGATTGCGGTTGCGGTTAATTACGATCTTTTCAGGCGATGGGGTTATGAAGCTTGAAGCTCTGAGATGTTTCCAGATGAGCTCAATCGCCTAGCTTGCTTTTGGGGCAATTTCCACGCAAATAATTTTCTAGCCGTCCGCAGTGAAAGAAGTTTCGGATTATTAATTAAGTGGATAGTGATGAACGCCTTACGGACCCTTAATGTCTCTCTCTACATCTTAAACCCTTAAGGTTTATCTCCCTTATGCCTGGTGAACCAGGGGCCGCATGCGTTCCAAGCACAAATGTAAAAATGACTGAAATATTATGCTATAGATTGGCCGTGAAGTTTTATAGTGGCAGCCGTTGCAAAAAGTCTTTTACGATATGATTTCATTGCTTTTGTCTTGAAAATATTTATCGCCAGCGAAGTATCTGTCGCAGACTTTGCAAGAATGATCAACGCTTGCTAAATATCGAAGGGACGCTTAGAATAGGGCGCAATACCATCCGAATATTAGATGAGTTGCACTGACGGATGCTTCCGCTTCAAAATTGCCGACAGATCGCTGACAAATACAGAAACAGAACTAGACAAATGTTGTCGCCCTGTGTCTGTCCAAGTTTGGGATGTTCGGTCTAGTATTGCATAGTTCTCTTTGAGAATAGCTACCAAGAGCTAATCAAGCCACCACACGTCGGTTCGCCACCAAAGGGTAGTGGCGCACCATATATTACCAATGCGGCATTGCGGCGTGTAGTATCATCGGACTGACTCCTGTCAGTCCTTTGATACTGCTCTGATAAAAAAATGTATAAATATAGTGCGCCTAAGGTTATGGTATGTACTTCAGCGCCTCGTTTGTTTAAGCATGTTTTTCATGGGATTGTGGAAATGTGGAAAATGTTCAAGCATGACACTTAAATCACCAAAAAGGTGTAGCATTGCTATAACGGAACAATAATTGCTTTTTAAAATATATAATTTCAATATTTTGTATACGTTTTAAATTATAATCGAACGGGAAATAGTTTTGAATGATTGAGGAAATACTTTGAATAATTCGAATGAATGAAGTCAAAATAGTCGTATTGTGAGAAGTTCACAAAAAATCGAATCCGGTGAAGACCTTGTTTTTGAGCCTGCACGTTCAAGAACAAATAATTTACGAGAATCCGCACCTTGTGAAGATAATAACTTTGATGTCAAATTTGATAGTGGTTCTACTCGGGGTTACAAAGTTTGTAAAGTGTAACGATGGAATGCTCATCCTTACAAAATCCATGCATTTTCCCGCCGCTTGAGTAGAGAGTGTGTAGAGGTAGAGACAAACTCCAGCGAAAGGAAGGCAGACAACGGAGACGACTATTGATTTAATTCCTAATGATTCTATATATATATATATATATATATATAGGGTGTTACAAAACGTTTTAATTTTATTATTATTATTTGGTTCTGGCAGGGACCCCCGCCCTGGGACCTCAAAGCAGATGAAAGACGAAGACTGTGGGAGCGTGGTCCAGATAGGACGACAAAGGAAGCAAAGGAAGAGGAAACGAAAGTAACACTTCTGCGATGGCAGGCGGAATGGGAGAGCCTCAGGAAGGACGAGGCGGGAGCCAAGGTCCGTGATCTGATACCGAACATCGAGAAATGGCTGAATAGGCCCGGAGGTGACATGGACTTTTTCCTAACGCAAATAGTCACCGGTCACGGAGATTTCCAGTCCTATTTATACAGGATCGGTAAGGCGCCTTCGGACACGTGCATGTTCTGCACGTTGGGCGTTGAAGATGACGCGGCACATACTCTTCTAGAATGCCCGTGCTGGGAAGAGGCCAGACGTAAGGCAAGCAACAGGGTGAGAGATAGTTGGACGAACGCGGGTGCCCAGAGACCTAAACACCCTCTCGTGCTCCCGAGAGATGGGCTAGCCCTATTCATGGATTTCATCTGCTCAGAACCAGCAGCATGGACCCTTGGAGCAGCGGTTGCGCGAGAGGTGCTGACGGAGAAGAAACTATGCGGGACGCAGAGAAGAGCGAGTTACGACAGGATTAGCGCAAGAAGAGAAAATTATTCTCTCTTGTCACAAGGCACGCCAGCCAGAGAGCAGACTTCGCCAAACAAGCAGGCGAACCTGGTTAGATAGTCCGGATGTCACCCCCACGGCCCATAGTACTATTAAACGAAGATCTGGGCTGTGTCAAGGGCGTTATGAGAGGTAGGTTTTAGTGGGTAGGGGCGCGGACCATCGCGCCGAGTCCCACACACCAGAATGGAGATAAGGGGCCGTTTGCCTTTCTCCAGTCTGACGGTGCGTAAAATAGCATTTCCTCCTCTCAAAAAAAAAAAAAAAAAAAAAACGTTTTAATAATCGATATAATGAATTGTAGAGCTCGTTAAAGCAAATATTTCTTCAATGGAACATGGTGTCTGAGAAGTCTTGTTTCGAAGTGGAAGTGAAATTTCTACAATTTGTGAGACTAGTGTTTTTGCCCGATATAGGAGCATAAAATGTGCTGTTGCGAAACAACCAGTCCTCCGTGAGAAAATTCTGCTTCCTCTGAAGAATATATAAGACCGGTCAGAAGATGCAACATGAAAAGCTTAGAAGAGAATTCGCAAATAAATGAAGTTCTTTATTAGCTTTCTCACCAAATCACACCTCAAAATCATAACCCTATGACCAATTACAGCGCTCAAAAGTAACATATTCAGGCAAATGCGCATTTCGTGAAGATCACTTTGGGACAGAGATGTCAATGCGAGCTGTGGTTGCGGAGTAATTACGATTTTTCGGCGGGATGTCCCATTAAGTGCATGCAAAATGACTGTGTGGCGACGCGCTGCGGCTGTCACGCGATAAGTCGGCGGTAGTTAACGTCGCCACACAGTCATTTATTAAAATAATTAATGCACTTAATCTGGACACCCCGCCGAAAAAAAATAATTACTCCGCAACCACAGCTCGCATTGCCATACGTTTGGTACCAAAATGATCACTATGGAATGCATGTGTCTGAATGTGTTAGTTTAGAGCACTGTGGGTGGTCGTAGGGTTATGGTTTTAAGGCATTTTGCGTAAAAGATAATGAAGAACTTCATTTTATGCGAGTTCTCTTTTAAGCGACTATGTCGCAGCTTCTGATCAGCCTTATATTTATTCGGAAGAAGCAGAATTTTCTCACAAACACGACGGTGTGCTTAGTTTCCGTCCGGGAGGTTGCCTTGCAACAGCACATTTGATGCTCCTATATAGGGCAAAAACACTAGTGTCACAGATTGTAGTAATTCCACTCCCAGACTGAAACAAGAATTCTTAGAGATCATGTTCCATTGGAAAGAATGTTTGCTTTAACGAGCTCTACAATTGCTTTTATCGATTCTCATAACGTTTTTTCACACCCTATAAATATATATATATATATATATATGAGCGTGAGGAAATTAAAAACATGTTTATGTATCTGGATCTAATGTTAGCTTCTTCTCCTACATTTATACTAAATTACAATTAGTAGCTATTGTATTGGGATTGCTAGGAAACTCGTCGTATTGTTTAATTAATTAAACGACAGTATAGCAGCAATCGATGACAGAGGTTAGTTAACACAACTTCACATTAAACTGTAATTGCTCGTCTCCATACATTGGGACACTCGGAAGCACGCTCCTAAGCCGACATCAAGATTATGTCTTAGGATTAGGACTCCTATGTGACCATGCATTATGTACTACTTTTGAAAGGCGCACTGGACTTAAGGCTGTTTTCTAACGTTAAAACGCATGGATCCTACGTGGCTCGTTCACTAGGTAATAAAAAGATATAGGCGGGTCTGTTTAAAACACATTGTACGTGTTAAGACGCATTTTTGACATTACCAGCTTTTTTGTTTACTAACACCCGTTTTAAACAGTTAGATTTTACTTTTTTGGTTTGCGTGATATGGATAGCCACAATAGGCATACATCTCAACACATATTGCTTTTATTTTGCCGCCGGCCTCTATCAACTCTACTGGCGTATACATATGCTGCTCAAACCGTATCGCGACTGTTGTGTTTTTTTCAAAAATTATTCATTTATTCATGAATATCTATTTTGTCCCCTTTAAAGTAATCCCCATGAGATATTATACACTTGTGCCAACGGTTTTTCCAATCTTCGAAGCACTTCAAAAAACCATTTTTTTTAACCTTGTTCAGCTCCTCCTTCGATGCCGTCTTTATCTCGTCAAGCGTAGCGTAACGTCGTCCTTTCATGGGCCTCTTCAGTTTAGGGAACAAGAAAAAGTCACAGGGGGCCAGATCTGGGGAATACGGTGGCTGCGGCATCATTAGTGTGTTGTTTTTGGCCAAAAACTCGCGCACAAGCAACGATGTGTGAGCAGGGGTGTTATCGTGGTGCAAAAGCCAATTTTTGTTCTTCCACAAATCCGGGCGTTTCTGGCGGATTGCTTCGCGCAAATTGCGCATAACTTGCAGGTAATATTCCTTATTGACCGTTCTACCCTGTGGCAAGAACTCATGATGCACCACGCCCCTGCAATCGAAGAAAACTGTCAGCAAAACTTTCACATTCGACCGAACTTGGCGCGCTTTTTTCGGTCTTGGTTCGTGCGGCAGCTTCCATTGAGATGATTGAGCTTTGGTTTCCACGTCATAACCATAAACCCACGATTCGTCACCAGTTATGACCCTCTGGAGCAAATTTGGGTCGTCGCGGACAGAGTCCAACATCTCATTAGCAATGTTCATGCGATGCTGTTTTTGGTCGCAATTGAGCAATTTTGGTACGAATTTCGCGGCGACCCGTCTCATGCCCAAATCATTGATAAAAATCGAATGGCACGAGCCAATCGATATGTTTAGGTCCTCAGCAACTTCTCTAACGGTGATTCGACGATTGGCCAATACCATTTTCTCCACTTCATTAATTTTTTCGTCTGTTGTTGAAGTGCTCGGGCGTCCGGCACGCTCTTCGTCGTTCACATCTTCTCGGCCTTCTGAGAACATTTTGTACCACCGATAAACGTTGCTTCGGTCCAAGGTAGCTTCTCCGTATGCCACAGTCAACATTCGGAATGCATCCGCGCACTTAATTTCGTTTTTCACACAAAATTTGATACAGGTTCTTTGATCCATTTTTTTGAATAGGTAAAAATCGAAGACGATCCAAAACACGTGCAAGCAAAGCAGCTGTCAACAATTAAGTGAACATTCAAAATGGCCGAGCTTGTCGGCATAAGTGAGAGACATGAGTAACAACCTAACGCCACAAAAAAAATCGAAATTCGAATATACGTAACCCGCGAAAATTTTTCCCCCCGCGATACTTTTTGAACAAACGGTATGCTGTGGTCGCGGATCTCGACGTCGACTGGTCGACTGGTGGTCGCGTTCGGTCGTAAAACTAAATTTTAAAATTGCATTTCTAAAAAAGAACTGCGAGTGCTGGTCCGGAAACTGCCCGGAGATATATTTTGTTGTATGTCTCCTGCATATGTCCCTATGTAGGTAGGTTTAAAGCTACTTCACCTTGAGCTTGCCGTACGGATCTGGTCTATGGGGTGAGCACGTATTGCCGGCTTGCCTTAGCTAGCTTATCTATGATTCATATTATGCAACCACTAAATTAGCTTGAATAGGATCGTGAACCAAGAGGTTCGTTTTTCGCGTTTGCGGCATTTCGCGTGGGCAAATAGGTTTTTGGATACGCCGAATTAATGATACGGATTGGTTAAGGTCTTTAAATTTTATTTTGTCTTTTGTACTTATTTACTACTTCGAGTATTACATGCGTTCGCGGGGGGCATCTGGCCTCCTTAAAAAGTCCTGAATAAAATGAAACGTATAACTACTACTACTACTACTACCACTACTACTATGTTTATTGTACGTTGCACATTCCTGCCAATATATACTGCGCCCTTGAGTGAACTGACATTTAGTTTGCTCGCAAGCATTACGCTTGAACGGCACTCGGACGGTGAGGTTTTTTACACAACACGCCCATCTTGCATCTCTGCTCATCACATACCTTTACGAGCAAAGTTGATGAAAACGTAACCGAATAATGACAATCGTTCCTCACCTGTACTGCGTACACGGGTTTTCAGTCTTACGAACTACACAAATATAATGCTGATTTACACATAAGATATTGTAAATAAAACGCACTTAAAAAAAACCTGTATGTAAAGTTTTATGCACATTGTATTGTCAAAGCTCGTGCGTCCTAGGACGAACACAATTTGTGTTTCGCTTAGTCTATAGCTGCGCCTACCTAAGGTGTAAGTAGGTAGGCGTTTGATTCGGCGACGTCGATCCGGCGTCTGCCACAAATCTTTGGTACACTTCCACATTTAGGCAATGTTTTGCGACTTAGGGCATCGCTCGCCAACTCAGTACTGCGTGAAGAGCGCGCGAATATCTGTTTAGTAGAGCCGCGGTCAGCTGATTGGAAAGCGCGTAGTGCACCGACTGAGTCACGTTGAGGAATGCCGCTGGGCGCAGGTTGAGGGTGCCCCGAACAACGTTGGAGATCATGGTAATGCGCTGAATGGTGATGCGCTGTAGTTTCGCTCGAGAACCTCGGCAAGGTCCCTGAATCTCAACTAGCATACACGAGCTCGGATGAACGAGAGTTGACGTTTCAATAGTATGTCGGCTTCCCAGGATAGTGTCGCCCTTGACATCGGCGTCCATGGCCACCCTGACTCGGACGAGCGAAATGTAGCACCCAATCTTCAGCCGGTCTTGAGCTGTTGTGTAGGAGCAATTGCCTGCACGAAACAGCCCGGAAAGACCGAAGAAGAAGCCCTGCGTGAAGTTGGCCTGCAGGACCTGATTGGTCGTTGTTGTTCCGTTCAGCTTCGTTTTGACCTCGAACGGTGTGGCACGCAGCGGGTCCAGTTTTCGTTCACGAACTTCATTGTGAATATCGCGAAGGACAGCGTCTATAAACGAATCGGCCGTAAAGTTGGCCGACACTACCGAGGCTAGAGCCAAAACACACAGCGCGATGTAGGACAACATGGTGTGCAATGGGTCGACTAGCGCGTGGAACTCACTGTAATCGCTTGGCATAACCTAAGGGCATCACGTCATTTATTCATTTGGTCGCTGGCTGACAACGGGAAAGGAGGCTCCTCGCTCGACGCTGGAGAGGCAGGCCGTTCCCCTAAGTGAATGTGAACTGTAATGTTATTGTAATATTAACAGTCATAATAATAACAATTACTTTCGATAGTCAATGTGGTGACGAGAGGAATGTAACACAGGAATGCATTGTAGCTACAAAGAAACCGATTTTGCGAATCTACGAATAAATATACATATATGTATATATATATATATATATATATATATATATATAACCACGAAATGTGTCGGTCAGTACGGCACGATAACCGCAGCAGTGGTTATCTAACCCGCGTATCTAACTCGGGACAATGTCGTACATGGTGACGGTCAACATAACACGTTCTACAATATTTATATAGTCTTAAATTCGAAGTCCTACAGCACTCTCTACCTAATAAAAGATAATCATGGTAACTGAACCAGGTTAACCTACAGAAAATCCCTAAAAATCCCGGTCGGGGGAGGGGAGGGTGAACTCACATTCCACACAACTCAGATGCTGACCATGGCGACTTCCTGTTCAGGATCGGCAAAACTCCCGGCGGATGGAAACCTCACAATACACTGTTCTGAGGTACCCAGCATTGACGGAGCAGCGCGCGGCTTTATCGCTTTTCATGAAGACTTATATTATCCCTGCCAAAAAATACGGAAACATTTTCGTACTAGAACACTATATCTGAGGTCTTCAAAGTTATACCACAAGAGAAAATGCGGGTTAAATTCCTAAAATGCCCTTCCCTTTCAGTGGCACCCGGGGAACGCACTCGCCAGGAGCGGTAGGCTCGCGGGGGGCACAAAGATATGACTGGTTTTTCATGGGTAAGCCCCATAGTACCGGCCCATGCTTGCAGGGAGCTTCCCCGCCATGGCGACCGTGTGCGCAACCGCATTTTCCAGTTAGTCTTCTAAAAAGATGCCTTCTCTAAAATGCACTAAAACTAGTTTTCGAAAATAAAAAGCGGACTGAGCGCAAACAAGGGAATCAAAGCAGACATAAGTACCTCACTGAGAAGCACTAAAATTCAGCTTCAACCTTTAAAACGAACGTTGTGCATTTCTTGCTTACAAGTATATTTGTGGATTTTCTTGCTTCGGTATAGCGTAGTTGTTGTGAAACGAGGGACAACGCCGAATATTTAAGTACATTAACGATTATAGTTTTTCGGCTATATAGCCGTCTTACGTCGTCGTAAAATGCTTCAAAGTATTGCATGGCGATAACTTGGTCTGTGTGTCAGTATTTGCAAATAATCTTCGCGAGGCTCCTCCCACAGTCTGTCTTCAATCTTTTTACTCTCTTATTTGATGAGCTAGCTTGCCCCGTATAACTAGGTGATGCCGTGCCAGCAGGCTGGACACATCCGTGGCACGAGCTACGAGTGTGGATCCTGATCGTATACGTTAAGTGTAACTACACTCGAAAGCGTAAATAAGCGTTTATTATATAGAATGCATTTTCCGAATTTACGCTGTTTAAATGCTTCTTATATAAAATATTGTGACGAAGTTTCACTTCCTCTGGCCAGTAGGACGATAGACCAGCCACCCACAACACCGTATGTGCATAACGGCGCAATTCAAATCTACCTCAACGGACCACGACCAGCGGCCACAGCGTCCAACGTTCACCGACCGACACGTATCTCAACCAACCACAGCCTTTCGCGCCGAAACACCAACGACATCCGCCGTCCAAAACGATCATCGGTCGACACCTGGAGAGGGTCGACCTATGATCGGCAATCTAACTCAGACCTAAATTAACCTGTATTCGTATACGAAACAAACACAAACCACTGTAAATTTCGACCGATTTGAGAGCGGGTTCTGAGACTCTTTTGGGTGTCAGCACGCCGCGGTGTTTTGTGAGTCAATAAATAGACCGAGCAGCCTGGCTAAAACCACACTCGTTGCTCGGTCATGCACTAGACCATATGCTACGCTTTGTCATTCTTCGTTCCTGAGTTCCTCGTGCTGCAGTACCTGTCCGGCTGAGTCTACATCCCCCGAGCTGACCAGCGTAACACAACAACGTTACAATATCATAAAATCACTTTTATTGTTACATAAAAAGATATATGGTACAGGCACACAAGCACTGTTATCAATTTATGCACTCTTGAAGAAAACGTGACTAATCATGTTAAAAATATGTTTAATATTTAAATACAATTTGTTTCTGCTAATAACGTCATGCTTAACACAATAGTCTTGGGGAACACCAGCAGAATCACCTGTCTATCTGGAGCCTGGCCCAGTTATAAAAATGGTAATTTAACCCGTAGAACGTCTCTGTAATATAATTAATGTGGGTAAAGATCTAGTTTTCGGGCTGACCCTCAGCCAGGATTTAACGTCCACGGAACTGTTTTTCACATTGCTTCATATACGAACCCTCATAAATGCAAATGTGCAATGGTGGGGCTCGAACCCGCGCACCTATGTGTCTCTTCTGGTCGCGAGGCGCAGTGGGAGCGCACCACGCCACCGGGCTCGACTTGTTATGTCGATAGATAAAGTTTATATATTATATCTAAGTTAATAATACTTTTTATCGATTTAATTAGTACTGCATATATAGGTATGCATTATTTGAATTATGTTTAGTGAACATAGCACACAAATTATTTCAGGCCTTATACAACATGGAGCAATTCGCCGTCGTGTAAAAGTACGCAATGTCGATCAAACCAAGTTTAATTTGAATATGGGTTCAAACATACGGAAATACCTGCGTGTATACGAGTTTGGGTCACCACGGCACTCATTTTGGATCATTCTAAAGTATTCAGCACATACAAGTAATTATATCGGGATTACAAGAAGAGTCAGAATATGTACTAGACGTCTCGGTTGCAAATTTCATTATCAGAAAATAAATTAAATGAAGCCCAAAGTGTAGTTAGCGTAATAGGCTCGGCACCCCGGTAGCACTAGAGCAAAGCCCATTGACAGGAAATGTTATTATACACTCATAATAACTTCAACCTAAATCCCTAATTAAAAAATTCCACGGTTTAAAAAATGTTTTGCACTGAGATTTAATATGATACTTGCGGAGCTTTAATATGTTGGACTAAATTAATAAGTGTTCTAAATAGGCGTGTTATTGCGACTATCGAAAAAACATTCCTTAAATATTTGCTAGAAATCAGAAGTAAATAAATAACACTTCAAAATAATAAAATTCCGTACACATTATCGTATGCTATTTGAAAAACAAATAGTTAGCGCCACTTTATTTCTAACGCTCAAGCTAAATCTGCCTATGGGCCTCGTGAGGAATGCCCTTGATTTGTTACGTATTCTTGAAGGAAGCTCGTTATCCTAAGTGATATCCATGTTCTGTTGGCTTAGCTACTTTTTAGTATTTGCAGTCTACTAGTATTCCCCTCTTCGGTTCGTCTTGTTATTCATGTAGCCAAATCATACTGTTGAACCTGAGTGTATGATGAAAAATGCCATATCCAGTTATTTCCGCATATTCGACTAAAGGACGCGGTCGTCACAGGCGTGCGCTGCCACAGGTGCGGGGTACTTGGGCACCCCTCCAGGGAGTGAAAAGCGACCGCAATCTGCTACAACTGCGGTAAAAAGGGACACGCGGCCAACGACGTCGCTTGTCCAAAGTACAGAGAGCCAGTAGAAAAACTCCGCCGCCGCGACACCCGGCCAGCACCCGTGCATCCCACGACCATGCAAGAGCTAAACCCAGCCCCAACGATGGCGCCAGTTTGTAAAATACTCCAGTTGAACTGTAATCGCAGCATATGCGCCCACAGTATGCTTCAAGAGGTCAGCAGCAGGGTAGAAGCCGACCTGATGCTGCTCAGCAAGCCCAATGCCCGGTGGGCGGAAAACCGTCCCCCGGCCCGCCTCCTGGACATCGACAAGGCAACGGGGTCGTCGCAGCCAGCTCCGTATCTCCGGTCACGGCTGCGGCTATTGTTTTACATGGATCGACGTAGCAAACGTTTCTTTTAACCAAACTGATGTCCCACTTATAGTCATAAATGGTGACGCCGGGGCCAGCGCATGGGGCTTGATCGGAACCACCAAAAGGGGGGCTTGCAGTTCCCGACTGGTTAGCGGCCGATGTGCTTCTTGTTCCTAACGGATACGCCCATCATTAACAGGGCCGGGCGCACTTCGTGCATCGACTTGACTGTTACGCTTAGGTTCGAGGCCCATAAGATTTTAAACTGGAAGGTGCTACATAAACAGGAATCTCTTGGGACAATTTTATCATCGAAATCCATGTGACTGCTGCCGCGACAGCAAATTCAACGCTGCATCCGCCCATCAGACGTCAGGGAGCCGAGCAGTTTCGGAGGTCCCTCAGGGCCTTTATAGGGCCAAAGGGATCGCCAACTACAGCGGCGAGCTTCTAGACGCTTTTAAAGAAGGCGTGCGAGATCTTTCCAGGCCGTGCCGCACATCCAAGTCGCGGAGGCACGCCAAAATACTGGTGGATTGCTGCACTTGGACAATTGCGGCAGAAGTGTCTGAGAGTGCGGCAATATCTAACTCGCGCTCAATCCGAGCACGAGGGAGAGGCCGCCCGACGCTATGGAGCTGAGTACACGAATCTGCAGGTCCTCCTGCGCAAGGTAATCTTCAGGAGCAAAAAACGCTCCTAGAGGGCCTTTCTGGAGGAGCTGTTCTGTGGTCCAGGCGCTGTTCAAGGTATTCCCGGAAGCAGTAGCGACCGCGGCGACGGGGATGTGTCGCTGCTAACAGGACCCGCTTGCGTCGGGCCCAGGGGTCTAAGCCCTCAGGCTAATCGCGGCGTACCGGACGGTAAGCGCAGCGGCGACTCTCGTCCTTGCTGGAACGATTCTCTGGTATCTGAAAGCAGCCGAAGGCCGCCTCTTACGGGGTGACCCCTAGCGCGAGAAGGACGAGGAGCGCCGGCATACAATCGACCTCTGGCAGGAAGAGTGGGATGGCTTACAAGAGGATAATATTTAGATGGCGATACTCAAGCTTATTTCTACTTCAACTACAATAAACTATGTCATCTCGTACGATCAACGGGAAAAACATCACCGACCGCTCCCAGCTGCTGGTGCGGTTTGTCTGTCGGTGGAGGAAACTTGAGGTGCAACGAAGATGCCAAGAAGTGAAGCCGAAGTCGAGCATTCTAGCCGGCTGCCAGGGAAGCAACAACAACATCTACGCCAATGACCATCTGACACCCGCCAACGCGAGCCTGCATTACCGCCTCCGTCGCCTCAAGGCCAACAGGAAAATTTCTGACGTCCGAACGTCAGACTGCTGCGTACAAATCCGTCTCAACAGCAACGCTCCCTGGCGGGACGTGACAACCGACACCGATATCGATGCCCTTGTCGGTCGCAAATAGTCGTCACCATATTTTTACTATATGACAGCTAGTCAAACAATTAATGTCACAGAACTTAAAATAGAACCTGACTCTTTCTACGGAATACACTGCAATATTAATGGTGCCAAGTCTCATATACACGACATTGAAACGATGTTACATTTGTTTCCTTACCCTCCGTCATTTATCGCTTTGTCGGAAACTCGTATTTCGCGACAGGAGGCAGCCGCTTTTCAGATTAATAATTATAACCAATTTGTTGATTGCCGTAATGAGCCGGGTGGAGGTGTGGCACTGTTTATTAGACATGATTATGTGGTACGCGAGCGGAACGATCTCAAACTACTCCTTCCGGCAGACGCTCGATGCGAAAGTATTTTTGTTGAGGTGTTTGCCGATGGTCAGAGTACAGTTGTGGGAGCATTTTATAGGCAACCGCCGGGGAGGCCCTTGGATTTCTTGTGTGCACTAGAAGAATTACTGCCAAAAATGAATAGCCTAAACACAATATGTCGCGGTGATGCGAATATTGACTTGTTAGATAAGGGCTCACATGCAACTGACCTGTATGAGTTACTACACTCGTATGACTTTCGAGAGATTATTGGTTTGCCGACTAGAGTGGCCTGTGTGGACACTGCTCACGGCCAACGTATCACCGAAACATGCATAGATCATATTTACTGCAATGTTTCACCCAAGACAACTATCGCCTCCGGCGTTCTTACGACCACTTTTTTTGACCACTTTACCACATTTATTTGTCTAAAATCTAAGCCGTCGGCCGCCAACGAGTGCCCACAATTCAAACTCAACTATGATCAAATAGTCGCCGAACTGTCATCGTCTATGTGGGACGACCTATACGGACTGCATGACGTCAACGAGGCATTTGAATTGTTTAGAGTAAGAGTTATGTCGGCGGTGAAGCGTAATAGTACTGAGATCAAGAATACTAAGTCGAGAAACGTAATTCGAAAAAATTGGGTGACACCGGAATTATATGCCCTTATTAAAGAGAAGGAACAGGCGTACGCAATACACAGAGCTGACCCCACACACAACGGCAAATGCAAAACTTATCGTATACTCAGGAACAGGGTGACAAGATTCTCACGCAAATGTAGAATGGAAGCGAACTGCAACTTAGTTACAGACAGAATTAATAACCGGAGGGGTCCTTGGGAGGCAATCCAACCTGTACTTGGAGGTGTTCAGGATAAAAAATTTACCAAACTTCTTGTAAACGGGGAACTCGTCACCGATGAAACTTCGCTACCTAACATATTCAACCACTACTACGCAACATGTGTGACCCGTTACAACGAGTGCTCATCGAGCTATGCCATTCCGGATAACTTCTCGACGCCTGCCGAACAATTCTCTCTGCAGCCAGTCAACGTTCACAGAATTCACCACCTTTTACAAAATGTTAAAATATGCTCCACCGCCCCCGAACAGATTCCATCACTGGTTCTTCGTAGGGCTGCGGACGCACTCGCATCGCCTCTTGAGTATATTATCAATCTTTCCATCAGAACAGGAGTATACCCCAATGTCCTAAAGCTATACCGTGTGGTTCCATTGTTCAATGGCGGGGATCGCCTGTCCCGAGACAACTATAGACCTATCAGCATTCCCGCGCCAATATCGAAGGTCTTTGAAAAATGCATTTTTGAACAGTTTACAGATTTTATCGAAGAACACAACGTCCTACATTGTAGGCAGTTCGGTTTTCGACCTAAGATGTCGACGGTTGTGCCTGTCATGGATTTTGTCGAGGACATACGGAAACACTTAAAATCAGAGAAGACTGTAGCAGCGGTATTTATTGACCTTAGAAAGGCGTTTGATACAGTTGACTTAACCATTCTTTTAAAAAAACTCTCTACTTATAGGGCTAGTGAAAATTTTATAAAGTGGGTGCGCTCATTCATCTGTGAAAGACGCCAAGTTGTCCAAATTGGACAATCTTCTTCTCATATAGAAAATATATCGATTGGAGTGGCTCAAGGGAGTATCAGTGGTCCGCTATTATTTAATATTTTTGTTAACGATATTTTTAGTATTCTTAACCACGCAAAACTAACCTTGTTTGCTGATGACACAACGGCTCTATTCGTGGGCGACTCTCCCCAACAATTTGAAACAATGATTCGTGAGGATATTGAAAGGCTATCTCTATGGTTCAAAAATAACGGCCTCTATATTAATTGGTCAAAAACAGGAATTGTTCAATTTAAAACTCCAAGAGGCCAATCGACAATCAATCCTGAAGCTTTTGCATGCGACCGCAGGCTTAATATACTAGTTGAAGCGAAGTTCCTGGGCATTGTTCTTGACGAACATCTGACGTTCCAGGCGCATGCGAAACATGTCAGAATAAAATTGTCAGTGGCGTAGCCGCCATATACCGCACACGCAAAATCCTTCCCCGCCAATGCCTTACGGCAATGTACCACGCGTATGTACAGAGCCACCTAACATACGGTCTGGAGGTGTACGGTCTTTCTTATGCATCTAATATAACTCCGCTTCATTTGCTTCTGAAAAGAGCACTTCGTCTTGTCTTAGGCCTCCCACATCGCGTCTCAATAACGATAGAACAATATAAGGAACTCTCGGTGCTCCCGTTACCACATCTTATTAAATTTACCATAGTTGTCGAAATAAAGCGTATTCTTCTTGGCCATCATCCCAATTTGGTTGGCCTTATCGAATCTGCAAGGACCAAAAACACCCGAGGCTCGGCATCTCACTTGCTTATTGTCTTCCCGGCCACAAGTACGCAATCAAGGTTTGCACTATGTAATTCAGGTGTTACCTTGTGGAACAAGTTACCTAGTGACATTAGGACACTAATATCGCTTAGTCAATTCAAAAACACTGCTAGAACGCACTATCTTACCTTACTTGCGTCTGAATAAACCATATGTATGTAATCATGTACACAATCTATAGATAAATAATTGCAATAACACGAGATACTACGGTGATAATGTATAAAATCCTACTGTAACTTGTACATGTGCTTCGCACTAGCCTGTGGCTATATGAAGTTGTAACACAAATGAGAAACTACAATTAAGAATGAATAAACGTCATATCATATCATATCATATCTCAAGAAGAGTTACAATTGCCCTTGCTTAAGTTGTAGCCCTTCATGAAATTATTGTTAAATGTGATTATCTGATTTTCTGATCCCCAAGTTGTGTTAATAAATCTACGAGCGATACGAATAGTATAATATATATGATACATAATTTTAGCAAATTTAAAAACGTATTTATGCATGATACGTTGTTGCTCATCTTTATTATATTTTTGTAGATGCAAACTGTGCAACTTTTGTGAGAATTAAGCAAGAATATACAATGATGTGTAAACTTTAGTTTAATTTCACATACCTAAACATTCAAATTAGCTTAATTTTAGAAGTAAGCATAACGTTTTTTGTGACAACCTGTTTACTCTATCACGTTTAGTCACAACCTTGACTTTTCATATCTCAGAAAAATCTTTCTTGTTGCAGAAAAATATATCTTGTTTCGGCATCTTGAAGGATCTGTTACAGATGCCTGCTCCGTATGGTGTACTCTAAACCATATGTGTACATACAATAATTTATAACTCAAGTCGATTATTTGCTAAATATGAAATCTGCCGGAGTGCTTGTAGGTTCTGGCAGTACAAAAGATGATAGATTGAACAAGTTGTTCCACAGTGCCGACAAGTCCACTGCTCTTCTGCCTCATGGAAGATAAATTTCGTGCGCACTGCACGATAAAAGCCGTGCGTTAATTACAATTTTTCGGCGGGATGTCTAGATTAAGTGCATCATGTAAAATGACTGTGTGGCGACGCGCTGCGGCTGTCGCGCGATACGTCGGCGGTAGTTAACGCCGCCACACAGTCATTTAAATGCACTTCATCTGGACATCCTCCCGAAAAAAAATAATTACTCCGCAACCACAGCGCATTGCTATAAAATTGGTTTCTTTGAAAGAAGCAGAATTTTCTCACGAACACGAGGGTGTGCTTAGTTTCTATTCTGTCTAGGAGGATCCGGTTGCCTTGCAACAGCACATTTTATGCTCCTATATAGGGCAAAAACACTAGTGTCACAAATTGTAGTAATTCCACTCTCAGTCTGAAACAAGAATTCTTAGAGATCATGTTCCATTGGAAAGAATGTTTGCTTTAACGAGCTCTACAATTGCTTAGATCGATTCTCATAACGTTTTGTCACACCCTGTATATATGGGCGTGAGGAAAATAAAAACATGTGTATGCATCTGGATCTAATGTTAGCTTCTTCTCCAACATCTATACTAAGGCACAATTAGTAGCTATTGTATTGAAATTGCTAGGATACTCGTCGTATTGTTTAATTAATTAAACGACAGTATAGCAGCAATTGCTGACAGAGGTTAACACAACTTCACATTAAACTGTAATTGCTCGTCTCCATCCAGGGAAGCACGCTCCTGAGCTCACATCAGGATTATGTCTTAGGATTAGGACTCCTATGTGATCATGCATAATGTACTACTTTTGAAAGGCGCCCTGGACTTAGAGCTGTTTTCTAAGCTGCATACGTTAAAACGCATAGATCCTACGTGGCTCGCTTACAAGGTAATTACAAAAAACACAATGACACAGAGTATGGATTTTTGTTATATTTTTATGACGTGGTTTCCTTGACCTAGTCCAGATCCCTCCGGATTAGTAGGAAAATTGCGGCACACAAAGTCTCCTGAGCGGGTCTGTTTAAAACACATTGTACGGGTGAGAGTTAAAGACGCATTGTTTGGCATTACCAGCTTTTTTTTTTACTAACACCCGTTTTAAACAGTTAGATTTTACCAGGTTTGCGTGATATGGATAGCCACAATAGGCATACATCTCAACATATATTGCTTTTATTTTGCCGCCGGCCTCTATCAACTCTACTGGCGTATATGCTGTGGTCGCGGCTCTCGACGTCGACTGGTGGTCGCGTTCGGTTGTAAAACTAAATTTTAAAATTGCATTTCTAAAAAAGAACTGCGAGTGCTGGTCCGGAAACTGCCCGGAGATATATTTTGTTGTATGTCTCCTGCATGTCCCTATGTAGGTAGGTTTAAAGGTACTTCATCTTGAGCTTGCCGTACGGATCAGGTCTATGGGGTGAGCACGCATTGCGGGCTTGCCTTGGCTAGCTTATCTATGATTCATATTATGCAACCACTCAATTAGCTTGATAGGATCGTGAACCAAGAGGTCCGCTCATCACGTTTGCGGCATTTCGAGTGGGTAAATTCAATTTCAACGAATATAATGTTGAAATACACATAAGATATTGTAAATAAAACGCACTTAAAAAGAAACCTGTGTAATAATGTCTATGCACATTGCATTAGGCAAATCTCGTGCGTCCTAGGACGAACACAATTTGCGTTTCTGTTAGTCTATAGCTGTGCCTACCTAAGGTATAAGTAGGTAGGCGTTTGATTCGGCGAAGTCGATTCGGCGTCTGCCACAAATCTTTGGTACACTTCCACATTTAGGCATGCTTTGCGGCTTAGGGCATTGCATGCCAACCCACTACTGCGTGAAGAGCGCGCGAATATCTGCCTAGTAGAGCCGCGGTCAGCTGATTGGAAAGCGCGTAGTGTACCGACTGAGTCACGTTGAGGAATGCCGCTGGGCGCAGGTTGAGGGTGCCCCGAACAACGTTGGAGATCATGGTAATGCGCTGAATGGTGACGCGCTGTAGTTTCGCTCGAGAACCTCGGCAACGTCCCTGAAGCTCAACCAGCATACACGAGCTCGGATGAACGAGAGTTGACGTTTCAATAGCATGTCGGCTTCCCAGGATAGTGTCGCCCTTGACATTGGCGTCCATGGCCACCCTGACTCGGCCGAGCGAAATGTAGCACTCCATCTTCAGCCGATCTTGAGCATGTTGTGTAGGAGCAATTGCCTGCACGAGACAGCCCGGAAAGACCGAAAGAAGAAGCCCTGCGTGAAGTTGGCCTGCAGGACCTGATTGGTCGTTGTTGTTCCGTTCAGCTTCGTTTTGATCTCGAACGGTCTGGCACGCAGCGGGTCCAGTTTTCGTTGACGAACGTCACTGTCAATATGGCGAAGGACAGTGTCTATAAACGAATCGGCCGTAAAGTTGGCCGACACTACAGAGGCTAGAGCCAAAACACACAGCGCGATGTAGGACAACATGGTGTGCAATGGGTCGACTAGCGCTTGGAACTCGCTGTAATCGCTTGGCATAACCTAAGGGCATCACGTCATTTATTCATTTGGTCGCTGGCTGACAACGGGAAAGGAGGCTCCTCGCTCGATGCTGGAGAGGCAGGCCGTTCCCCTAAGTGAATGTGAACTGTAATATTATTGTAATATTAACAGTCATAATGATAACAATCCCTTTCGATAGTCCATGTGGTGACGAGAGGAATGTAACACAGGAATGCATTGCAGCTACAACTTAGAAACCGATTTTGCGAATCTACGAATAAATATACATATATGTATATATATATATATATATATATATATATATAACCACGAAATGTGTCGGTCAGTAAGACACGATAACCACAGCAAGTGGTTATCGGGCGCGTATCTAACTCGGGACAATGTCGTACATGGTGACGGTCAACATAACACGTTCTACAATATTTATATAGTCTTAAATTCGAAGTCCTACAGCACTCTCTACCTAATAAAAGATAATGATGGAAACTGAACCAGGTTAACCTACAGAAAATCCCAAAAAATCCCGGTCGGGGGAGGGGAGGGTGAACTCACATCCACACAACTCAGATGCTGACCATGGCGACTTCCTGTTCAGGATCGGCAAAACTCCCGGCGGATGGAAACCTCACAATACACTGTTCTGAGGTACCCAGCATTGGACGGAGCAGCGCACGGCTTTATCGCTTTTAATGAAGACTTATATGATCCCCTGCCAAAAAGTACGGAAACATTTTCGTACTAGAACACTATATCTGAGGTCTTCAAAGTTATACAACAAGAGAAAATAGCGGGTTAAATTCCTAAATTGCCCGCCCCTTTCCGTGGCACCCGGGGAACACACTTGCCAGGAGTGGTAGGCTTGCGGGAGGCACGAAGATATGACTGGTTTTTCATGGGTTGAAGCCCCACAGTACCGGCCCATGCTTGCAGGGAGCTTCCCCGCCATGGTGACCGTGGGCGCAACCGCATTTTCCAGTTAGTCTTCTAAAAATATGACTTTTCTAAAAAGCACCAAAGCTAGTTTTCGAAAATAAAAAGCGGAGTGTGCGCACACAAAGGAATCAAAGCAGAAATAAGTACCTCACTGAGAAGCACTAAAATTCTGCTTCAAACATTAAAACGAACGTTGTGCATTTCTTGCTTACGAGTATATTTGTGGATCTTCTTGCTTCGGTATAGCGTGGTTGCTGTAAAACGAGGGGCAACGCCGAATATTTACGCACCTTAACGATTATAGTTTTTCGGCTATATAGCCGTCTTACGTCGTCGTAAAATGCTTCAAAGTATTGCATGGCGGATAACTTGGTCTGTGTGTCAGTATTTGCAATTAATCTTCGCGAGGCTTCCTCCCACAGTCTGTCTTCAATCTTTTTACTCTCTTATTTGATGAGCTAGCTTGCCCCGTATAACTAGGTGATGCCGTGCCAGCAGGCTGGACACATCCGTGGCACAAGCTACGAGTGTGGATCCTGATCGTATACGTTAAGTGTAAGCTACACTCGAAAGCGTAAATAAGCGTTTATCCATATAGAATGCATTTTCCGAATTTAAGCTGTTTAAATTCTTCTTATATAACATATCATAAAATCACTTTTATTGTCACATAAGAGAGATAAAAGATATATGGTACAGTCACACAAGCACTGTTATCAATGTATGCACCTCTGAAAAAAAACGTTACTAATCACGTTAAAAATATGTTTAATATTTAGATACAATTTGTTTCTGCTAATAACGTCATGCTTAATAATAGTCTTGGGTAACACCAGCAGAATCACCTGTCTATCTGGAGCCTGGCCCAGTTATAGAAATGGTAATTTAACCCGTAGAACGTCTCTGTAATATAATTAATATGGGTAAAGATCTAGTTTTCGGGCTGACTCTCAGCCAGGATTTAACGTCCACGGAGCTGTTGTTCACATTGCTTCATATACGGACCCTCATAAATGCAAATGTGCAATGGTGGGGCGCGAACCCGCGCACCTATGTGTCTGTTCTGGTCGCGAGGCGCGGTGGGAACGCACCACGCCACCGGGCTCGACTTGTTATGTCGATGGATAAAGTTTATATATTATATCTAAGTTAATAATACTTTTTATCGATTTAACTAGTACTGCATATATAGGTATGCATTATTTGAATTATGTTTAGTGAACATAGCACACAAATCATTTCAGGCCATTATACCACATGGAGCAATTCGCCGTCGTGTAAAAGTACGCAATGTCAATCAAACCAAGTTTAATTTGAATATGGGTTCAAACATACGGAAATACCTGCGTGTATACGAGTTTGTTTCACCACGGCACTCATTTTGGATCATTCTAAGTATTCAGCACATACAAGTGATTATATCGGGATTACAAGAAGAGTCAGAATATTTATATACGTACTAGACGCCTCGGTTGCAATTACATTATCAAAAAATAAATTAAATGAAGCCCAAAGTATAGTTAGCGTAATAGGCTCGGCACCCCGGTAGCACTAGAGCAAAGCCCCTTATTGGGACAGGAGATGTTATTATGCACTCATAATAACTTCAACCTAAATCCCAATTAAAAAAATCCACGGTTTAAAAAAATGTGTTGCACTGAGATTTAAGATTATACTTGCGGAGCTTCAATATGTTAAACTAAATTAATAAGTGTTCTAATAGGTGTGTTATTGCGACTATCGAAAAAAAACATTCCTTAAATATTTGCTAGAAATCAGAAGTAAATAAATAACACTTCAAAATAATAAAATGCCGTACACATTATCGTATGCTATTTGAAAAACAAATAGTTAGCGCCACTTTATTTCTAACGCTCAAGCTAAATCTGCCTATGGGCCTCGTGAGGAATGCCCTTGATTTGTTACGTATTCATGAAGGAAGCTCGTTATCCTAAGTGATATCCCTGTTCTGTTGGCTTAGCTACTTTTTAGTATTTGCAGTCTACTAGTATTCCTCTCTTCGGTTCGGCTTGTTATTCATGTAGCCAAATCATACTGTTGAACCTGAGTGTATGATGAAAAATGCCGTATCCAGTTATTTCCGCACATTCGACTAAAGAAGTATCGTAAGCTAGCTTGTCGCAAGTAGAACATCGACTTTAGACGTTGTTAACGCTGACTACACTGCGCCCTCGTGCACCAACGCGGTCGTCACAGGCGAGCGCTGCCACAGGCGCGGGGTACTTGGGCACCCCTCCAGGGAGTGAAAAGCGACCGCAATCTGCTACAACTGCGGTAAAAAGGGACACGCGGCCAACGACGTCGCTTGTCCAAAGTACAGGGAGCCAGTAGAAAAACTCCGCCGCCGCGGCACCCGGCCAGCGCCCGTGCATTCCCACGACCATGCGAGAGCTAAACCCAGCCCCAACGATGACGCCAGTTTGTAAAAGTACTCCAGTTGAACTGTAATCGCAGCATATGCGCCCACAGTATGCTTCAAGAGGTCAGCAGCAGGCTAGAAGCCGACCTGATGCTGCTCAGCAAGCCCAGTGCCCGGTGGGCAGAAAACCGTCTCCCGGCCCGGCTCCTGGACACCGACAAGGCAACGGGGTCGCAACCAGCTCCGTATCTCCGGTCACGGCTGCGGCTATTGTTTTACATGGATCGACGTAGCAAACGTTGGGCGCTTTTATTTCTGCTACTGCAGTCCTAATGTTCCACTTGATAACCTACACAGGCTTTTAGACGACTTGTCAACTTCTTTTAACCAAACTGATATCCCACTTCTAGTCATAGCTGGTGATGTTAACGCCGGGGCCAGCGCATGGGGCTTAATCGGAACCACCAAAAGGGGGGCTTGCAGTTCCCGACTGGTTAGCGGCCGAGGAGCTTCTTGTTCCTAACACGGATACGCCCATCATCAACAGGGCCGGGCGCACTTCGTGCATCGACTTGACTATTACGCTTAGGTTCGAGGCCCATAATATTTTAAACTGGAAGGTGCTACATAAACAGGAATCTCTCAGGGACTATTTTATCATCGAAATCCATGTGACTGCTGCCGCGACAGCTAATCCAACGCTGCATCCGCCCATCAGACGTCAGGGAGCCGAGCAGCTTCGGAGGTCCCTCAGGGCCTTATAGGGCCAAAGGGATCGCCAACTACAGCGGCGAGCTTCTAGACGCTTTTAAAGAAGGCGTGCGAGATCTTCCCAGGCCGTGCCGCACATCCAAGCCGCGGAGGCACGCCAAAATACTGGTGGATTGCTGCACTTGGACAATTGCGGCAGAAGTGTCTGAGAGTGCGGCGGTATCTAACTCGCGCTCAATCCGAGCACGAGGGAGAGGCTGCCCTGCGCTATTGAGCTGTGTACACGAATCTGCAGGTCCTCCTGCGCAAGGTAATCTCCAGGAGCAAAAAACGCTCCTAGAGGGCCTTTCTGGAGGAGCTGGTTTTCTGGAGGACGACCTGTGTCTGTGGTCCAGGCGCTGTTCAAGGTATTCCCGGAAGCAGTAGCGACCGCTGCGACGGGGATGTTTCGGTCAGGCTCGTTCCCTGGCGCATGGAGGGCCGCAGCCCTGGTCTTCATACCTAAATGCCCAGGCTCCTACCGCCCTATCTGCCTACTCGGCTACCTGGCCAATGCTTTTAAGTCCATCGTGGAGGCATGCCTCCGGAACTTTGCGTAGGAGAACGGCCTGCTGTCAGACGCCCAGCACGGGTTTTGCAAAGGTCACTCAACAATCGGCGCCATAAGGCAAATCCAGACGCAGGCCGAACTCTTTTACGAGTCCCCGCCGCAATGGCAGGATCTCTACCTCGCCATCTTACTTGACGTCCGAAACGCTTTGACCAGCATACCGTGGGGAGTCATCCTGGAGACTCTCCACTCGAAGAACGTTCCTTTTTGCTTACGCCGAATCATATCAAACTACCTAAAGAACAGGATAATACAGTCCCAGGAAATCATTTTAACATGACTGCAGGGGTGCCATCGCGCTCATTAATAAGGTGAGATATATTCAAAGTCACCCTAACAGGGGTCTCCGCGGCACTGAACACGTGCGGCGGGCGACGGAGAAGTCAATCAAGACAGCAAACAACTTTGCTGCTAACAGGACCCGCTTGCGTCGGGCCCAGAGGGTCTGAGCCCTCAGGGTAATCGCGGTGTACCGGACGGTAAGCGCAGCGGCGACTCTCGGCCTTGCTGGAACGATTTTCTGGGATCTGAAAGCAGCCGAACGCCGCCTCTTACGGCGTGACCCCTAGCGCGAGAAGGACGAGGAGCGCCGGCACACAATCGACCTCTGGCAGGAAGAGTGGGATGGCTTACTAGAGGATAATATTTAGATGGCGATACTCAAGCTTATTTCTACTTTAACTACAATAAACTATGTCATCTCAAGAAGAGTTACAATTGCCCTTGCTTCAGTTGTAGCACTTCATGAAATTATTATTAAATGTGATTATCTGATTTTCTGATCCTTAAGTTGTGTTAATAAATCTACGAGCGATACGAATAGTATAATATAGAGTGATACATAATTTTAGCAAATTTAAAAACGTATTTATTCATGATACGTTGTTGCTTATCTTTGTTATATTTTTTGTAGATGCAAACTGTGCAACTTTTGTGAGAATTAGGCAATAATATACAATTATGTGTTTTAATGGATATCTGGTATTCCAGGTTGGAATGTCTCGATGCGCATCCTGCATTATTCTTGATGCGAACTAGCCTCTAGCCGAACTCTCGACACCAAGGCTAATCTATATTCTTCGCTGCAAAGATGCGTCGGCCCAAAGGGACATTCTACAACAAGTTTGACGATAAGCTGAGACAGTGCGTGAAGCGGGTGTTAAATTTGAATGTGGACGGGGCAAATTGAGACCAGGCTACCCTTCCTACATCAGCCGGAGGCCTAGGAATACGACGTGCAACCGATCTGGCCCAGAGCGCATTCTTAGGTTCAATCGCCACACTTCACGAACTGATTTCATCTATATCTCCTTCGAACGTCAAGTCCTTTCTAGAAAGGCTTATGGAGTCCAAAAATAAGGAGTTCGCCGCATGTCACCGCGTGGTGCTTAACGACACACGCCAGCATGCTCAGATGCTGTGGTAGTCGAAGCCATTCAAAAGCAGCTCTTGGACAACACGGCTGATGCACTCGGCAAGGCACGCCTACTTGCAGCTTTCAACGATACGAGCGCAAAATGGCTTCAAGCCATCCCCTCGCCGCAGCTGGGAACGATGCTGGACAACACAAGACTCCGCATCGTTGCCGGCCTGCGGTTAGGGAAGGAGAGCGCCTCATAGTTGCTTCCTGTGCAACACACCGGTGTCGCCGACGGGAGAGCACGGCCTCAGCTGTCCTAGGAGCTGCGGGAGACATTCGCGCCACGCCGCCCTCAACGAAGTGATTTCAAGAGCGTTGCATTCCGCTAACGTACCCTGCAGAAAGGAGACAGTCGGGCTAGCAGCGGACTCATCCTTACGTCTAGGCGGAATGACCTTGGTTCCGTGGTCCTCCGGAAAGGCCCTTGTGTGGGACGCAATCGTGTGGGACACGCTGGCGCCGTCTTATAGGAGCCGAGCTTCAAGATCAGTAATTTAGCAGCGGAAAAGTCTGAATTCCCGCGAGTTGGAGGCATCTTTTATAGTGCAGCCACTTGCCATAGAAACAATGGGAGTCATAGGCGAATCAACAGTCGAATTTCTGAAAGAAATTGGGAAAAGAGCGGCAAGTGAGAAGGATGAGAAAAGGGCAGGGGAATTTCTGCTACAAAGAATATCAATTGAAGTGCAACGTGGAAATGCGGTGGTCTACCGGGTCTGTTCTGATTATGTATTAGAATTATGTTGTGTATAATGCATAGATAACATTTTGCGAAAAAAAATTATGTGTAAAATTTAGTTTAATTTCACATACCTAAACATTCAAATTAGGTTAATTTTAGAAGTAAGCATAACGTTTTTTGTGACAACCTGTTTACTCTATCACGTTTAGTCACAACCTTGACTTTTTATATCTCAGAAAAATTAAATATCTTGTTTCGGCATTTTGAAGGATCTGTTACAGATGCCTGCTCCGTATGGTGTATTCTAAACCATATGTGTACAAACAATCATTTATAACTCAAGTCGATTGTATGCTAAATATGAAATCTGCCGGAGTGCTTGTAGGTTCTGGCAATACAAACGATGATAGATCCATACTTGGCCCCCTGCTATGGATTATAACCTATGACGACGTGCTGCGGCTGAGGGACCTCCCCCCCGGCGTCAACCTCCCTGCCTACGCTGACGACCTCGTCCTAACCGTCCAGGCTCGTACCGCGGATCTGCTGCAGAGCCGTGCGAACGAGGCACTTGGCGACATCGCCCGCTGGATGCAAGAAGCGGGGCTCACTCTCGCCCCAGCCAAAAGCGAGGCGATACTCTTGGCGGGCCGAAGAACATGCCCCGACCTTCACCTCCGCTTAGATGGCCAGGAGATCGTACTCGTCAACCACGTAAGGTACCTCGGGGTTACCCTTGACAGGGGTCTCCGCGGTACCGAACACGTGCGGCGGGTGACGGAAAAGGCAACGAAGACAGCCAATGACTTCGCACGCCTCATGCCCAACACATATGGTCCACGGCAGCTGAGAAGACGAATAATTATTAGATGTCCGCGGCCGAGTCGGTTGCCCTGTACGGAGCTCCGGCCTGGCCCACCAACACACTAAAATTCGCCGCGAACAGGACTCGCCTGCGTCGGGCCCAGAGGGTCGGAGCTCTCAGGGTAATCTCAGCGTACAGGACGGTCAGCGCCGCGGCGGCCTTCGTTCTTGCTGGAACGATCCCGTGGGATTTGAAGGCAGCCGAGCGCCGCCGCTTATGGGATAACCCAGGCCTCAAAAAAGACGAGGCACGTTAGCGTACAATCGACCTCTGGCAGGAGGAGTGGGAAGGCCTCGAACAGGGTGCCCCAGGCGCCAGCCTCCGCACCCTGATCCCAAATATCACAAGCTGGCTTAACCGGCCGGGGGGGGGGGGGGGGAATTACATTCCACACAACCCAAGTCCTCCCCCAGCCCCACGTGCGTCCACTGCGGCGATAGACTCGACGACACTCCAGAGCACACGGTGCTTAGGTGTCCGTCATGGGCGGAGCAGCGCGCAAGCCTAACGTGGTTTTTAAGTAACAATCCAGCTCTTAACCTACACGACCTCACTATGAAAATGACGGAATCAATATCAGGATGGAACAAAGTGACCCAAGCTTTTAAGAACATACTGCAAGAATAACGCCTGGAGCAGTAGACTCGCTCCCCCTGACTGTTTGATGATATGCGCAAGCAGTTCCCAGCCAGCGTGGGGGACGGGGACACGACTGGTTTTTAGTGGGTTGGAGCCCCACACTACCGGACCCGCACTTGCAGGGAGCTCCCTTGCTGCGGTGCCCGCGTGGCAACCGCATTTTCCAGTTAGTCCTCTTAAAAAAAAGGAAAGAAAAAAGCGATGATAAATTGAACAAGTTGTTCCACAGTGCCGACAAGTCTACTGCTCTTCTGCCTTATAGAAGCCAAATTTCGTGCGCACTGCATGATGAAAGCCGTGCATTGCATGACGCATAATAAGGTGGCGAGTTTCGTATTGGGTATCCCTCCACGGGCTGCTCATCATAGGTTGTGTCCTATAGAAGTTCAAACACATCTTAGTTTACCACTTCAGTAAATGCTCATGATACTTATGGGTTAGCCGCAGGTTAAAGTGGCGCTGGAGGTGTTCTGTGAAAAGTGGGGTGCCCGCAGCCAGATACACCAATCGGTTGCGGCTGCTTTGGTGAACGCCCATAACCCGCTTAATATACGTTGCCTTCAGACGGTCGAGTTAGTCAAAGCTCGAGGCTCTGAGATGTTCCCAGATAAGTTCGATCGCATAGCTTGCTGTAGGGGCAACTTTGAGGTCAAATAAATCTAAAGCCGTCCGCAATGAGAGGAGTTGCGAACTATTAATTGAGTAGATGGCGAACAGCGCCTTACGCACCATTTCCTCTATATGTCTGAAGAACGAGGTGGTGCCGCTTGTCGTAAGTTCCAAGCCCAAATATGAAAACTGGTTGACAAATTCTATAAATTGGCCGTGGAGCTTTATGGTATCAGTTGTTGTAAGGCGCCCGCCCCGACGGAACTTCATTGATCTTGATTTCGAAATAAAGATCTTCAGTGAGGTATCTGTCGCAAACTTTTCAGGAGTGACCAGCACAAGCTGAATGTGGAAACGATTTTCAGACGAGATGGCAAATTCATCAGCGTATTGGATGAGCTGCACTAATGAATGCTTCTGCTTCACAATAGCCGGCAGCTCAGTAAAAATAATAGAAAACAGAAATCATATATACATCTTTAAAATCGCATGTTCTAACCAGTTGCAAGCACCTGTACAAAGACACGGTCAATGATAATAAAAATATTAAGGTTTTACGGGAATACATCCAGAGTGTCGCACAGATACTTAGGCAACTATCACTTAACAATATCGAAATATTGTCATTTACTCCGAAACTATGCTTTCTAAGTTAGAGTTGTTGTTAAACGAACTGCATACAGTTGCTTCTGTATGAGATACCGACAAAAACACAACCTTCCACCCTTTTGCTTGGTTATAACTGTAGCTTTCAGTTTTTGGCTACTCTTTGCCACAGCGATGCAGGATCACTGACCGATTCTGTTCCGAGGCTAACCTCTTTCGCCATTAACAGCATAACTTTCCTAAATTGCAGTCCTAAATTCCTGCGGGCGTCAACTCAATTGTTTAAACCTACTCAGGACTAGATATCTGTAGACAGGCCAAGGCTCCCTTGAAGTTCTATGAAAGTCATCCCTATGATTGCTGCCCTATGTCGCAATATTCATCCAGAATTTAAAACTCGTAATACAAACGCGTAAGATCTCGAACAAACACGTCTTTCTATCTTTGCTATGAACTCTCATATAGAAGTATCGTCTTGTGCTGGAAGTGTTGTGTATATATATAGCATTGCGAAGTACCTCTCAGGGTATCCTTCACGTACAGCTTCGGGCAAACTTGTTGGTAACAAACTTCCCTTCCGATGTCCGCAGGAGGTTCCACTACCAGAATGCATTTCGCAACGAATGCTTTGGACTTGCAATTAGTTAAGTCAATCCAGGAGCAGTTGATGTAGAATTAAAAACAACCTCCTTAAAATTGTTTAGTGTTAATCCTAGAAGTAGGTATCGATGTGCCAAAGCAAATAACATTTGGAAGCAGGCGCGACTGAGAGCCGACAGATGGCGACATAAGTGAGCCGTACAGGGAACGCTATGTATTTGTGACAACTACAAAAAGCAAACCGACGCCGTTTACTCTTCAACAAACAATGCGCGTATCGATCAAGTTACTTGACGAAAGTCCAGATGCTAGACACGTTATATGATCGGGCAACTGATCACTATAAAAGCATTTGATTTAACGATTGATGTTAATGCGACCGTAGTATTGCGGAACAAGGTGGACATATGTCTACGACGAATGTATAGCCTTATAGCCCTCTTCTGTGTATGCCACGACTACAAGGTTACCAATCGTGGTTGGGATCACTCTGCTATTTTAGCCAGTGCTATTGCAGTCGTTTTTTTTAAAGCTGAATATCGATTCATAGTTCGTCACTGGCAAAGAATGCTACCTCTTGGAGTTTTAGGTTAGAGCCGTAGGTCCTTTCAATACTTCACAATAAAGTTACACGATGAGTTGGCCCGACTCACCCAGCATCTCAAATGCTAACGGCATCTCATTGTAAGTCCGTGGTAGCTTGAAATAATTCCGTTAAGCATATTTTTGCTTGCAAGTTTTATGAGGGTAGAGCGCACGGCGTAGACTAAGTACAAATATGTATCGTGTTTTTGTTTTTTTGTTTTCTATTTTTGTAGGTCATGATCAGTTCAAGTTTAACATGAACCGGTAATTATAAGTATCGGTCTATAATTCAAACCTGCGATTTCTTGAACGCAGGACGATGCATTTGTCACTAAGCTGCTATGATCGGTATATCGAGGCACACATAGAAATATTTGTATATATGATTGGTCAAATTGCTCATACTATATAGATTATTGGTCAAATTGCTGCGGTGATTGGTTCGACAAATGCCGCATGCCTCAAGTTTTCCCCGTAAAATCTCGGAGTAACCACATTGAACCGTCTTTACGGTTTATATATATATATATATATATATAGCCAAGTGCGTGTATGCTCGGCTCAACTCTATACTTGTAAAAATAGTATTTATAAGACAGTTAAAAAGGAAAGTGGACGAAAAACTCTCCACCGACGAGTAACTAGTGGAGTAGTGTATATATATATATATATATATATATATATATATATATACAGCCAAATGCTTGTATGCTCGGCTCAACTCTATACTTGTAAAAAGAGTATTTATAAGACAATTAAAACGGAAAGTGGACGAAAAACTCTCCACCGACGAGTAACTAGTGGAGTAGTGTATATATATATATATATATATATATATATATATATATATATGCGTATTGGATGACAAAAAGATGACGAGCAAAAGGAATGGTTTGCCGTGACTCTGCCAACCTAGGCTAGCACGTGTTGTAGGAAATCGCTTTGCCCAGATCTACGACGCATAAGCAACCGTAAATCGTCTTCTAACTGGCAGTACAATTTTAACTTTTAACTGTACGGCTCTGTTAGACGCTGAGAATCGAGCACCCATCATCTAGATATGCTCGCCTACGAACTGTTCTTCCCCGTTTTGCTAGTTTAAGACGCTCGTGTTGTTTACACATACGTATTGTAGACACGACCGGATGACGACATCTGTGTTGTACTAACATGATTCATTATTTCACGTACCGAACTTATATTTAACTACCTATCTTGAAATAGTTACGCCATCCTTCTGCAGCTTAGGGGCTTATATATATATATATGTATATATACATATATATATATATATATATATATATATATATATATATATATATATATATATATATATATATATATGTATATATACATATATATATACATATATATATATATATACATATATATGTATGTATGTATATTATATAATATATATATATTATATATATATATATTATTATATATATATATATATATGGATACTCGGTTAAACTATATATATATATAATATATATATATATTATCTATATACAATATATATAGATAATGACAGTTTATTTGCACACATTCGACTTTGATGAACAGTTAAAGCCATCAAGACGTATATGCACGCTTACTGCAATGCGGTTTTGAAACAGCTATGTTGAACTTGCGGTTCAGCCCAAAACCTCTAGCGTCACGCGTGCTCCGAAGCGTTACGCTGTTTACGCTTTGCGGCCGGCCAACGCGACCAGCGCGACCAGACGCGAGCGAGCTGCCGCTACAGCTAAAGTGATGGCGCCGATTCAGACTAAGTCAAGGCTGATTGGCGGTAAAGTGTTTTCTGGCGTCTTCTTCGCTACAGCCGCAGGCGTGGACAGCGTAATGTGACGTGTATTGTGTTTGCAGCTTTAACCGCCAGCAGCTCGCTGAGTATCGCCGAGAGTCAGCACGATTATGTTAAACGTTCGATGACCTGTCGCGGTTGTGGTGGCTGGCGGCGCCTTCGTTGTAAGCGGCTTGATTGCGTTCGGTTCGTTGGCTATTGTTGGTACTTCTGAGCCACTTGGAGCCAATGTGGCTGGGGCGTGAGCGTGCCACGCCGTGGCACCTCATTGCGTGGCGCATCATGACGTCGCCGAGTATCGTCGCGGATGCAGGCATATACGCTGTCCTACAATGCTGTCACGCTGACGCTCATGATCGTCATGCGAGGGGGACGATTACTTATTGTCAACGTATGTCCTCTCGTTGCCATGTGCCAAAGGGTGTGGCACGATGTGGTGGTACTCGAAGTCATAGTCAGCCGCCATGTGACGAATCCCTGGAATAGCCGGGAGGGCGGTCGGGCGGGCGAATGGTCGGAAGCGTTGCAATCGACGAATATTCGGCGCGGGGTGGTGATGGCCACAAATATCTCAGGGCCGCAGATATGTCTCTGCGGTAGTGGGCACAAGCTCACACAATGAGCCTACTCTGCGAATGCTGTGCTTCGACAGAAGGCTAGCCGTACATCCTATGCCTATACACCGTAACGCATCGGACAATAACAACGTTCGTTGGTCGGAAATGATCGTTGGTGCATTCGAAAGGAGAAATATTGTCGAGGACCCTGCTGCTACAACGTTTAGGGAGCTCTGAAACTTCTACACGCATACGCACTTGGAAGTCCGAGTGCGTATACGCGTAGAAGCATTAAGCCGTTGTTGCAGGACAAAAAACAACTAAACGAAAAACACCCTTATAAGATTGGGAATCAGGAATTGTGCAAACTTCAACTTGTAAAATATCTCGGAGTCCTCACGAGCAACAAATTAATGCGTACTCCGAACATGTAACTGATGTTGCCACAAGGGCTTCTCAACGCGCAAATTGGATTTTCCGATCATTTGCTGTACGCTCTCCTGAGCTGTACGTCCAATTGTATACTACATACGTACTGCCACTACTGACATACGCAGCACCAGCGTGGTTTCCGGGTCTAAATAAGGACAAAGCTTGCCTGGAACGAGTAGAACGGAAATTTACGAAACGGGTTGCATTTCGCTGCCATGTTGACCGGTGCCACGTCGACGTTCCCCACACAATTGACGTGATTAAGAAGCTTCATCAAAGAATGCTGCTAAAGCTGAGACAGAACCCGCGTCTATTCAACAAAATGTTCGTTGAAAGGCTAACGACAACGCGTCGGGCTAGCAGCATGGTTCCTGTGTTCATCGCACGGAAGCGCTACATCAGCGATCTATACCCATGGAGGATCTCTAGGCATAGTCACGAGTGTTAGAACCCTGCACTACTTGCAGATTATAACCACATATTGATCACATGACATACATGCATATATGCGAATGTATATTTTTCTTTCGACCTTGAACAAAGCGTTTCAATAAAAAAACATATGTTGCTGGCCAAATGTTCAGTGAAAAAAACTGAAATCTAGCCAGCAGCATATTCTCAGTATATTTTATATAACACTACTTCACTAGTTACTCGTCGGTGGAGAGATTTTCGTCCACTTTCGTTTTTATATATATATATATATATATATATATATATATATATATATATATATATATATATATACAGAGTCATTCGTATCAAAATGTACTTCTTTTGAGGTTTGATAGAACTCGGCAAGATGATATTTTTCCCTATGGAGGGAAGACGCGGAAACGTTTTGTTTAGGAGTGAGGATGAAATTTATAAAAGTCGTTATTCTGCTTTTTTTTCTCCTACATAGTTGTGCGAAATCTACGTTTGCGGGAGAACCAGTTAACGCATGAAGGAACCGATTATACCGGCGTGTTCGGAGGATAATTCTGCACAACAAATTCTGAAGGACACTTCACTAGCTTGCGTAGCGAAAAGCGAATACCCAGGTGGAGGATAGTCATAAAAAGTCGATATGTTGTTATGTCTTGCGTTAACGCTTTTTGGTGAAAAATCGTAAAATTTTTCCATTACGACCAAAAACGTATGTCCAAAAGACCAGTCTCACGCAATAGCAAATTTAATGCCCACCACTTTCGTACCAAAGTGATGGTGCTGCGTTACGTAGTTGTCAAGTCACTAAGCTTTTTCGATAGCCATATCGAAAGCGAAGGCATACATATTTGCATAGGGCGTATGAGAAAGTTAGGTACATATTTTGAGGTTTAATAGAACTCTGCAAGAGAATAATTTTTCCTAGTGGAAGGAGGGAACGGAAACGTCTAGGCAAATGTTTACGGTTCTGAACGTGAAAACTTGCACGTAAGACATAACAACTACGACTGTCGAAAACGCTTAGTTACTTGACAACTACGTAACGCAGCACCATCACCTTGGTACGAAAATGGTGGGCATTAAATTTGCTATTGCGTGAGAGCAGTCTTTTGGACGTACATTTTTGGTCGCAATAAAAAAATTACGATTTTTCATGAAAAAGCGTTAACTTAAAATATCGACTTTTTATGACTTTCCTTAATCTGGGTATTCGCTTTTCGCTACGCAAGCTAGTGAAGTGTCTTCCGTTGAACAAGACGTTTCCGCGTCCTGCCTCCATAAAAAAAAATATTTTCTTGCCGAGTTCTATCAAACCTCAAAAGAAGTGCATTTTGATACGAATAACCCTGTATATATACCAGACTTGCGGGCGAGTATGCAAATCCGGCGCGGGTCTCGCGAGCCACATTAGATTGACTCACAATCAACGAGAAGTTCGTGCCACCTCCCCAACTCCTAACCGATCACTAGACTAATAATTTAATTTTAAGTTCCTCACAAAATGACACTGCTGCTTCTAATAATAGTTTTAACCCCCCTAGTACTTCACGCGTCTCTCAGCCAAATTGTAAATGTCCATCTAGTACTTGCTTAAAGGCTTTTAATTCTAAATCAGGTCTTAATTTACACCGTCGTCGTGCCCATCCGGACGAATATAATGAGAAAGTTTTAGCCCCCCCCCCCTCTAAGAAGGCCAGATGTAACCCACAAGACCGTGAACTTTTAGCAACATTAGAAGCAGATTTTATATTAGATAATAATAACGAAACACCTAGAGAAATTGACCACATGTTTGCTACTAATTTTAACTCCCGCACACCTGGGGCGATTAGAAGCCAACGCAATTCTCAGGCGCATAAGGATCTGGTAGAGGACCTCCGTAAAAAGAGGTCTCACCTGGATTCCAACCCTAACGGATCTGAGCTTCCTAGACCTAGTCGGCCTTGATACTCTGAATCAGATGGCCCCTATAATCCATCCCAAAAAGATATTATTATATCCAAAATACAAGCCCCCACAAACACATTTCCCAAACGCAACATAATTTCGACAGACCTTACTCATCTGTCAAATATAATTTGCTCAATTTAGATACTCGCGAGTATCTAAAAGGCAAGAGCGACGTCAAAACTACGCAACCACCCAAAAACTTTTTTGCCAAAACCGATCCAAATGCGCTCATGAGGTGCTGGACGGCAAACACACCATACACAACATGCAGGCCACCGATGTTGTAGAACACTGGGCCAACACGATGACACAACCACTCCCTGAACCACTCCCTTGCCCCGTATACACTCCCAACTCTGATCTCTTCGAGGTTTCCCTCCCTATCTCCCTAAAGGAAACCCACGTAGCTCTCCGCGGACCTTCTAAAGCACTAGGCTTGGACGGGATTTGTCTTTCGTTCCTCCGTAAACTCCCGTTAGAAGTAGTCTGTTGTATTCTTAACATACTATTAATTAGCGATATTGCCTCAGCCCATGAAACTGCTCGCTTAACGTTCATCTCTAAAATTTACAATGCCACATCCCGAAGTGATCTGCGACCCCTATCTATTAGTTCATACTTGCAACGAACGCTTAACAAAAATCTCTCTAGACGCCTCCAGAACTCTATTAAGCTTCTCCCAATCCAGCGAGCGTTTCTCCCCTATGGTTCCTTCGAGAATCTTGCGGTTCTGGATGGTATCCTTAACGATGATAAGTCTACAGGACGTGAGCTCATACTCGCCTCAATCGACCTCCGTAAGGCCTTCGACATGGTGAGTCATGACTCCGTCCTGTGGTCACTCCGGACTTGCGGATACCCAGAGGTATTCATTAATTATATCGAACGCTTGTACTTCTCATGTAAAACTCTTATAGAATTTGGACAAGAATGTCGCATATTTCGGCCAACTAGGGGTGTTAGGCAGGGAGATCCTCTGTCCCCCCTTTTATTTAATCTAGTTATCGACGACATTCTTTCAAAATTAGACAAAACTAATATCGGGTACCTACTTACTGATGACTTCCGCCTTATGGGCTTAGCCTTTGCGGATGATCTCATCCTCCTAGCCTCCACGAAATCTACTCTCCAACGGCTCCTTAATATTGCAGACCCTTTTTGAAATCCCGAGGCCTTGAAATTAATACTAACAAAAGCTTTACTATCGCCCACCTATTTATTAAGAAGGAAAGTAAAGGTTTTATTAATACCGTACCTGGATTTAACGTTGGAGATCGGCCATTGCCAGCTAAAGGTATGAGCAATCGATGGAGATATCTTGGAGTTGACTTTGACAGCAATGGCAGAGTTGACTCCACTCAACAGACTTACGATAGCTCCCCTTAAACCCCACCAAAGACTCATATTTTTTAAAAACTTTCTCATTCCCCGCCTCCTATATAAACTGGTTTCCGGTCCCAGACCATCTTACGCACTCCTTAGCGACCTAGATAAAGAGATCAGAAGGGTTGTTAAGTCGAAATGGCTTAAGCTCGAAAACTCGGTGCCGAACGCCTACCTGTACACGCACACAGCACACGGCGGTCTGGATATCCCCTCCCTTCAAAAATTCGTCCCCAGACTCCGTCTTTCCCGCCTGACAGCACTACAACACTCCACGTGCCTTGGGGTCCAACGGATGCTAACCACTGAGCACTTCAAAAACGACCTTGCGAAAACAAAACTTCTTTGCGAGCGCTTGGGAACCTCCATTAAGACCGCTACACAAGAGACCAAGTACTGGTCTCAACAACTACACAACACGTTCGATGGGGCGCATTTTAAAAAAAGGCACACGAAACGCCCTTTGTACATTACTGGATTACGGGTATGCCCTACCTATCTGGTAAGGGGTATTTAAACCTACTAAAGCTCAGGATCAACGCACTACCAACGCGTGCCAGATTGGCCAGGGGACGCCCGGGCTACAACACACGTTGTAGGCACGGGTGTCATGCGCCTGAGACGTTGGCTCATGTCGCTCAGATGTGCAATACAACACACAAACAAACTATAAAGAGACATGACGACTCTGTGATCGCGTGGCGCGTCTTTTCCGCGAGAGGGGTCATGAGGTGGTTCGTGAGCGAGTATTCCGTCGACCGGGCGCACCGGGTCTAAAGCCCGACCTCGTAATAACAAGACCTACCGAGGTCTGGGTTTTAGATGTCGAGGTTTGCGGCCCGAACCGGGACCTGGCAAAAGCGCGGCAGGACAAGATCACCAAATATGACGTCAAGTTCCTAAGAGCGGCGCTCCCCGACCCGCAAAAACCTCGCAGATTCGGATTCATCACTCATAGAGATATGAGTGGTGTATGGGACTCCGAATCTGCGAGGACGCTCTTGGGGCTCGGCGTCACGAAGAGGAATCTTATGGATCTTACCGTTTTAACGTTGCAAGGAACCCTGAGGATATACCGCTCGCACCGGGTCCATAAGAACGGGGGCTACCGTCAAGCAAGGACACAGACAGCTGATTCTTAACCCCATGTGACACCTTTTTACCACCATTTTTATTAAGGCGAGCACTGCCGAGTGTGCAAACGTATTGTAAATGATTAATAAATAATCACAATATTTTCTATATATATATATATATATATATATATATATATATATATATATATATATATATATATATATATATAATTTTGTTATGGGACCGTGCTCTCCAAACGGCAAATGTATTTAGCTTTACTAACTACTCATTAAACTTAAAATTTCCATTTCCATTTTCTTTTGATTTTTTTTAATGCGTTAGGATGTTTATCCAAATACGCATCCGTTTAACCTATTCGGCAAAATTAAACAAATCAGTTGATTGAGTTTCTGCACTTCTGGCTGAAAAACTTTATTAGCAGTTCCCTCAAAAAGGGTAAGATTTCTGCTATAATGTGGTAGAACGCTCCATATGTATTTTTAAAAAGAGTGCAATACAGGTTAAGCTTTCCATATGTTCTCAGTGGTTGCTCTATATGCCCATCTAATATATTTCGTATGTACATTTTTTGAGAAGTTGCTATTGATTCGACATTCGAGTTGAATGAGGGCCCGCACAACAGAACACCATATTTTAGGTGTGAAAAAATAAATGCATTATACACGATTTTCCCATGTTTAGTATGAGTTTCCCATTTGATGTTATCCTGGAACGACCGACCAAGGTATGCATACCTCATCAATAATCCAATAATCGGATAATTGCAGTCTGCCTCAAGATTAAACTCAAACCGGTGATAAAGGAGAAGCTTAAAATGGTATCACTCAATTATTCAACACTTGTTTAATCTTCTGTTTTTAGCTTTAGTCTAGAAGCACAGGAGTGACAGTGCTAAGTAGTGGTTCAGCAGCGTATTTAATAATAATAATAATAATAGTAATAATAATAATTACAATGTATATATATATATATATGCGGCATCAGCGCTTCTGCTAAGAGCCGGTCAATTGTTTGAAGATGCAGCTGCCCCGTCCGCTCTATTTGCTCTGCGCTCGTCTTTCGACAGCATCGTCACCGATCCGTCCCGTAAGTATACGTAGAAACAACAAAGCGGGTATTTGGCCATAGTCCAAACATTGTTTGTACAATATGCTAAAGGGTCTACAACGACAGAGATGAAGGCAGAGGTGTCTATATATATATATATATATATATATGTATAGAGAGAGAGAGAGAGAGAAAGAGAGAGCAACAAATATACAGAAGAGAACGGAAGAGGAGGCGAGTAACCGCCAGAGTCTTATGAATAGAGAAAGCCTACCTACTGCGACCGCATGGAAAACGACGTACCTTAGACACACTGGCCTTGACAGCTAGAAAGATCATGGTTGAGATCGTCTTCGATAGCTTCGTGCTATGACTGACTTCGGCCTTTAGCTTCGGCCGCCGCTGGTGTTGCTGATAAAGCTTTCTCGACTCGTATAATCGCTTAATGCCACAGCGGGAGCAACGGTGTGAGCAGTTGTTAACTGTTCATAACAGATACGCACCAAGTTTACCCCTCTTCACCTGGCGATTCTTGTGCGATTGAAGAACGTACTCACGCCGCTGCTATCAACAAACCTACCGTACAGGTTGACTGCGTGTTAGGCCCATTCATATATGTATATATATATATATATATATATATATAGGCCCCTAAATATATATGTAAATATATTTAGGGGGCAGTGTAAAATAGTGGGCACGTGTTAACGCTTCACCGCATCGTGTAAATGAGCAATATGGCTGTTTTATACCTTTTCTTGGGCATGGGAAGCGATGATACTCCAACAGTCAGCTGAGGTGTTGTTCTTTGCCGACTTTGATGCAATATTTGCAGTGGTCGGTCTGCTGCTGCTGCTACAACAACAACTGCTTTAGCTGAAGGCTTTGTTCGATTTTCACGTTTGTTGTTTCCCGCACTTGTAGGCAATAAATCTATCGCTTGCATCGACACAGCCTACTTGCTGGTAAATTGCGGCCACGTACAATGCTTCGCATAGAAAGAGTTCGATATAGCCAAAGTGATGACTTATTATGAACTGCTAGAGAGAATTATCAGAAGCGCAGTCAGATGGAAGAATCTGGACCAGAGCAGATCACGACAGTGGTTTTTCAGGCTTGCTATCTCGCCCATTGTAGAGTGCTCGAGCTCTTATGCCAAGTTTCTACGTCAGCTGCTAGCCAGACGTAGGCTTGACTACTTCAGAAAGAAAAAGGCTTACATAAAGGTATGTTATGATCACAAACGTGAATACGCTAGGCAGGAGGAAATCCGACTGCTAGAAAAAGCTGAACGGAAGCCCTCAGCCTACGTACGCCATACGAACAGGTATGGAGTCACCTGCCCGGTTTTCTATATAACTACGAGGCGCTACACCTGGCTTCAGTGATTGAGCGTCAGAACATTGGAGCAGGATACTAGTAATGCACCCTTTGAGGTAGAAGAAGTAAGTCATGCCCTGCGCTCTGTACCGAGAGAAAAGTGTGTGGGGCTAGGCCAGGTGTACTATGAGAACTTGGGTGCAGTCTAAGCCACTCATGGCAAACCATCTTTGAGATCATGAAGAGGGGATAAATGCCTGGCGTATCACCAGGCCTTCTCTGCTATTTAAGGGCGTTGACAGGCAAGACCCAAGCCTTTACCGCGGTATAGCGTCTGAAAAGACGCTAAAGAAAACCTTCTGCAAGTTGGGTATAAAACGGATTGAGTACGTAGACCAGACCCTTCCACCGGAGCAATTTGGCTTCCGGAGAGGTCGGGGAGCGCGTAATCCAACCCATGTGCTTTAGCCAGGAATAGAGCCAGCTGTGGCGAAACCCGGAGGCGATTTGTATGCAGTCTTTATAGAATGCGTCACAGCCTTCGACAAAACACTCAAGATCTCCTGGTGATGTCATACCGAAACGCAGGGGTTAGTGGCTCTTATCTAAGCCATCGAGCTTTTTTGATGAGGACAGCTTACGGGTACGGGGTGAGCAGCAAGTTTTGCGGTTAAAGCAAAATGTGAGAACCCCGTAAAGGAACCCACTGAGCTGAGTTTCCTTCACTCCTTTGCCTGTCGATTTTGTCGGCTATGTTTGACAGGAGTTCCAGAAGGCCATAATTGTGATGTACGCGGAGTACATAGGTGTCGCTCGTCACGACCTGGGTGCCATCAAGCGCATCACCTCTCTGGCAGTGGCGTTCCTTGTTTCAAGAAGGATGGAAACAAACGCTATGAAGACCACAGCTGTGAAATTCAGAAGAGGAGATCGATATGCTACCAAAGACACTATACGTTTCGGCGGCCACTCCTTAGAATTTGGCAACTCTTTCCGGTATGTGGGACTTTGGCTCCATTATACTGGGATGAACTTCATTGCACACATCGTCGAGACAGTGTGCAGAGCCCTAGTGTCTCGTTACGGAAACGATTGGGCAAACTTTGGTTTGCTTGAAACGTGTTTCACAATGTAAATGAAACGAGTACTCTGCTTGTCAAGGTGGGCAAGGAGCCGTTTTGTGTACCCATTGTCAGGCTGTGCACCGGTTGCTGTGATAAATCGATTGAGGTTGAGGACGCTACGTATAGCGTTATACGAAAGCTATATTTCGAAATAAGAAAATAAACTTGAACAAGACCGACGAGAGACTGAAGACCTGAATATTTCCAGTGCCTCTCACCTCTGTTTGAGTGCAGTCCATGTTATGTACATGCTCAATATGAGTAAACTAAATGCCATATATAAAATATTGTGATGATTTATTAATCATTTACAATACGTTTGCACACTCGGCAGTGCTCGCCTTAATAAAAATTGTGGTAAAAAGGTGTCACGTGAAGTTAAGAGTCAGTTGTCCGTGTCCTTGCTTGATGGTAGCCCCCGCTCTTATGGACCCGGTGCGAGCGATATATCCTTAAGGTTCCTTGCAAAGTTAAAACGGTGAGATCCATAAGATTCGTCTTCGTGACGCCGAGCCCCAAGAGCGTCCTCGCAGATTCGGAGTCCCATACACCACTCATAGAGATAGTGATGGATCCGAATCTGCGAGGTTTTTGCGGGTAGGGGAGCGCCGCTCTTAGGAACTCGACGTCATATTTGGCGATCTTGTCTTGCCGTGCTTTTGCCAGGTCCCGGTTCGGGCCGCAAACCTCGGCATCTAAAACCCAGACCTCGGTAGGTGTTGTTATTACGAGGTCGGGCTTTAGACCCGGTGCGCCCGGTCGACGGAATACTCGCTCACGAACCACCTCATGACCCCTTTCGCGGAGAAGACGCGCCACGCGATCACAGACGTCGTCATGTCTCTTTATGGTTTGTTTGTGTGTTATATCGCACATCTGAGCGACATGAGCCAACGTCTCAGGCGCATGACACCCGTGCCTACAACGTTTGTTGTAGCCCGGGCGTCCCCTGGCCAATCTGGCACGCGTTGGTAGTGCGTTGATCCTGAGCTTTAGTAGGTTTAAATACTCCTTACCAGATAGGTAGGGCATACCCTTAATCCAGTAATGTACAAAGGGCGTTTCGTGTGCTTTTTTAAAATGTGCCCCATCGAACGTGTTGTGTAGTTGTTGAGACCAGTAATCGGTCTCTTGTGTAGCGGTCTCAATGGAGGTTCCCAAGCGCTCGCAAAGAAGTCTTGTTTTCGCAAGATCAATATATATATATATATATATATATATGGAGGAGAATCCGACAGTTCTAGTACTTTAATTTTTGTTTGTTGCTTATGATGATTCAGACGTGTCCCAATAAAGGTTGAATAAGAAATACTACCGCAAAACTTTAAACAAATTTGGCAAGCACGTCCGACGTAAGAGGCGCCTGAACTCTGGGGAAACTATAGAGACCATAGAGGAGATAAAGAAAAAATCGCAGGAGCAACTCAACTCGATTCGGAAAGACACGTTTAAAAAATGTTTCAAAGAGTGACAAAAAGGTGGCGCAGGTACATTGGCACAAAATCTATTTTGAAAGGAACAACAACACTTTAAAAATTAAATAAATATTTTTCTTATAAAGATGTATCATAACTTTTTGATCCGTTCTCATATATAAATATATATATATATATATATATATATATATATATATATATATATATATATATATATATATCTTCGAGATTCATCAACGTCCTACGGGCATCGCCAACTACGCACAATATACGTTTAGTGGGGCTGGCTTAAAGCCCTACCATACTCGCAGTTAGAGTAGGTGATGTTGACCGCGGTGTCCTTTTGTTCGATGTGTAGAGCTGAGGTTGAGGCCTTCATTCTCTGAGCTGCCCAAAAAGCTCTGGCCAGTATTTAAGGCGTGCCGAATGATATTATTCAATGCACGTTTAGGAGTGCAAAGCTGGCTGCTACCTTAGAACCAAAAGGACCTGAGCTCGAAAACGATCAAACTCTGAGTAAGTTGCAGTACTGCCCTGGTCACATAGTAAATATTAAAATAGAACGCTACAGTGTATTGCACCACAGGGCGCCATCATGTACACAACAGCTTCATCGCCGCTGGACGAGTCACAGAACATGCTAAAAGATACGAGAAATACTCCAGTCTAGCGAGCATGTACCATTTCGTAGCAGTATCTTTGGAGACTCTCGGGCCTATGAGCTGTGGCACCGCAAAATCTGTTCGTAAACTGACAAGAAGAATGGAAGCTGTAACAGTGTGACTGGCTCGAACAAAAATTTAGTTTATAAATTCAAGACAATTACTATCACTTGCCGTTTGATGGCAAAAACAGTTTAGATAAAGCAATATATATATATATATATATATATATATATATATATATATATATATATATATATATATATATATATATAATTTGCATTTGGTAATGACACCAATGCTTATTCATCGTTCATTTTCATTACAATTGTGTCTAAGTGAACGTATTTGCCTTCAATTTAGAGTAACCCTGGTCTGCACCATTCGGTAAGCGCGATCCTAAATTCGAGACCGCGTTGTCCCACTGGACGTCCATGGAAAGTCTCTGACGTAAGAATTGTGTATTCAATCTGGCCGATTTCGCCCACGAGATCACAGAACTTGCCAGATATCACATGTGTGGCGGTAACGGCAATTGCAAGGAAAGCTAATATTAGCCCGGCCTGGCAAGCCAGGGCACCCTTGGCAAATTTGTAGTAGGGGTACCTCTAGGAGCTCTACTCGATCTCTAAACGTGGAAATGTTTGAATCTCAGTCGGCATTCCTTACAAACAGTTGGCATTTCGAGGGGTGCACGGCCAAGCCGATTGCCTTCTCGAAGGCGATAGTCTTCTGTAAGTCGCTACATTTTTACAAGTTGTCACTTAGATGGCCTTAGATGGTCGACTAAGACCCGACCACCTTAGTCGATGGTCAAGTAAGACCATCAACTCGCTAGATTCAGCGCAATGTCGCAGAATGTCATTTCATTAACATACAAATTGTTACGCCTTTTGCTTCGATAGAATCTAACCGCCCACGGAGCGATGCCATGAGTTCACAAGGAACACCTTGCGATGGCACTCTGATATAAAAGGCGCATGCTGAGCGTAAGCCTGAGTAAGACAAATATTGCGTTTGTCTCGACACCGCAGAGAACATCGCTTCCAGGTTTAAGTAAATAATGAATACATGATGTGTCCGTGCGAGGTCAGTAAGGTCGCTTCTATATACACCTTAATGTTTAAACACAGCGCTAGGCAACCTGTCAAATAAGAGAAGAGTAATCATAGGTGTATTCGCCTATTCGGACAGGTGTCCCATTCAAACCCTTCATCGTCTGACCAGTTGATTTCACCAGTAATGTTTCTAAAGCAGAGATCTGCACTTTACTCACAAAGCTGAAGCCGAAATTGAGTTTTACCACATCTGAAATACCACCTGTTCTCTACAATCAGCTCAACGCGGCCTCAGTGCTTATGGGCTAACGTATCACAGGATTGAGCTACGTTCATGAGCCTCGTTTTACTGCGTATATTTTAACCAGAAGAGTGCTTTTAATCCCGTCGTGTTCGTGAATCGTGTTGATCATAGTTTCGTGTACATGTCTTAGTTCCGGAACTGTTTTTTTTTTCTCGCGTGAGGGTGAATTGTGATCTCGTTCACTGACACTCGTTCCCTGCACTCTCGGGGAAAGGTGGCTGTGCATCTGTATTTAAATGTGTGTGGTTCGCATGAGCACATTACGTATGTATGCATTGACCCGCTGATTAGCTTACGATGCGCCCAAGCACGACAAGCAGTTTTTTGCATGAGAAACAGTGTGGGCGAGCGTATACATTACTACAAGTACACATTTTCACGAATCTAAGAGACCTTTCACTCAATATTTGTCCTGCCTCAAGTTTATTAGAAAAACAAGATACATTTCCCAAAAAGGCCGAGCTTAGTAACACCAATAGTGTCAGCGTGCACGTTGCAGCACAGCTGGCAAGATAGCATATCTTCGCAAACAGAATAGGACTTCCTTTTAAGGAATTGGGTAATAATTGACATTAGCAGTGGTTCTGAATGATATGTGAGTATATGTCTTAAATTTATTTTAATCAATTGCGGGGTCGTAACGCTCATAACGATCTAACTCTGGTGATAAAGATGGTCAGACGTTAACCCCGTTGTTATCGGCAGGGGAAGAATCATCAAACCTTGTCACTAAGATATAATAAGTGATGTTTATCCAAGAGCAATAATAAGACCATGAAACAGCTGTTCTGAGCTCGAGAGAAAAAGGCTTAATGTAAGCAGTGATATTATCAAACCGTTTTATCAACTGGTATACCTTTAGATCGATGCTGCCCTGTGTAATTGTTTGCTCACTCTATAACGATAATGCTATGTTAGTTTCTAATTAGTGCATGTTCAGGTAATTAAATAATGCAAATGACGTTACTACGTCAGTCCATTTAACAATTTATCTTGCATTAATGTTGTCAAAAAATTTCAACCCTGGCGAAACGGAGAGGAACGCGAGCTTAGTGAGGTTGTGAGCCTCCTACTAGCTTACTTAGAAAAAGGAAGAGCCCAGGAGGCGTCGAACAATATACTCGTATTATTTATGCTGAAATTAGATAAATGAACTTGGACGCGCGTTCTGCATTTTTGAATAAATTATGCCTTTTTACGTAAGAAATAAGCGTCCAACCAAGGTATCGGTCAGAATCAGTCATCTGCCTTCCTTTGCGGGAGAATTCTGCAGGTGATTTAATTAGGCTTGCGTTTGCGCCATTAATAAGGTACGAGTTGTGGTCAAAACGATTAAGGTTACCAAATTGCTGCTTTGATAGAAACGAGTTCGACCGAATTTAATCATTGACATGGCGTGATTGATCTACCCACAATAATTTCGTGCCGCCATTTTAACTAACCTATTAATTAACATTTAGTCGCTCCCAGTAGACTTCTTTTCCAAAACTAAGAAAAGCCAGGCATTTTTCGCCCGTCCCTAGTTCGGGATTCGACGGCCGGTGCCTGTGGTAACAGGTGGATTTGCTTAATAGCAACAGCATCAGTCATATATAAAAACAACTGAGGACTAAAGATATCTAAGCTAGCGGAGAGGTGCACAGACTGAAATATACCTTTGTTTGTTATCTTTCAAAACAAACGATATATCTCAATCATCTTGTTGGCAAGCCGAGGGGGTAAGAAGGTATTAACTCAAGTATAATGATTGATAACTTATATATACAAGTCGTGCATACCAACAATTATCGACCTAATAACGTAATTAACTATGAAGATGGATATCGTACATTAGGCCCCTAAGCTACAGAAGGATTGCGTGACTATCTAACGATTGGCAGTTAAATATTAGTTAATGTAGCGGGTAGAACACGTTACACGTGTGGTGCAACATTTCTAGCAGTATCCGTATTTGTTTTCTTTTCAAACCGCAGCCCTCTGTACTTGAAATAATGAATCATAATAATATAAAGCAGATGTCGTCATCCAGTCGTGTCTACAATACGTCCGTGTAAACAACAAGTGCGTTTTAAACTAGCAAAACGGGGAAGAACAGTTCGTAGGCGAGCCTATCTAGATGGTGGGTGCCCGATTCTCAGCAGCGTCTAACAAAGCCGTACAGTTCAAAGTACTGCCAGTTAGAAGACGATTTGCAGTTGCTTAGGGCAAAGCGGTTTACACAACACGTGCTAGCCTAGGTTAGACAGAGTTACGGCAAACCATTCTTTTTCTCGTCGTCTTTTTGTCACCTAATATATATATATATATATATATATATACAAGCATCATCGACTGGCGAAACACGATGACCTTGTCGCCGTCTTACTATACCATACCAATAGAACTGTTGTCGCGATGTCTTAAGAGACAAACAGCGTGATACAAACGCCTAGAGATCGTCAGGAAATTAGTCAGTGGTTTAGCCGTCGTGAGCACTGGTGAAGCACCTAGAAGATAGGAGATATATATATATATATATATATATATATATATATATATATATATATATATATATATATATATTCATATATATATATATATATATATATATTTATTTATATATATATATATATAGAGAGAGAGAGAGGGGACCTCATCGTCTTAAATGGCAACACCCCGTCCCATAATTAGCACCTTTTTCGGGCTTCGTACTTTTTTCGCTATGCGTACTCACAACTACGAAGCACAGAGTCCCTTCCTGAAATTAAAACCGGCTCCACACATACCACAATTACTTTGGAGAAGTAACACCAAGCCAGCTAGCGATAAGCCAGGTTGCGGTTCTGTACATGTAACAGGTGTCCGTTCCAACACTTTATCGCCTGGCCAGTTGACCTCGCCAGTGGTGTTTCTGAAGTAGAGATCTGCACTTTACTTACAGAGCTGAAGCCGAGCTGAAGATTGAGTTTACCCCCGATGAGATACCGTCTGTTCTCTACAAGCAGTTCGTTCTGCTCTGAGCCGCTTACGCAGGTTTTTGAGAGATCGTTATATCGCTACCTTATTCAGCTTAACACGGCTTCAGTACTTATCAGTCAACATATCACAGGATTGGGCTATGTTCATGAAATCACGATTCTTGTTTCACTATGTATGCTTTGATCAGAAAAGGGCTTTTAATCGGGTTGCTCATAGTTTCGTATACATGTCATCACGACCAGGTGAACTGGTTTCGCTCGTATTTTCAGAACTTTTTTTCGTGTGAGGGTGGATTGTGATCATTGACATTCGTTTCCTGCACTCTCAGGGTAAGGTAGCACCTTTTTCGTTATACGCAATGTTTGTACTGTATATTGGTTTATATATACCGTCGGTTTTAAAACGTCCTTAATACTCTCAAATTGTACTGCCAAACTCAATACGAACGAATTCAACAAACTGTGAGTGATGTTAGACGCTAATGCGCGGAAAGTAATTTCAACGCATAAATGCGTTATCGTAAAGCATGGACATTTACATTATGAGTATGTAATTTATGTTGTTCCACTACCTACATCAATTGTAACTCGCGGCCTGGCTCGATTTCAGCCGGTATGTAACATGATTAGTTAAATTTTATCTAGTCCTAAATTATACAAATTTAAGACGATTTATTATTAAAAAAATCAGATATATATATATATATATATATATATATATATATATATATATATATATATATATATATATATATATATATAAATTATAATTTGAAGAGGTATATAAACTTACTTGAAAGCGAACAGTCGCAATTAATAATCTATAAGAAGGCTTCGTTAGAGATGTTTGTTAAAAACCGCCGAGATATTTGCCAGAAATTCCTTTACTAGTATCACACCAGAACGTGTGAATGTTATTTCGTCTTTGACGTTAGATCAAACTCTCGAAGAAGTCAGTGCTTTGTTTTTCCAAAGGCAGTTGCACGCTGGATGTTTGCATGTTTACCTGGCATGTGCCAAGGTGGAGGCACAAAAAAGTTTCCAACCTATTTTGCAGCCAAATATATTGCTGTTAATACTAAGTGGAAAATATAATAAATGATCCAACCATTTACCGCCAACGTTAGTTCGAAGAAGGAACTAGAGCATTACCCTTTAGACCCGAAGGGTGCAATGAGTTCTGTTGTGTAGGCGTGTATAACTAATTTGCTATTTTTAGGAAGTTTGGTTACGAGCTTATTCATGTAGCCTCTTTGGCGTATCACTTATCTGAAGTGTGCTTGTTTTGTGGGCTTGTTCTCTATACGGCGATGTCGCCAAGCATAACCACAAAAAAACGCCCTTATTATCACATACGGGAGAGGAATGCATACACAGTACATGCTACAAATCTGCACCCAGTTGCCAAGCGGGCTTTACTAAAATGAGGTGGTGCATGCCCTCTTGGTCTACCACCCAATCAGGCTATTATTCACGACACTTAAAGATGCCGCGACATTATAATCAACAAAAATATCAGAGCGCACCAGGTAACGCAAACGGCTGAAACCGGATCTGGACAGCACTCCCCAGCTCTAACCAGCTTTAACCACTAACCAGCTCTGTGTATGTTTTTAGCTGCGACCCTCCGGCAGGAAAACGTTAGCTGAGTGTAATAGGCAAAACTAATCTAATTACAGACACCTTAGTGTACCAGTATTCAAATATGTGTGGTTCGCATGAGCACGTAACGTATATATATACATTGACCCGCTGATTAGCTTACAATGCGCCCAAACACGACGAACAATTTTTCGCATGAAGAGAGGTTTTTAGTGGGTATTATGCCAACAACATAATCGGCATCGAGTCCCACACTACCCGCTTTGGGTGTGCGTAAAAGCATTTTTCCCTCTTACCAAAAAAAAAAAGGAACGTCCAAGCGCCTTGTTCGGTAACGGCTTTCATACCTAACGCACTGTTTCGACAAATAGCATACCTTTCATTGACGAATAGAGAGGCTTTCTTTACGCCGCGGACCTATAACTATACATACATCTAACATACGCCTATTGATAAATACGTTGATGCATTATCAATTGAAGATTTACGACTAACACGCTGTTATGACAGACCAAACACAGCAGGCGGTTGGCGCTGACTTGTTCTGCTGATGATACTTATGCGTTTTGTACTGCCTGTGACGCCACCAGCACTTGAAGCATAAACGGCCAGCAGCATAAAACGCCAAGCATCACATTCAAACGGGATAAATATACGTTTAGCTCATAGTGGCTCATGCAGCTCACTATAGATACTACGCAACATCTTGATAGAGGACATCGTCTGTGCTCGCACCTTGCTCGGTGTTGCCGGAGCGGCGTGGTCATCTCAGCCTTCTCCGAGCGGAGAGCCCAGCAGATGTGCGTAATCATCTCGCATCTTTTGTCTCGTTCGAATCGCTTCCCTTCTGGGCTCTTGGGCCGGGCCAACGCTCAGTAGGAGCTTCCCGCTCGATGTTCTCTACCGGCTAAGTGTGGGAACACTGACTGACGACGTTCCTTTGTCATGTCAGCGGCGTTTAACAGCTCAGCCTTGCCCATGCCCGGTCTTGATGGCCTTTGATTTGTCCGATTGACGAGATGTAGGTGGGCACGTGTTTGTGCGAGCCTAGCCGAGTTCACTGAATAGTCACTTCAATTTACTGCAGGCTACTGGAGTTTGAGCGTTTGGCTAAATGCCTTTTGGAACAGCAAAGTGATCTGCTATCTGCTGCTGCTCTGGTAGTCTATACATGCATATCATAGAGACAGGACGGAAAGATAGGTGTACCCTACACTAAGTGATGTTTGTCCAAGAAAAATAATAAGACCATGAAACAGCTGTTCTGAGCTCGAGAGAGAAAGCCATAAATGTAAGCAGTGATATTATCAAACCGTTTTATCAGCTGGTATACTTTTAGAGCGATGCTGATCCGTGTATTTTTTTTGCGGCTCGATAACGATAAGGTTAGTTATGTTAGTTTCTACTTAGTGCATGTTCAGGTAATTAAATAATGCAAATGGCTTTATTACGCCAAGCCATTTGATACTTTCTTTCGCATTCATGTTGTCGACGAAATTCGAAAAAGTTTCGACCCTGGGGGAACGGAGAGGAACGCGAGCCTAGTGAGGTTGTGAGCCCCTCACTAGCTTACATAGAAAAAGAAATAGCCCGGAACGCACCGAACAATATGCTAGGTTTACGTGAGCACAGAGCGTGCAACCATGTCAACGTATCGGTCTGAACACCAGTCTTTTTTGAAAAATTTCTTCAGGCGATTTAATTATGCTTGCGTTTGCGCCGTTAATAAGGTACAAGTTGTGGTTAAAACGATAAAGACTGCAAAAAAGCTGCTTTGATAAAAAGAGTCGGCCGAATTTGACACATGACGTGATGATCTACCCAGAATAATTTTGCACCGCCATTTTAACCAGCCTATCCATTAACCTAACTTAGTTGCCCTCAGAAGACTTCTTTTCCAAAACTAAGATCAAGCCAGGCATTTTTCGCCCGTCTCTAGTTCGAGATTGGACGGCCGGTGCCTGTGGCATTTGGTGGACTCGCTTAACAGCAACAGTCATACATGACATCAACTGATGACTAAAAATCTCTATGCTAGCGAAGAGATGCACCGACTGAAATATGCCTTTGTTTGTAATCTTTCAAAACAAACGGTATACCTCAATCATCTTGTTGGCAAGCCAAGGGGGTAAAAAGGTATTGACGCAAGTATAATGAGTGATAAATTATGGATACAAGCCGTGCATACAAACAACTATCAACCTAATAACCTAACGTAAATAACTATAGAGATGGATATTGCATTTTAGGTCCTTAAGCTACAGAAGGATGGCGTGTATATTTCAAGGTAGGCAGTTAAACATTAGTTAATATAGCGGGCACAAGACGCTATACGCGCTGTGCAACATTTCTAGAAGTATCGGTAGCTGTTTTGTTTTCAAACCGCAGCACGTGAAAGAATGAATCATAATAATACAACGTAGATGTCGCTATCCGGTCGTGTCTACAATACGTTCGTGTAAACAACACGTGCGCTTTAAACTAGCAAAACGGCGAAGAACAGTTCGTCGGCGAACATATCTAGAGGGTGGGTGCCCGATTGTCAGCGTCTAACAGAGCCGTACAGTTCAAAGTTGAAATTGTACTGCCAGTTAGAAGACGATTTGCGGTTGCTTATGCGTCGCAGGTCTAACACACATATATATATATATATATATATATATATATATATATATATATATTTATTTATATTTATATAAATAAATATATATATATAAATATATATATATATATATATATATATATATATATATATATATATATATATATATATATTTATATTTATATAAATAAAAGCACCATCGACCGGCGGAACACAATGATCATGTCGCCGCCTTACCATACCATACCAGTAGAACTGTTGTCGCGACGTGTGAAGAGACAAACAAAGAGTGATACAAACGGCTAGAGATCGTCAGGAAATTAATCAGCCGACCAGCCGTCGTGAGCACTGGTGAAGCACCTAGAACATAAAAGAGAGACAGGCGTAGTTGTCCAGAGATGTACATATAAGGCTGTCTGTTGTTAGGAATGAGAGAAATCAAGAAAATCGTTCATACGCTGACCGCGGCCAAGGACAGGCATACTGTCGCCACCTGTCTCTCGGACCAACAGCTCACTACGGGCGATGGGACAAAGGCGTCTGCATAAACACACAATGACGATCGATCGATCGATCGTGACGGCTACAGCTAGACACGCCATTAAACAAGCAATTCAATACATTGAGACACGTATATGTATACGTGCGCATTGATTTGATTGATTGATTGATTGATTGATTGACAATGTGGCTTATTATCGAAACCGCATCCTACAATGCTTGAGTTTAGTTCACAAACCAATCATGGTAGATATAAGGATATACAGTGTTATAAACGTATGAATTGGCGTGCGTATGTATGTATGGATGGATACATGGATACCTCCTATAGATCTCGCATGCTTGGTTCCAGGTAACCTCAGGTTTCATCTGATAGACTACTGATGGGCTATCACGAACATCGTAGATTGAATGAAACAATTGAAGTCATCGAGCTCATCATAGACATGACACAAAGAAAGTGCTCCTACAGCAGCTTAAAGAGTGCCGGGTCAAAATGACCGGCACAATGCACCCCACCCTCCTCCGAGTGGCCATGTTTGCGACGTAGCTTTCACAAGCAGAACCATAAGGAAGTACACAAGTCGTCCACCAAGCCAGATCGCAGCTCTCTAATATTAATTAACAATCACTTTTTTGTAAGCCAAAAAATTTTGTTCGTGTGGTACGTAGAAATATTTACAAATCTTGCTATGGGAGCTAATATCGTCTCACATAGCAGACGACTAGCGAGATATGCCACGTATGACTCCAGTGGACTTGATGTCTAATGGACTTAATTGCATTTTTGAGGTTACAACAAAGTACTATTTTGGCCACTCAAGTGGCAGACTGTTGCAAGATCAAGCAAATAGGATGGAAACTTAGCTGTTTTTGTAGAATCAGCGCTGTGTTATTACGGACTTATATAGATTACTCCTTTAGATCCCTGTCGTGTTTCGGTAAACATTATCCATTACCTGCAGAGCTCTGAAAAGGATCGAGGCTTATTCATCTACATTCGAGCGAAAAAAATCTTGCAGCAGAAATAATTTAGTATGATGTAATGATACCAAACTACAGTTGTTAATGGCCGGCTCCTCCGAAATCTCGGCAGGGAAAGTGTTTATATGCTTCGCGTGTTGTATCTGAGGTCCGCTTTTGCCGCTGCTCCGCGTTACGCTGATCCCCACAACCTCGACACTGGCGGTGTGAGCCCCGACACTCTAAGCCTAACCGCCAAGCAAACTCAATAGTTTTGGACGACGAGCGTGCGCCCGTTACTCAAACGACCGGTTATGCTTAGGTGGTAATCCTAGCTTTCTGCTTATTTCTACCATTCAGAAGCCATTGTCAGAAGCCCAAAGGAGATTATTCTCGACAGTGGCCGCATCAACGGCGCTGTACCCGGCCCCAGTCTGGGCAGACATGGCGATGCGTACGGCCAAAAATAGGGGAGCACTAGGGTAAGCCTAACGTCGCTGGCGATCAGGGTAAGCCGCGCATACCGGACCGTTTCAACCGAAGCCCTCCTGGTCCTAGCCAAGATGCTGCCATGGGACCTGCTGGCGGGAAGAAAAGCAAGCGCTTCCTTGACGGAGACTTGGATCTGACCATGGCCAGGAGTGCCACCATTGAGACACCCGGCAGAAGGAGTAGGCTGAGGTAAGGCCCGGGGGTGACCAAGGGGAGCTGGACCAATAGTTTGATACCAGACCTCGGATTGTGGTATGACCACATGATGACGTCGGGGGGGTGGAAAACAGGCATCGAACTGGTTCACGCCATTTTGGCACTTAAGGGGTCCCTGGAAATTGTTAGGAGGGAGAGGCTCGAGCGATACAATGGTCGGGACGAGATGTCCAGGGGAGAGGGGGCAGCCGGGCCCTCGGGGTCTCGACGCACCCACTCAGGCCGGTTAAACTTGGTACTGCTCTCGCCTATTCGGACTAAGTACATGATGGTGCAGAAGGATGCGGTAGAGTAGAAAAACCGTTGACGGCGAAGACGCCTCTCTTGTGGTTTCGAGGTAATGCCAAAGCAATGCCGAGTCTGAGGGGTGTGGAGAAACACGGTTTTAGTGGATCTGAGACCCACACTAGTCACGCTAGCTGCTCGTGACGCACGTGCCTTAGCATTTCCGAAACCTCCCAAATAAAAAAAAAATCATATTATGTGTCAGCAATGATGTTCAGTCGCGTCAAGCTGGCGTTGAACTCTGAAGGAATACGCACTCTGAAGGAGAACTGCGAAACCAATGGCTTTCAGATAAACGTCGAAACGTCCAAAGTCGTCAACATTAGAACCGGAGGATTTTTGCTTGTTCTCTTCTCAGTACTAGTAGTCGAATTTGCTAGCACCCTCTGCTACCTTGGCGATGACTTCTCACAGATGACGCGCACAACATTTGGACCACTAATTGCCAAAAAGATGATGAAAAGCCTAAATTTGACGGCGACTGTTGCTCTTCTTTAGCCCAGAGAAAATTTCACAATTAAAACAAATCAGGCACTTCGCGGAAGCTGCGTCGGATCACCAGCACGGGCCAGGAAAACTCGCAAAACATACTACAACCCAACCGGCATCTTGTGGCCCGTTATTCACTTAGTTGATTCCACCATAAACTTTGTCACCGAAAAAACTTTGACCATCCTAACGTCGGCTGTGTGTGCCGTTTATGCGGCCAGCCATGCCCTATAGACCATATCGATATCTGCAAGACGCTATTTCTCTTACGCGTTTAGTTCCGCGACGTTTTGATATGTATAAACATGTGCTTATATATATATATATATATATATATATATGTCATGCGACTTCAAGTGGGGTGATATGCGTAACGGTGCCAAGACACATTATCGTTATGATTGTATGCTTTTTGGCGAATGCTAAAAATAATAACCATAACAACAACCGAAACATCAACAATTAAAACGGTGCTAGGAATGATAATGCCAGTAAACAATAATGGGACAAATCTCGTACGCATGCAATAAAACAAAGACAATTAGGGTTGAGATAAGGAGATAACAACTGCAAAAATAACACCAATAATAAGAACACCAACCACAACAACAAAATAAAGAGCGACATAGTAGTTATAAAAACTTTTTTTTGAGTAATGCTTGATAAACTATACCGCTGGTAATCAATGACCGTGCTGCATTGAAGGACTGGTGAGCCAAAAAGAGAAAAACACACTTGCATAAGTACGTCGAACGGCACGCTCGCCAATGAAAATCTGAAAGCAAAATTTTTAGAATGTTTCTTCTCGACACCTGTGACCCATACATTGTCGTGGACTGCACAACAAGTATAGATGCTGCGTACGTTATTCACCAACAAGATGAATACTTGAATGATGGTCACTGGTTAACACGTGGAGACGTGAGTACTCCCTGAGTTTCTGCACGTCCTTCTATAGGAGGAGCAGATCATGTATGTCTCGGTAGATCCGCTTTGCAGTGCGTATCCATAGGCCCACATTTAAGGCAGACCTTCCTCGCAGCTTCGGTCTTGGCCCGGTTTCTGGTATTTCAATCATGTACCACCTCAACTCCAGCCTAAGGGTGTGTAGCTCAGAAAATAATTTGCTGTCATCCGCCGCATATTGTCCAAAGAGTATCATAGCTTTGCTCTGCAAAGCTGTGCACTCTCGGTGCTCCTTCATCCGAAGAATGAGGTTCTTGCTCTGAGTACCTTCGCGCGATATTACCCCTACATTGTTTAGTCTGATGGTGCCTTTTTATTAGGATGTTTTGGTGAATGAAGAATGGGGGCAGCTATCGGCGCCTAGCGTCGGACTCTCACTCACTATATATGCCGGGTTCGTCCCCACCTCCTCAGATGGGGTAGTATGGCATTACTTCGAAACTCTGGATAGAAGCTCGCATTTTCCCCCGCCGATACGCGTCTGTCTTGAGTTAGTGCGTCAAGGTATCCTGGGGAGCTCTTTCAACTCCGACTCCATCGTTGGTGAGCTTAAGCAGTTAGCTTAAATAGAGTCCTCCAATTTCACATTTATCATGTTTTCAACCCCCTTTCCCATCCCTTTAGTCTCCGGCTTTCTGCTTGGCGTTGCCAGAGAGCTTCGTGCATATGTTTAGTTCTTCGCTGCCGTTGTCAGTCTTCTTGCAGTTCTAGAGCCCTTAAAACGAGTTTGGCTCGCCTCTCATCTGCAACGTGCACAAGTTTATTTTTCCCTCACATCCATGTTTGATGGCCTTCCCAATAACGACTCGGCACCTTTGAAGTTCTAGGTTAGTTCGGGTCCACCACATTTACGACCCGGTGGCGCTAAGCTCCCGCCTAGATTGTCAATGAACTCAAGGACACCGTTGTTTTTAAGCACTACGGCTTTTCTAGCGTTCAGTGCATCAACACTGAGACTAAAAGGAGACTAAACTGCGTCACGAGCCTCCCTAACAGAATTTGTTCGAGTCCGCGCCCTTAGTAACGCATCATTAATCGGACTGGGTTTTCTCTGAGTGAACTTAAGGTAATTAATCACTTTGGTTATCGTTTCGAGACCCTTGCCCCTTCTTCTAGTGCCACTACCATAGTATTACTTTATTTACCATGTGCTGCCTTTGCAACGATTTTCGACCTGGTACCATACGGCAGCATAAGCGGGCATGTTAAGATATTTAAATTTCCTAAACACTCATGTGGTAAATAGATGCTCACCTAAGTTGTTGTACTGTATAACCCTTGTAAACGTCGCACGGGCCAAACATCGTTTATCGTTTGAATTTGGTTCAAAGAAGTGAGAAAAACGAGGTTCGGCGATTTCTATGGAGCCGAAAATGAAGAGCAACAGATCTTCATCAAGCTATATTAAAAATGGTAGCAATGTTACGAACTGCTTATGATGGTCACGCAGTGTCCAGAAACACAGTGTATACGTAGTACTGTCAATTTTGCGACGGACGTAAAAAGCCCAAAGACGACCCCCGTTGGGGAAGGGCTTCAACGGCGATAAGCAAAGAAAGTATAGCAGAAGTTCGTAGTACTGTATTCAATAATTACCGCGCTGCTATCAGGGAGAGATTAGAAAAGATATATCTTATGGATCCGTTGTCCATAGCAGTCTTGATCGATATTTTATGCGAAAAATGTATATGGTTACGACATCGAGACCAAAGCCCTATTCTCTCAGCAATGGAGGCAATCCAAAAAGAGTCGATCGAAGAAATTCTGACAGGGCAAATCTACCACTCTTTTCATTTAAAAAAAATAATCAATGATACACGGGGGAACTCGAACCGTATTCCACGAATTTTTGCCACTTGGTTAAACGGTTAATAAAAGATACTACCGAGGCGTGAACGCTGTGCAAACACTTCTCGGATTCTCCATTACGATAACGCATCGGCACACGCATCGTTACTCATTTGAAATAATTTGATAAAACATTCGATTTGTATAATTATATCCGCAACCTCCCATTCGCCGCCGGACCGGGTCCGTGCGACCTCTTCTAGTTTACATGAATAAAGAAAATTAAAGAGACAGCGTTTCGGGACTATAGTGGAGATAAAGCAAACGTCGCAGGAGCAGCACAACTCGACTGCGAAAGACGCGTTTAAAAAGTGTGTTTCCAAGAGTGGTAAAGAAGGTGGCACAAGCGTTGCAATCTAGCGGGTGAGAGGCATTTTAATGGGCAAAAACTCTTTGGTAAATGAAATATATATATATATATATATATATATATATATATATATATATAGCATAAAGGAAATAAATAATTACTAGCATTTTTAGATCCGCCCTAGTTTGTTCAGAATTTTCAAAAACGAATACCGTTTTCGGGACTTGATGAATACGTGTAATTTGTGACTTGACTGTGTAACACCACCAACGGTGATGCAAAATAATAAAGCATAATATATTATGTTGGAGGGCTGGCAATGGTTGGAGCGGTCATAGTGGACGACAAATGTGCGACTCTGGTGTGTCCTTCAAACCTTGACGCGTAGAAGCCAACTTACTTAGAGAGGAATAATCTGTCGTACAGCTGGCGCTGTTGCCGTGACAACATAGTCGCTCTTTCGAGAGGTCTCTGACCTGGGAACTGCTGGCAACCGAGAATTGCGTACAGCATCCGTTCCGGTGGATCCTCATCTGTGGCACGTCTGGGCAACTCAACAAGTGCACATTGTCAACTGAAGAGAGAGTGGGAAGCAAAACGCCTCGTGCACAGATCGCCAGATGAAAAAAAACCGTGAATCGACCCTTCTTGATATGACAAAGATATCATTATAAGTGTCGTTCAGTATATGTATACACAGACATCGACTTAGAGATGCATGCACAGACACGTGAGTATCAGACGACGAAGAATGATGAAAGAGCGCGCCCATCTTACTTACCATCGCAGTCAAACGCTGGTGAAAACAGAGAAAGGCGAAACAAGACGGTAGCTAGAAGATAGTCCAGAAGCGTATGTTATATAGGTGGCAAGTTCGTCGCGAGAAGGAGTATTCGCGTTCAGTAGCATAGAGGTAGAGGTAGACACCCGCTGTGTTAACCACAAAGCTGATTTAACATAGACCTTCAGCCTCCTCCTCATGTGAAGTTGTCCTTTATGAACACCCTACAACGAGCGTTGTTTCCCAGGTTCGTCTTTGTCTGCGTCGAGCGAGCATCGTGATCCATCAGGTACCATCTCTACTCGTTGCGCCTCCTGGAACGCCGTGGCGGGGTCCACCAAGATGGTATGTAAACCCCGCACTAAGCCGTCGTTGGTGATAAAAGCTGCGTTATTACATTTCCTCTCGTTGTACTGGGAATGGCTGGCCGCTTAAAGCAGGATATCTAAATATCTACGATATAACCCTTTACGGTTAACTTGAATAATTTCCTTCTCGTCTGTAATAATTTCGTTTGCCAGCGTTTGGCATGGACGTTGCATTTTTGCCACTTTCTGTACCCCCGTTAGACCTGTTAGATAGCATACATCGGCTGGCATTATGCCATTGGCGGATGTTGTACGTGTGATGAAACGTGGACAAAATTGCACCCGTTGTAGCTGAGTTGAGAGCGGAAGCTCCTACTAGAAACAGCGGCGCAATAGGCCCTAGTGAGGTGGTTGTTGCCTTGCATTGCACCGAATGCATATCGCTAGCTAGAAGGCTATTTTCGCGTAGCTGCCAATCTTTGATAGCATATCTAACTTTTAAAGTGGCAGTTTTCAAAGTACCGCCTAGTTACAGCGTTAGATGACAGCGAAACATGACTAGCTCACTCGCGCCAATTAAAGTAGCACCAATAACCACAGAAATAGAGCCAGAACAGTAGTAATTTCTCCAGGCATTTGGGCGGAAAGAAGAAGATTGTAAGGAAGCACATCAACGGTAAAAAAATCTAGGTCGCAGCTGGAGGCTAGAAAAAGCTCTACACCTATTAAATAGGCAGCCTTTGCAGTGAAACAATTATTTAAGAGCGATATATACGCGTGAATGCCAATGTCGTAAACCTCGGAAACCTACGGCTGACAAAGTAATTTAGTCATAATTACTCAACTACTCGGTACATTGCACGCCGTTTGAGTCGAGGTTCAAGTTGCGTTGATATCAAAACATGATTGGCTCTTAATCAACATTCCTTTTGGTGACCGATTGTTTTAGGCAGAACATGACATAGATCGTCTCAAGTAGACATGACGAAACATACAGAATCGCACTCAAAATGGAATACTTTAAAGAAATTGAATTTGTGGAATATTTGCGTGGAAAGTTGAGTAATATGACATTACATGTGTATACTGTTGAAACTATTTATAACGTCTATCTTACTAGTCCCTATTACAGACTAAAAAGGGGAAACCGCGTATTTATAAAAACTAGCGCCCATTCAAAATATGAATTAAGTCTGTAAAGTATCAAGTTGCCTCTGAGCATTTGCGCTATGTTCTCGTTATATTAAATGCATTCGCACTGCTCTATGGCTTATCTAGAAGAAGAAGTTCAGCAAACTAACATGAGAACAAAAACTTCCCCTATTTCCTTCCTTTCTCGTGCAATTACCTACGACGCATCTTGCCCATCATATACATGGTGGAGTAGAAATGGGTGGTTTAGATTTCCCATCTCTTAACTGACGAGTGATGTAACCTAACGACAAAGAGTGTTATGGAGCTTGGCCTCGAGGCAAATTCTGTAGAACATATTTGTGTTTTGACAAACAACTACCTAAAAACACCATCTTGTAGATAAAGTCCCGTTTGCACAGAATGACGTGGTTATTATTGCACACAGTTTTTACTAATGGGCCAAAGGGAATTCGCAAATTATCTGCGCGTGTATGCCAGTGTTGCTTCACTGCGAATGTTTAAGCGTTTGCATAGTGAACAACTAACTAGTTATCGTTATCTATTGTTAAAAATATCACTTTTCTATAAAGGACTTTATCAGAGCTGCTTTTAATACAAACTGCAAAAAGATGCTTAAGATACGACGTTTTTTGGAGATCAGTGGATTAGTCAAGGTGCGTTGATTGCTTAGCCGTCGCGATCAAATCAATTGATCGTGGCGCGTACTATGTAGCTTAAAACGTCGTTAGAATAAACTTGAAATCAAATGTTGGCGCGCACGCACAGCGACTGGAAAAGGCAACTATAGCTCACACAGATTATTATGGCAATGATTGCTAACAGTCAATATCATCAAAATTGACCGTTCAAATTTTGTTTGACCGCATTTATTCGTGAAACGTGGCAGTGTGACCTTAGAAAATGCAAAAAACGAGTTAAAAGCCGTTTTCAAGCATTTTCTTCTAAGACCAGAACGGGACTGAGTTAGGCGACGTTTGCAGTGACTATGCGCCATATTTTGCCACAGTTTCCAACTGAACGAATCAGCTTAAAAGAGGTCACCAGCACCAAGAATGAACCACGTTTAAGTCGCCCAAGAACGGCAGCAACTGATACGAAAAACGTGGAAAAAGTGCGGAAAATCGTTGGCGCACGTGAGCGACCGAATGTTAGGAAGAAGGAGATAGCAGCTATCTAAGAAGAGAGCAGAGGCCTTGAGGATCAGTTTGAGTAGCGTGCAATCTGTTCTGTACGATGACTTGGATATGAAATGAGTGCCGCATTTGCCCAATCAAGTGCAAAAATACACGCGAGTATCCGCGTTTCAGAGAAATTTGCCCAAGATGTCGAAAAATTCGTAGACTTTTGGCGCAGATTCGTGACCGCCGACAAAGTTTGGTCCACCGCTACACTCCAGAGACCCAAGAAGGGTCTCGCCAATGGTGTGAACCCGGTGAAGAACCCCTGAAGAGGGTGCGGACAACGGCATAAGTCGGAATGGTAATAGCTAAGATGTTTGGGGGTCCAACGTGGAGTAATTTGGGTCGACTATATTGAGAGCGGTAAAACGGTCATACGAGAAATTATGCAGGAAAGTTGAACCGCCTGCAGCAGAACTCACTGAGAAACGGCCAGTTTTTCAGAAGAAGGCTGTCCCGCTTTACCAGGACAAACCAAACTGGCCGAATTGAGATTCGGATTTATCGAACAACCCCCTTATTCTCTAAAGTTGGTTCTCTGTAATTATGTTTTTTTCCGAAATTTAAAGTCTCGGTGGAGAGCATTTTTTTGTTCTCGCGATGAAGATGTTAGGTTATTTTAGGTTTTAACAGCCTATTTCCAGTCCAATGACGCGGAAGAAGTCTACCCAGGCGATACAAATATTCTAAAATCTTGATGGAGAAAAGCAACTGAGCATCTCGGGGGTACATAAAATGCATTTTTGTTAAAGTTTGAGAATCGTTTGGCTTTAAACGGTCTAGTTTACACAAAGATCGTGGTAGTCAATATGGTGGTAGTTTGTTTAGTTCAGAGGTGTTTCGGGGGTAAACGCGAGACGGGACGGAATAGGACGGGACGACGCAGGTCCGGGGCTAAAAGGAGGGGATTGCAGTAGAAGTTGTCTCTCCGGTACCGTTACCACTTTGACCGGTCCTTTGAGATCGTGATCACTGCACGCCTCACGATGGTAATCCAGCGCCACCTTGTCTCTCTCTCTCTCTCTCCTGTGTTCTCCTTCTTTCTACGTCTCTGCTTTTTCCCGTATCCCTCTCTCTCTCTCTTTCCCTTCTCTCTGCCCCCCCCATCTATCTCCCTCTCCCGTTATTACGTTTGTTTTCTCTCTTGCACTCTCTGCGCGAGTGGTGCGGCCACCCCCACCACCAGCAAGCAGCACCGCCGCCGCTGTGGTTGTTGTTGTTGGCATTGCTTGCTACAAGGGCGGCCCTGTCTCCTGTGGTTGGTGGTCGGTCGGCGGGTGACGCGTTGTTGTTATTGTTGTTGTCGTTAGTTGTTTCTGCCGTCGTTGTTGCTTGTGTTGTTGTTGTTGTCGTTAGTTGTTTCTGTCGTCGTTGTTGTTGTTGTCGTTGTCGTTAGTTGTTTCTGCCGTCGTTGTTGTTTGTGTTGTTGTTGTCGTTGTCGTTAGTTGTTTCTGTCGTCGTTGTTGTTGTCGTCGTCGTTGTTGTTGTCGTTGTTGTTGTTGTTGTTGTTGCCTGCGGTGACTGAGTGTCGGGAAGACGAGTGGGCAGGCACTGCCGCAGCGCCATTGATGCAGCTGCCACTATTGCTGTTGCTGCTGCTGCTGCTGCTGGGGGTGGTGATGGTGGTGGTGGTAGTGGTGAGGGTGATGATTCTGTTGTCTCCCGGCCGTACTGTAAACGTCGAAAGCCGTCGTCGGCGGCGGCGGCGGCATCATGATCCGCGCACTCTCTGACCGGTGGGTGCTAACCGAGCTAGCTTGATGCTCGGCGGTATAACATGGTACCTGTCTCTGTTACCATCGTTACCACCACCACCACCACCACCACCACCATCATCATCATCATCCTCATAATCATCACCCCTACCATATTCATCGTCGTAATAATCAGCATCATCATCATCATCATAACAAGCATTATCGTCGCCATCATCATCATCGTTATCATCATGGGCGTCTTCATCATTATATTGTTGTCGTTGTTAACATACACACGCCGTCGTCGTCGTCATCGTTGTCATCTATGTTCCGATTGGTGGACATCGTTTCGACCCGCCGCTACTGACGTGACGGCGTGACGGCGCACACTGTCTCACGTAGCCTCACTTACTGACTGTCTGGCTGTTGGTCTTCTATCACGATATCGCCGTCTAAGCGGTCACCACCCTCCACTTGAAGGTATCGATGTTGCCGTTACGACGGCCAACTAACTAAGCATCATCTCAAGTATCCTCAAACGCCGGCAGTGGCCGTAGTAAGAGTGAAAGAAGGAGAAGGAGGAGGAAGCGGAGCAGCAGCAGCAGCGGTAGCAGCAACAGCAACAACAACAACAACAGCAATAACATTCCGTCAATGGCAGTCTCCGTAACGCAACCCGCCTGCTGCTGCCGTTGTTGCCATCTTCCTCGTACCGATGACCGGTGTCCTCGGTCTCGGTCTCGGCCAATACCGATGTGTACCGATTAGGCTCCGGTTGGTCTGACGTCGGTGTCATCAACATCCGCCACAAGAACAACATCAACAACGCAGCAAGTTCGGCAACAGTGACCACCAAAACAACAACAACAGCAACAACAGCAGCAACAACAACAACCACAACAATAACAATCTCAAGCCCCACAACAGTTCCAACCCCAACAACAGCAAAAACAGCCCCGACAACTATAGCAGCCACAACAACAACTGCAGCAACAACAACAGCTGCCGGCAACAAAGAAAACGTTAAGAAACACGACGATTATAAACACCAGTGACCAGAACGTCGACGACGATGGCAATAGCATCAATGTGGAATCATCATTGAGCGCGAACAACCAGATACCACATCAACAAACAAATTTATCACTGTTTATACCGAGATATGGTTGTCGTCATTTTCCAGCGTGTGGTGCGGCAGCAACTGTTGAACAGTCAGTGCAGTCAGCAACAACAGAAACAAAACAAACAATAGCGTCAATTCAACGCAAGAAAACCTCTGGTAGCAACAACAACAATCCGAGCAGCAACAACAACAACCCCAGCAGCAGCAGCAACAACACCCCCAGCAGCAGCAACAACACCCCCAGCAGCAGCAACAACACCCCCAGCTGCAGCAACAACACCCCCAGCTGTAGCAACAACACCCCCAGCTGCAGCAACAACACCCCCAGCTGCAGCAACAACACCCCCAGCTGCAGCAACAACACCCGCAGCTGCAGTAACAACACCCGCCGCTGTAGTAACAACACCCCCAGCTGCAGCACCCCCAACTGCAGAAAACAACACCCCAGCAGCAGCAACAACACCCCCAGCAGCAGCAGCAACAACACCCCCAGCAGCAGCAACAACACCCCCAGTTGCAGCAGCAACAATAATCCCAGCTGCAGCAACAACATCCCCAGCTGCAGCAACAACACCCCCAGCTGTAGCAACAACACCCCCAGCTGCAGCAACAACACCCCCAGCTGCAGCAACAACACCCCCAGCTGCAGCAACAACACCCCCAGCTGCAGCAACAACACCCCCAGCTGCAGCAACAACACCCCAGCTGCAGCAACAACACCCCCAGCTGCAGCAACAACACCCCCAGTTGCAGCAGCAACAATAATCCCAGCTGCAGCAACAACATCCCCAGCTGCAGCAACAACACCCCCAGCTGTAGCAACAACACCCCCAGCTGCAGCAACAACACCCCCAGCTGCAGCAACAACACCCCCAGCTGCAGCAACAACACCCCCAGCTGCAGCAACAACACCCCCAGCTGCAGCAACAACACACCCAGCTGCAGCAACAACAGCAAACAGACACCCCTTCAAACCTCAGATTTCCGCGGCGTGGGCGTGCCAATTTCTAGCATTGCACACTCAGACATCTACACACACACACACTGTCTGCCCCCTCTGTCGTTTGTGGACAACAGACTCCCCGGCCGGGATTATCGCAAATCGTAGAATTCGACGAGAGATAGAGAGAGAGGGTCGAAAGCAAACCGGAGGGAGGGAGGGAGTGAGAGAGAGGAATAAGGAGAGGGAGAAAGAGGAAAGACTTAGAGAGAGATATCGCCGAGCTGTCAGTAGCATCAACAGCGCTGGCAAGAGCACCACCACCACCACCACCGTCAGTGTCGCCAAGCAAAACGCGGCCGCCTAGACGAGATCTCCTTGTCTTCCCGTGTTAAGCTGTCCTGCATGCAGCTGCTGGATGCTGCGTGTCTTGGTCGAGGCTTGGTCGTCGACGTGGATTGGGCCTCCACCCCCTCACACCCCAGCCTCGCCGCTCCACCCACACCCGGCCATCGCTTCGAAAGTGGTGACTTGACGTACGTATCGAGAGAGAGATACAGCCGAGAGAGAGAGAGAGAGAGCGAGATCGAGAAGGCGAGAGAGATCAACAGGTAGATGGCCTAGCACCAGCTAGCAGCCGGTCGGTCAACAAGAAGGCAAGAAGGGAGGCAAGCCAGCAAACCGGTGACTACCACCACTTCTCCAAGCACCAACGACGCATTGGTGCTTGGTGATGTGGCGGTTTGAGGCGGCCGGTACGTTGAAAACTCCTTCATCAAAGTACTGTGAAGTTGTTGTTGTGTTGTTGTAGGTGCTGTTGTTGTTGTAGGTGCTGCTGTTGTGGCTGCTGCGTTGTTAAATGCCAGAGTCAAGTTGCTCTTGCGAGTGAGTGCGTAAGTGAGTGCCCCCTCGTCGGAGGTTTGCTCTTTTTTCGACCATCGATAACCACGAAGTCCACTACAGCTGCGAGCGTTGAATGTTGTTGTCGTTGGTATTGTTGCTGTTTTTGCTGTTGTTGTTGGTGTTGTTGCTGGTGCTGTTGTTGTTGTGGCGGCTCTTGTGGTGGTGTTGTTAGCAGCGGGGAGCAGTGCATCATCAGGTGAGGTGGTGAGGTGAAAACCGTGCCGTAAACGCACAGGTCCGAAGGGCCCACGTTCACCTAGCGAACGTAGGTGTGGGCAAGCCGCCAAGGGCAAGCACTCGACAAAGTTTC
>QVRM01005433.1:0-72500 GCA_003439945.1 Dermanyssus gallinae | reverse complement strand
TATATATATATATATATATATATATATATATATAAACGTTGCCTCCTGGAGAAAGGACTTTGTTATATGCCCATGCACAGGCAGTATTTATTCGCCTTATTTTTTCCCATTACAGTGCTGGCCCTATCTCAGTATTAACTGCGTGATATATGTGCGGTATAATACTACCGCAGTCAGTTTTGGTCCAAGTTCTCAATGACAAGTTTCTATTTGCAAATCTTTAAGGTGTCAATGCACAAGTGTAGTCGCAAGTCCAGCGAGCCACCATTGCCCATCACGTTTACGAACGTTTTAAGAAGCCTCCTCTCGGTATAATATGCAGCCACCGCGCGCACAGATACCGCAAACAATATTTTTACCTGCAACACGGTAAAAAGTTCTAAATAATTAAAAAAGGCAAAACCGTCACTACTGCCTGCTACGTTACCTAAAAGCATGGCAACATAGCCGCAGAGTTAGAATAGTTACTATAAAAGATATATATATAAAATGCAAATAATATTTTTAATATATTATTAATTGTGACAGTGTGATAGGTTTGCCTTAATCGACATGAGCATTCGGGGACGTGAAAGTTATTTTAAGTAGGAAACAGCTCAACAACTGGAACGGACTGGAAAGGGCTGATCAGTTGAAAGATATGCGAGAGGTATTGGATGAAACTCGCCACAACAGTCCATTGAACAATCTCGACGCATGACCAATTAGTTAATGTGGTCTCAGCTTGGTCGTTCTTAGACGCCGATACGATGCCGACAAAAGTTTAAGAATGCCCGACTAACCCTTAAATAGCTCCGTATAGTGAAAATTTAAACGTGCCGAACATTCTTGGGCGGCAAAAAGATCTAGCAGTCGACATAACATGGCCTCATTATGACGAAACAGGAATGCTTCTTCCGAGACCCACCGCAAAACGACGCGTTTTTGCGACGTGCTTTTGAATGAGACAAATGAGGTTGTCGTTAGGTTGGAGGGATTCTAAATAATATATGTTATACATTTCTTCTTAGTATAATATAATTAGTATAATAGATTTAAAAAATATATATATATATACATATATACAACATTATTTAAGGTCTCTCTGGGCATCTTACCTATTAAATGTCTTTAGCTCTCTCTCTCTCTCTCTCTCTCTATATATATATATATATATATATATATATAACGTAGCGAGCTGCTCGGCGGTCTTTGCACTTTTTCGCCCGGTGGGACGGTCGCTAAAGTGTTCAAATTGTATATAATGAACTGTATTGTAATTATGTAACATCTTGAAATGCAATGTTATTGCGAAATAAACAAATATATGTGGAACGCTCGATATATATATATATATATATATATATATATATATATATATATATATAAAAGATATTCTACCTTTAGGCCACTCAGCGATCGGAGAATTCCGATTGAAGTCAAAACGTGCTTGCACAACAGCATACAAATAGACCGGCATCAGAGTAAACAAAGGCGTCGGCGGAATTAAGTGAGACGGTTACTTTGACCACCAAGAATAGCTAGTGAGAGTCGGCCGCAGCACACACTTCTTTTGGCGTAATCTTCTTTGCGAGTAATGTAGATCTGAGAAGAGATTCCTGGTGCGACTTGGTGTTTTGCTTATATTCTTTCCTAAGGTTGTCATTTTAAGGGCTACGTTTAAGGGCTGCAATATAACCGACTGCCGAAAATTCGTGGTGTGAAATATACAAGATAAAAGTCACGTGGGTAATTCGCCGTTATACTGTAGTTTTATATATAGGATGTTTTAAGAGTCACTTCGAATCGTTAAAGTAACATAAACACAACAATAGTTATAGATTTTCTTTCTTTTCATATAGACACAATGCCACTATTTACGAATTACATCATCAGTTTGGGAGTGACAGTTTCTAAAGTCGTATACGGGATTGAGAGTTGGGTAATTTTATTGGTGTACACTTTAATATTGATCTCTGGTTCGCTGGTTGCTGATGGTGGGAATTTGTATCGTGTTTTGCTTATCCAAAAACCCCACAAAGAGGTCTAACGGCGTTTAATCGCAAGATCTTAAAGGCCAGTAAATATCATCGAGATAACGCGAGATTATGCGCCGTAGGCATTTCGTTCTCAAAAGCTCAATTGTTTTGCCGGATTATGGCACCGTCTTGTTGAAACCAAGTGTTTCATTAATAGCGGTATTTGCATCGATACCGTCCAAACTCGGCCAGAAATAGTCGAGTACCATACTGTGCTCGTCATTTAGTGTGGACTGAACAATATTAGAATCCACTATATAAAATTAGGAGTGTGGAGTGAGCAAAAAAATTGGGTTCAATGATTTGGGCCAAATTTGACAGCAGGCTGTTGCATATGGCACATGCAACGGATTCTCTAGAATACCACGAAAGCTTTTAGTGATCCTTTTGTCTATGCGTAGCTCTATTAAAATAAGCATGGGCTTCGTCAGTAAGGATTATGATTTTTTGCAAATTTGGCATTACGCTGCATCACCTTTCAAAGCCAAATTGGCAAAGTTTATTCGTTCCCGGTGGCTCGTAGGCTTGAGTCCTTGCGTCTGTTTTCTACAATCTAATAGGGATACACCACTAGGTCGAACTTAAAAATTCGCGTCGCTGAGGTGCGCAGAAGATTCAGTTGATGGGGACGTCGCCAAGCCAACAGCCAACGTTTCCATACACTGTTTCACACTGCCGACCACAGCGGCGTTATATTCAGTCTTCCACTTGTTAGCGCATGATGTACTGACGCTGTCCTGCAAAATGTTTGCACAAGTGCGTAAGCGGTTCTCTCATTAGGCCAGTGACGACGACCGTAACAAGCACGAAAAGCCCGCCAGCATGCCCTGATAGAACTTACGTTTTCATGATATATTTGAATAAACTGTACGCGTTATTCTATTAAGTAACGTTCCATTTTGGAGCTGAGTGCCGGAAATTTTAAAGCATTTAAGGCGAATTATGAAGTATCGTGTTTATATATATATATATATATATATATATATATATATATAAGCCCAGCTGCATCTTTTTTCAGACATTGCAAGTAGAATTTTGGCCGGTAGGGCGTATTGTGGACGTATTCTAAGCCGCTTAGGTACCAAGAGCTTCACTTGGCGACAGAAAGTCGTGAAAAGATCGCATAAATGCAACACTAGTCAGTGAACGATTTGGCACTAACCGTTTGTTAGCCAGCGTCAAACCGGAGATCAACTATTGATTTTTCAATCTTTGATGTCTGGTTGTTAATCACGGATGGTTACTGAGTAAGCCAAACGCTTAAACATGCATTTTCCTAAAACCAGCATCAATCCGAAATAAGACCTTCGTTAAAAAATTCTACACTTCTTCTTGGTCAGGACTTTCTGTAATTGGTACCGAAGAGTCTTCCATGTAGGAGTTTATATTCCTGGAGTAAAAGAAGCTGTACACTTAATCTCACACCCCTTCCATGCCGTGGTCTTTAAACTAGCAACTGGCAATCTAAAAATGTAATTTTTTAAATCGTATTTTTACTGGAGACAGACGAAACTACTGTGAATTTGAACGGATTTTCCCATGTTATCTATTGCACTGATAGTGTAACTGTGTGTCAAACCCATTTAGCTTAAGATTAGCTACTTGTCGCTTGAAAGCAATAATTAACAGCATGTCAATGTTTTGCTTATAGAAATACATTGAATTCATGCAAAGTAGCGTAGCAACAGTATTTTAAAACGTTCCCCAGAAAAACCACGGTCGTATTCGTCGAACGCCAGACGTTTCAATGCATGCAAACTACAATTCGGGAAATACACATTCTGCAAAACTGTTTAGTGTAAACAGTATCGAAATCTGATTTGTATAATTCACAGCAGTATGCTCTAAAACGTCCTATCTTAGAATAAAATATATATAAATATATATATATATATATATATATATATATATATATATATATATATATATATATATATATATATATATATATATATATGTATATATATATATATATATATATATATATATATATATATATATATATACATATATGGGTTATTCTAAAGAAAACCCTCACTTTGATGAAGAAAAGTAGAGACTGTGTTGAATTAGGACGTCTACTTTCTAGGATATATGCGGTAATCACGAGGGACTATTTAATAGATTTTTTGGCTGGTCACAACGCCGAAATGTTACTCGCCTCTTTTGCGCCCGTGAGTGTGTCGTCGTTGCTCTATTAAAATCTACTTAAAAAGTTATTGAACATTTTCAAGCAAGCTAATGTTTTTTTGTTGGTAAAGTTTTCAAACAGAAGACTGGTACAGCTTGATAACCGCCAGTGCTTTGCGTAGTCGGATGTATACGTGTGCTTTTTAAACGTTAACTAAAACCGAGCAAATTTTGACATTGTGAATTATATCACTACTGAAGTTGAAGTTGACTGTAAGCTTTGCGCATCTTTCTCCACCAAGGTACAATACCATCGAGGGCCCGTTGCAGCTTTAATGCAGATGGAGAGACATGTTTAAGCAGTAGTACATGTACACACAATTTCTACACACGATTTTTCAACAAACGCTGTCGATCTGATTACCGTGAGCCATATATATATATATACATGTATATATATATATATATATATATATATATATATATATAGATATACATATATATATATAGATATACATGTATATATATATATATATATATATATATATATCTATATATATATTCATATATACATATATATATATATATATATATAACATACATACATATATATATATATATATATATATATATATATATATATATATATATATTCATATATACATACATATACAAACCGCGTCGCCAACGCGACTGTAACGCCTCTGTTAGCATGGGACCCTATGGAAACGACATCGAAGGGAGAGGGAAAAACAGAAATGGGCATAATCAATCAAACCATCACATTTAGTACAAGAATAATTCCCATAAAATGCGCAATTTTTTGAATGTATTTGTTTTACGAGTGCAAACGAGATATCCCCCCCCCCCCGCCAATTTCATTAGAAAACAAACTTACTTTAACGACACGATTACAACACCTTCACGTCTGACCAATCTGGCATATTATACTCTGTATATACGTATTTGTATATGTGCGTGCGAGGCTAGTAGAGCACGCAAATGGACAGCGACAATTGCAGCAGTTACACATACAGTATGCATGCATATCATACATACGGTATGAATCGAGTCGTTTGTATCTGCTCCGTGCCCCGTGCCCTACCACCATGCCGGCATGAGGCGGCATGGCACATGTCAAACGCATGTCAGGGCCAGCGTTTTGTTGGATAGTACTTGTCGTGGGGTAGCAATGGGGATTAGGTGTTATCATTATCATTACCACCATCACCACCATAAACTGCCACCACCACTTCTCCAGTCCCGTTTCCGCCGCGGAACGCTTTCAGCAGATGTAACTGAACGACGCATAGCGTGGCCGTCTCAACGGCCCGCGGACGGTACCGCCATCCGCCTGAGGCGTGCGTCGTGCATGCATTCGAACATACATAGGACCTTCGACCTTCAGGAGGAAAAACGTAACGAAAAATTGCCGCTGATAGCTGAGCCAGCCAACGAAATCTACGATGCTCGTTCTCGTTCGATGGGTAGTGCCGTAAGAGAACAATCTAATTTGAACAATTGTTCCACTCCAAAGTAGCCCAGTTCGACAACAGATAGTGTGGAGGGGTGAACACGACGCCGATGCTGACGGGGGACAACGGCGGCAGAGTGTTAATAATGATAACTATGATGTTGGGAGTGAGGTCGTATTGGTTACGGGGGTGGTAATGGTGGTGGTGGTGCTTCTGCTGATGATGATGATGATGATATATGGCTACCACGACGCCTGGACCACGATGAAGTTAGCATCTGGACAACTGGAAACTGGACCGCGTTTTCACCGCATCTACGAGGGGTGTCGAGGATGCGATGAGAGACTTTGGCCCACCCCTTGCTTAATGATAATGATGATGATATAAGGTCGGTTGCTCAAAACGCTTCGCTCGTTCGTTCCTTTAGCGTATTGATCAAATAGATGCACTTCAGGAGGAGAAAGACAACGAAACGTATCGCTAATCATGCACGCAAACCGCAGGGACAGTGACTGACGTCGTGTTCGCGTCCTCGCTGACGTTGTCGTCATCAGTGTCGTCTTCATATGACATAACAGCGGCAGCTGCAGCGGCACCGGTAGCTGCCACAAACCTTCACTGGTCTTCACTGGTGAAGGTGGTGGTGGTGGTGGTGGCGGCGGTGAAGACGCGTGAAGGGCACGCCATTCGTCAAATTACGCGCGAGTCATTGGCGCTGACTGGCGCGGTTGAAGTCGCGGCGGTAGCTGTAGTTGCAGCATTCCGCCGTAGCACTGAGTGATATGCAGTCGACGAAGTAGTTATTTAGAGCCATTTCCATCGGAACAAGTTTCGTTTTACTTCGCTATGTCGCCGTCGTCATCGTCATAGTAGTAGTAGTAGTAGTAGTAGTAGAAGCAGTAGTATTATGGGTAATCGAGTCAACGTAGTCGTAGACAAAGCAGCAAGAATAGTCGTCATTATCGTGTACAGGTGGTGGGCACACTAGCGAGGGAAAAGCTAGCTAGGCAACGACATAAAGCTAAGTGGATGCGTTGCTTGCGAGCAGCAGTAACAACAACACCAACAACGGCAACAGATATAACGAAACAACAGCAACAGCAGCAACAACAACAGTGGCAACACCAAACCCCCAACAGCTCTGGGGTAAAGGGAACAACACCCTCACTGTCGTGTTCATCGTTGTTACGCGTTTTCAAGCAACCCGTTCTTTACTCACCTCACTGCCGTATACTTTCTCGTTAGACACTTATCGCGTTTATTAGTCGCGTCCCGGGCGTGGCCTAGGTTTGTCCTATCGACTTGGTGATTCGTCGACGTTAAGGCCTTGCGTAGCAGTAGTAGTCGTAATGGCAAGGACAACAACAACAACAACAGCAACGGCAACAACAACAGCAACAACAACAACAACAACGACAACAGCAGCAGCAGCTTCAGCAACAATACTAGATTACGTTGCTGATGTAATGTGTTAACAACGTACCTCCTACGTCGGTCGATTCCGACTCAAGACAACCCCCGCCAGTGCCTCTGACCCGTGTCATGTCCGCCATGATGACCTCCTGCACCTGCACGATGTTTTACAACCAATGAAATCTCACCGGCGCGACCTCGTCGCACCAGCTTCGTCCTCGATGGCCCTTTGCCGTTACGACGTGACTGCTATTACAGCCAATCCTACTACTTCAAGTATCACTACTAGTATTATTATTATTATAATTATTATTTCGGCTGCTGCTGCTGCTTTATATTAATTAATTTCAACAGTAAAGTTGTAACTATCACTGTACGTAACAGGGAGAGCTTTTCGTCGTCCCCAGCATCACCGCCGCCGCCGTTATTGTCGTCATCGTCGTCACCTCAGTGTTAATTGGATGGATTGATGAATTGATTGAATAATTCATTAGTTAAGTGAATGTCCGACTAGACTCGACTATCGATCGACTTGAGGAGATTTGTATCGCCGATCGGCAAGTAACGTGTTTTGCGTTCCCACCTTAGCCGCCGCTAACCCCCGGGGGCGGAAAACGCAGATTCGTGCCGTATCCGCGTAGTCCCTGTCGTTCATTAACGCGATGAATGTGTGTTGTGCCAACATCAATGTCATCGACATGGATACTCGATGTGAGCAGAGGCTCGCGCCACTGCCTCAGACCTAGCCAGAATAGCCTAGAATTCAATGCGTGAAGTTTCGGCGAAAACGACCGCAACGTACGACCACCCTACGACGGTGTGCGGAACCGTCGTCCTCTACAGCTACGAAATGTCGAATAGCGTCATATATCAGGTACATACAGCATGTACGAAAGCAGCTTCCTCGAGCAACGCCTATCAGGATGTTTTCCCCAATTTGTTGGCATAGTCTACTGTATAAGCAGAATCAGCCTTCTAGTGTCGTTGCTACAGTTGCTTTGAGTGACGTGACTAGCCCAAACGGCGGAGCCAGATATATATCTATATATATATATATATATATAAGATATTGTTATTATTATTTACTAGTAATTTACAATACGTTTGCATACTCGGCAGTGCTCGGCCTCTATATATATATATATATATATATATATTTGACTAGTAGACAATACTTTGTCGTGTACTTTTTTAAACAAAACCGTGAAACAAGAAGGAAGCCTGCCCGCCCTTCTATAGGTAAACTGCTTTACCTGTCTAGACATGCACGTACACACTGTAAGAACATTCGTAGCTCTATTGAATGTTTCACCTCGTCTATAGAAGCATCACACCACAAAAACATAAAATACAATACAAAACACTAGCATGAAGTTTAGAACAATATGTACTTGCTTGCGTTTTTAATGGTTAAATTCCTATAAAATAGATTTTTTAGTATTATTAAGGGGAATATAGAATTGGTAGTACTTTGCTTTATTATGGTCGCTTGCAATGATAAGGGAACAACTTTGAAGTCCCTGAAATTGCAAAGCCAGCAAAAAGGTACTGAATACCAAACATTTGTTTCAGCATGCTTTTATTCCGACTATACTTGATAAAAAACCTTTCCTAATGGCACACTTAACTAGTAGTACACCTACATTTATGGCGTAATGATTCCGCTATTGTTAAAGAGCCTAGCTACATATGCAAACAACCTATTCTAGGCTTGCCTTCGGAAAAGGCTGTTCATTAAACGAAGATCAGAAGCCTGATCCATGTCAGCACGCTTAATATGAACGATATAAGCATGAGCCTTAAATACGACCTCACTGTTCGGTCTTGCGTCAAGCCTACTCAAACAGTGCTATGTGCCACGTTGAATTGGAAATTAGCGACGAGAAACATCTGCAGTCTTCTAATAAATACAACTTTAAGACAAGCAAAAAAAAAACAAGGACAACAGCGTTGCCCCTGGTTTAACAGACTTAAAATTACGCACGCAATACTTTGTCTTTGTATCTGCCAAAAATCAGATGCTTCCTCAGAAGTTTCAGAAGTTTTAGCACCTAGCCGTGACACTGTGAATTTTCTATGTGAATGTGTATTGTGAATATCTCTCCGTTCGGTTAGTTACTTGTGGTAATGTTTGGACGTTCATGCTGTTGGTTTGTGCAGCGCCAGAAAACGAAGGCAAAGCTTAATCGTTTCCGATTTAGATGGTGTCATCTGACTCATGCCAATACAATTTTTACTTTATTTTTTATCCATAGATTCTTACAAAAAGTAAACTTTGCACATCGTCTATTATTTTGGCAATGTTTTTGTTGTCTTAGCGAGTGCACTGTATTATAACTAAAGCTTAGCTAGTGCACTTTATGAGCATAACAAGTCCGTACCGAATAGCCCATTTGTTAGTGTTTTGCAGAATACATAATACCCAAGGTGCTAAAAATGATTTTAATTAAAGATGATTCTTACAATACCTTGAAAGTATCATTCCAAAAAAAACAGTACACAGCGCACCAAACAAAATCGTTATTTATGGCGGTATCTACAAGCGTACCTTAACATCTGAGATGGCCATTAGAACCCACTTGTTGAGTTTGAAATCGAATATTCTGTAATCCACTATTATGAGTACAAGTTTTTGCGTAAACTAGATTTTCACTGTTTACTAGCTCAGTCCTATGGCGCTCATTACGTATATTAATGTTGACCTCCACAAAGCCAATGTAGTTTTATAAACGAGACCCAATCTGAATGGCACTACAATCTTCAGCAACACACAACGGACACATTCGCTATGCATCTATGCAAAGCTGTAAGACGCGAACGACGTCACGAGACACACCCACGAATTGCATAAATGAGCTTTTCACACAAACAAAAAAAAAGAAGACTCATTTGTATACGACGCGATATGATACCTCAAAGCCTCTGTCTGGTAGCGCCTACCGTTGTCGTTCAGACTCTCCAGGAAAATTTGGGTGTTTGAAGCTGTGCAAACAGGAAGCTTGTCGACATTTGCGACCGTGCTATACTGTACGTACTACTTAGGTGATGATGATGATGATGGGACTCATAATGGCGATGGCGATCGTAGATAGCCTATCTGTATGCTTTGTCTGCCTGTCTGTCTGTCGTCGATTATTTGTGCATGCTTATCGGGTGCGCTCACCAACGAACGGTTGTGTTCCCTTTTCTAAGTGCAGCGATTTCTACGTAGAGATAGATTTGTCGTGGGTCGTCTGAGCGAGTAGCAGCAGCAGCAGCCGGTGGAAGTGTTGCAGCTTTGTGCAAAAGCGTGCCCCTACCTAATAGTAAACCGGACCGACATATCCAGGTCGAGTCTGTCCGTCCGTCCGTCCGACTGTGTAATACGCCTTGACAGCAATTGCAACGATTGCAATTAATTGCAATTGCATCCCGTTCATTGCACTACATATATGCACCCCCACTACGCCCTACCCCACAACGCCTCGGTCTCGTCTCCTCCTCGAGAGCCTCGCTCGAGAGAGAGACAGAGAGAGAGGGGGAGACAGAGATAGAGAACGGGATATGGGTTGAACGTCACCCTCCAATAGTATTCTGGACATCTTGATTGGCCTTCTCTTGTCGTAATGCTATATGCGATTGGCCGCGCAAACAAACGAGCGATCTAGCCATGCAGCAACAAGACGATACGTCAAGCAAACGTTGTCCTCTTGTAGCCTGATAGTCAGCTATCCAGACCCCTTTTCCGGCTATTCCGGAGGTAGCACCGACCGACCGACCGCAGAGCAGCGACAGTGGCGACACAACACGGCTAGATGTCTCGATGCAGTCAACCCACATCCAAGCGCCGTTTGGGACTGGCAACCGGGTGTAGAACTAGTTGTATAGGATATGCATTAGATTCACCAATAATAGATTGTTCTTTGTTTGGCTATAAAGTGTATATATATATATATATATATATATATATATATATATATATATATGCCAGCAGTGCTCGCCGATACATATATAGCAAACAAGCTACAAAAAAGTTTTTTCGGTTTTTATCCGTAGCGAAGTCATTAAAAAAACGCAAAAGCTTTTTTGTAGACCTCAATATATTAATATATATATATATTATAGATGATAATATTCAATAAAGTCCAGCTGTTGTATAAAGTTTATTTATATATATATATATATATATATATATATATATATATGCTAATAGCCAATAAAGTCCAACGGTTGTATTACGTTTAGATATATATACATACATATATAATACAGGGTCATTCATATCGTTATGTACTTATTTCGAGGTTTGGTAGAACTCGGCAAGAAAATAATTTTTCCCAATGGAAAGAGGACTCGGAAACGTCTTGTTTAGGAGAAAGAGTGAAATTTATAAAAGTAGTTATTCTGTCTTTTTTCTTCTGCATAGTTGTGCGAAATCTACGTTTGCGAGGGAAGCAGTCAACGCGTGAAAAAAACGATTATACCGGTGTGTTCGGATGAAAATTCTACACAACACTAGCAAAAAGCGAATAGCCAGCTTGAGGAAAGTCATAAAAAGCCGATATGTTGTTACGTTTTATGTTAACGCTTTTTCGTGAAAATCGTGATTTTTTCCGTTACGACAGAAAATGTCCGTTTAAAAGACCAGTTTCACGCAAAAAATAGCAAATTTAATGCCCACCATTTTCGTACCGAAATGATGTGCTGCGTTACGTAGTTGTCAAGTAACTAAGTTTTTTTCGATAGCCATATCGAAAGCAAAGGCATGCATACTTGTATAGGATGTATGAGAAAGCTAAGTACATATAATGAGGTTTGGTAGAACTCGGCAAGAGAATAATTTCTCCTAGTGGATGAAGAAGGCGGAAACGTCTTGGCAAAACTTTACAGGTTCTGAACGTGAGAACTTGCACGTAAAACATAACAACTATGACTGTCGAAAAAGCTTAGTTACTTGAAAACTACGTAACGCAGCACCATCACTTTGGTTCGAAAATGGTGGCTATTAAATTTGCTATTGCGTGAGAGTGGTATTTTGGACGTACACTTTGAATCGTAATGAAACGATTTTTACGATTTTTCATGAAAAAGTATTAACGTAACATATCGAATTTTCATGACTTTTATTTACCTGGTTATTTGCTTTTCGCTACGCAAGCTAATAAAGTGTCTTCCGTTGTGCAGAATTTTCCGATTCTCCAAGCACGGCGGTATAATCGGTTCCATCATGCGTTGGCCGCAAACGTAGATTTCACGCACCTATGTAGAAGAAAAAGGCCGAACATTTATAAACTTCACTCTCTTTCCTAAACAAGACGTTTCCGCTCCCTCCTTCCATTGGGAAAAAAATATTCTCGTGCCGAGTTCTACCAAACTCCGCAATAAGTACATAACGATATGAATGATCTTATATATATATATTTATATATATATATATATATATATATATATATATACACCTATGTAAACCAATTATTAAGATACGTATTTTATAAATGTAGAAATATTGAGTAATATGAATGAGTGATATTGTGTATTGTATTGCACAATAGAAGAAGCAAAATTATGACTAAAAAGTTAAGTAAAGTTGGTTTTCACGTGTATACATACCAAGCAAATAGGTCTCAAGTCATAATTAAGTTAGTAAAGGTCTCACGATGCGCGTCTAGCCAATCAGATGGTTGAATAGAATTTCACATACGTCATATTCTAGTGTATACACATTGTTTATTTTTGAGCTGACGAGTGAGCTTCAGGTCGGTCCTGAAAAATGTGTGGTTTTTGCACTCAGTCTACTGAAGCCGCGATGGGAACAAGGAGAAGCACAGACTAAGAGTATAGTTAATATATTCTAATCGTGGTTTAACAGGAGTTTGTGGACTCACAAACGGCTATTTCATGCATCGAACACGCCGCTTTAGCGTTCCACGATGGGAGCTTAAACTAAAGCCGAGCTAAACACCGCTTTATGCGGGGCTTATCGGTCGGTTATCAGTAAATTTGGAGTTTTTATGAACTGTTTTTTCTTTCTGGCCTATGTTAGTGATATGACATGCTTTCATAATGGCTTGTGGCACGTGCACACGTGACGACAGGCGTATGTTTTGCCTTCATTGTAATCAACAATTGGTAAATTCGGAACAGTTCGTAAAATTGAGAAGCTATGCAAAATCGGTCGTCGCTCGCTGCTCTATGTTTAATGCTTTTGTAATTTTTGGATGTAGTCGGGATGCTAGGTATTAGGCTCATAGGTTGCAGTTTAGTATCAGACTAGTATAACTGTGCTATATGAGTTGTGTAAGACCGCGCCTTTTATAGACGTTTATGCCGATCACCAGCGTTCCCGTCCCATGGTAAAACATGGCTAACATCGTTTTGGTCGTCGTCATGTACCACCACACGATGAGCTCGCGCAGTCGACACCTCCGATTCCGCGTTAATAATTACGACCATGACGGTGCCGTTTGTTGAGCCGGACCTTAATATCGACAGTGAACGTGAAGTCTAAGACGTACCCATCCAGGCGAGACCCTTTAGGACCCTATGCCACTTTTATTACTTATTATTACACTTCATGCCAATAGAAATATGGAAAGTTCGTTTTGCCAGTTTTGCCGTATGGTCATACGTACCGTGCGTTATGAAAAAAGTCAAAGTGTAAAGCAGTTTTATTTTCAGTAAAACCTCGCTGCACGGCTGGCGAACGCAGTGCTGGATTTGCTATTCGAAGGCCAATACAAGCTGCTGCTGACCTTGTAAGACTGCACGCTTAGTGACTGGTAACGTTGGCAAACTATTTTAACCCTTGCGACGAAATAAACCCCTCGCAACACGTTTGTCTGAAACGCGCTAAATATTTGATAAACACGTTTATTCACATGGGAGCACGTTTTTCAAAATTGGGTTGCGTCAATTTTTTTCCTTTATATTCCTCTATGCATGTGATGCATAGAAAATAGCGCGTTGGCATCCGAGTTACGCACAAAAATAAGCGATTACATAACTACATTAGCCTGCCTATCGATCATCGGTAACCACCTAGCAATAATGTGGTACCGAAAGCTTACTTTGTACTTCTTTACTGCTGTGGTCGCACAAGAGAGGCTCGCCCTATTTAATCAAAATGGCGCTGCTTCTGATCTTAGATCTGCAAACAGCATAAAATTACTAAAACAGATTTGCGTCGTGTCGGGAGGAAAGCGGCAACTCCCAGTTCTAAAGTCTCCGGCCATTCCTCGCTTTGTCTTCAAATGCACAACATGACTCGTAACGAATGTACGTAAGATAACGACCACCTATATGGTATTGTTTTCTTTCTCTCTCTATTTACAGGTGGTTTGGAGCGATGTTGAGGAGGGGATGTTGAGCGCAAGTGATCAAATTCACCTCCAACCAAATGGTAAGTTTCTCTATTAATATATATATATATATATATATATATATATATATATATATATATATATTTATATACGCGGGCTGAGTATAAAGTCGTGTGCACATTCGACATGTAAAATTGTTTTTTGAATAGAAAACGCTTACCCTTCGTTTCGCTTTGTACGTAGACGTGAAAACTCGTACGTATGTTTTTTATATTTGTATTTATAGCGTTTAATATAAATGATAGAAACAGTGCGTAAGCTTATACGGTAATCATATGCATGCATGCATGTATATATACATAGATTTATGTACCTGGGAGGTTTCGTACAGAAATAGAGTAGTTTGCTTACTTGACGAGAGATACTACTCACAGCCGATATACCTCGTATATATATATATATATATATACATACATATATATATATATATATATATATATATATATATATATATATATATATATATATATATATATATATATATATATATTCATACATATATATATATATATATAGAGCAGAAGCCGGCAGACACCTAACAATCTCGTTTGCCGTATATGAATTTAATCACGTGCTGTAGAAAGGGTTTTAATTAGCTCAATAAAGGAAGCAGGTGTCATAGGTACCAGGCTCACCGGCATCGACGTTTAACTGAAGAGAATTGAAATATGTTTGCTTGAGATAAACAACCAAGTCGACCCGAACATTCAGGTAGCAAAAACATACCTTCGCATCTTAGGGTCTCTAGGAAATATCGGCGAGGGCCGCAAGACAGCCTTGTTGTAGACTCGAATATCCTGTAACTGGGAAGAAAAACAGCTCTAATTACCCACTAAAGGTCACGTCTTGGCTTACATCCTGATGGTCCAAGAACCCGGAACAACCCCTTGCTCATATTCTTTCCGAGCAGATAAAAGACCAAGTCGAGGGGAGCCAGTTCTCAATTTTTTAGTTCTATTCGTAAGCCATTGCAGACGTCTTTGCAAAGTCTCTTACCCCACGTTTCGATAATACTTCTCTAGCCACAGAGTATTCGAGCCTAGCGCCTAAAACGAGGCTCCTTTGCGACATCGTCACATATTTTGTAACAAATATTAAGTTCAAAATTACGCTTTGGCTGCCCCAATAGTCTGGCCGACCTGGTTGTATTCCACCGCTGACTCGCAATTTAAGGAAAGAAAGCACGAAATAACGAGGATACACATTAACACCTCACAAATGTATTTATCTAACAAATAATAATAATAATAGTAATAATAATAATAATAATAATAATAATAATAATAATAATAATAATAATAATAATAATAATAATAATAATAATAATAATAATAATAATAATAATAATAATTTGCCGACAGAGTTAAACAGTTCCGCTGCTCAGTAGCCACATTCTCGGTAAATAATCGCTTCCCTAGGCCAGCTGTTACGATGAGCCGACCTTAATAGTCATGGGCATTTAATTGGTGTACAACTCGATACGTGCTGCAGCCAATCACTGCAGGTAGAGAGCCATCTACACATACATTTGTGGTATGCACACAAGAGCACGCGGGCACGCATATGTCATAGAGTATGCAGAGCCTACGAGATTGGGGTATCAAGACGACAGAACATTTAAATTGTTTTTTATCAGATATTACTGTCAATGTAGCAAAAATTAGAATTTTACGTAGTTTTTTTTTGTAACAATGTGCAAACATTGCCGAAACGACATTTTGAAACCATTTGCAATAGGCTTGGGCGCAGGCGTTAGAAAAAACTGTGGCCAAGAAACAGTTGTTGTGTGTACGGATTTAGGGCACGAATTTTTTATACCTATGTTTCAAGTTTAGTGAAAACAATAGCGAACAAGTATAATATCGTTTCCCGAAGTATCTAAGAATTTAATCAATGTTTAAAGATTGCTTCTGATGCTCCCACTAGTGTGTATAAGTATGAGCTTGTATATGATTATGATCTTAGCAAAATATGCATCCTGCATAGGAATGAATAATCAATATTTTTATCACTAACTGACACTTACATTTATTTCAGGAGATTTTACGGATGGAGAAGCGTCTGATGTGGGCCCCGGGGGAGGCCTGTTTCTTGTCGTCAAACAGTCCACCGGTACGCATTTACAGCTTCAGCATAATAACCTTATTGCTGTGGCTATTTTCATGCAATTCATGTATACAAATGTTTTTTTCCTCTCTGTCCCGAACACTGCAAATGGATATATATATATATATATATATATATATATCTATAGCCTCCCTTAGTCTGCACCTGCTGCCATAACGCGCTCAGTGCCTGGAAAGTGGTATAAACTTTTCCTTCAGTTGCTTGAATTCTAAGTATGATTGTACGCCGGCAGTACGAGAATATCTGGACAAGTTTGCTTTCTGACCATAACGAGATGACCTAGGTTAGAGTTTTACGTCATGACCTTCGCGAACCTTGTGTTAGCAGCATGCTAGGATAAATTACGTGAGTGCCATTTGTAGTCTCACCGATATAGAAAACGACGTTCTATTTTTATAGAGAGATACCTAGCATAATTCGCATGGTGCCTGTATATGCTATATATATATATAAACTCAGATCAATGATCATAGTTATGAATCGCGCTACATGTCTCGCTATTTCAGCAAGTGTTGGCACCCATAGCTTACCGTCATCGGCTATACGGGACCAACTTACTACGGATCTCGAGGAACAAGTCTTCCAACGAAGCTTTCTTAACGTATGTATATCTAATCATTATGTTATCTACGTATCTGCTCAAAACAGCTATAGATCACAATAATTCTACCGCCTAAACAAGTACGCTCATATTCGGGAAAAACGCGAAATGCAATCTTTTTTTACTTCCAATCCACAAAATCCACAAAAAAATCTAGGCTATCAAAAACGACTTTAGCATAAAACGAGCTTGAATTCTAGAAGGCTAGAATTCTCCTTTTAATCAAGCGTGGCTAAAAGTCATAGAATGGAGTGGTACACTCGTATGTATATGATTAACTAAAGTAACACTGTACGTATAAGATAAATTTCTGAATTATATTTCAGAATCCGAAAAACCTTTTGGCTGACCCAACACAGATATATATATATATATATATATATATATATATATATATATATATATATTGAGGCTGTGTACGTATATCGTGCGCCAGTACAGGCTTTAAATATTTTATCCACGGGTTACACGACTGTCAAAGGGCAGGGAACCCTGCGTTTTATCCAAAGGCACGTGTCGACATTGTTAACCATGCATTTGCGTGGAAAGCACGGAGATTAAGCACCTTGTACAGTTCTCGCTTTCGATAAGAGATACGATAGAAATATATAAGTGTACACCGTATTGATGGTAATGCAACATCCTTACTCAGCTTTAAATGAGATCGATGTCCATAGAGTAACATCACGGCCTGGATGTGGTTAACATGATTGTACATACTACGTAGTACCTGAGAGTCGATTTGAGCGAAGGTTAGTCGAAGTAAAAGTAAACACAGTGGAGAAGTTTATGCACGAAAAGTGCACTGGCTTTGTCAACACTCACAATTTTTTAGAAAGCGTTTCACTGTGCAGCGACAAAGACAACTAACTGGTCTGTTGCAACAGCTAAAATAACAACTACTCTGTTGCTATTTTACCTGTTGCACAAACCAGTGCGACGTCGAATCAAGCCCCAGTATATCTTATTTCACTGATGGGGTTAATAACGCGAAGAGAAGACCAGTAGTCTCTGGTTTTGGAATCTTTGCGAGAAGCGACATGAGGCTACCACGTGCGGCATGTAGCTGTCAAGAAGCTTGTACGCAAGCATCCATGCGTTAGCTGTTAGTTTCGTTTTTACTTAGCCTGCACACCCCATTAGCGACAATGGATATGTAAGTTGTGCGTGACTTATGCTCGTATTCTTTGTTCTTTGCGGATTACCTATGAAAACTAACTAGGCTCGACCATGTATGTACAAAATACACCTATTTCTCTATATATATTTGTTTTAATTCTTTTTAGAATGCTTTTATTCTAAGAGCAAATTACAGGCGTACAGAAGGCGTGCCTCATGATTCCTCATTTTAGTGCAGACTTGGCAATGCAGGCATTGCCTACCTGCCTGGCATGGCAAGCAACAACAGGCTTTTGTTCATAAATTCACATATTTAGATTATATTATCTATTTTTTACATACATTTATTTTAACCGGTGGTGAGGCAGTCTGGCCCAAAGTCACGGTTGCCTTTTCCAGGCAAACATTCTGTTTGCACATTCCATCACGTTCCACGTGTTCTCTATGAGCACTTTTCTTGACAATTTGATTCACATCCACTGCTAACTGTCCGAATAACAGTCATAATAGCAATAGTTATTCAACTAAAACTAGTTCGTTGCAACTGCACTTCCATCTTGACTGGAACACTCGTACCAGATCTCTAATCAGGACGAGTACACTAGGTTTGTGCTTGCCTTATCCATGATCATTGAATGCTCGAAGTTCTCAGCATTCTCCCGAATGCATTAACTATATAGGTGTCAGTTTAAGCACAAGTTCTCGTTTTGTCTCTTATGGTCTTTTAGAAAATGTAGGACAATGGCCACATCACTTATCTTTCTTTTTGCGGTTCCGCTGACTTTGGGAAAAAATATGTTTACATTTCGGTCTTTTTGACTGTCTGTAGAAACGTGATTGACTCAAGTGACGATGCTTTGCTAAAGGTTTACACGATGAACAAATCATCGTCATTTCCCATAGCTGAAATGTACATGCATGCATACATGGGCGAGATGTAAAATAGAGTAAAACGTAGCATTATTCAACCTGCAAACATTACATATTGTACCGGTTAAAGAGAAGCTGTTAAACCTACCGCTTCTTAATTGCATTAATGATTGCTTCTGTTTATGGCCGGAGTACGCGGTAATATTAAACAGAATGTGTGCTACCATTACTTTACGAAACACGCGGAGTGTGTTGAATGCTCTAATATTAGAAGGGTTTACCAAACTAACGTATGCTAGGGTAGAGGTGTTCGAGTTCATTATTAAGTATGCTGAATATACTGATATGGATTGACCTAGTGATAATTTCGGAGGAGATAAGGTAAAAAGGGCTAAATGTCTGGCGATATGCAGCATAAACATTACCCAAAGCTTTTAATGCTCTCCCGTCTGGAACCAATATTTTTGCAAACACTCGTATGATTAAGGGTGTTCCAAGAGCATTCCTAAAAAGACTCTGCAGAACAACTGATATCGAGCCGACCGATGTTAACGTTTCGTCACTGTCATTTCTTTTTTTTTAGCAACGACGACAAAGCGTACCATTGCAGCGCGTCAATAAGCGAATATTATTGCCTATTTCCGTGAGGTGCGGATGAAAAATCGTAGGAGCCAAATTAACTTGTGGTTTTACCTACAAGTATCGCAACAACTGAAATTATCAATACCATGTTCGCCTGACGCGTGCCCAGACAGTCAGGCATCAATGCTCACGTTTACTTGTACTATTCTGACTTTTTTTAGAAAGAGCTCGAATCGACAAAGTCAGGAGACGTGTATGAGATCTATAAAGGACGAATACAACATACACTTATGGTGAGTTTTGGCGGGCGACAGGTGTTGCGGGTACGGAGGTAGCAGCGTATAACGCGGCAAATTTTGAGCAATTTTTCGTGAATCGTTAGCAGAACGGAACGAGTGAAGCGACGGCTTACTTACTTACGTGCCTTGTAGTACCGTGTACGTACCATAGCGCTAAATTGAAATGCTTCTTAAATCTGCTACAGGTGGTCTACCTGCTCATTAGTGCAGTATCGAACGCTGTCCCCATACTGGTGTGCCTCGGATTCATCGGTAACGACGATAAGTTCAAGGTTAGCGCAATGGCTTGTAAATTGCAGTGCGGCGAGTCTGGTGAGGGAACACATATCGCCAGGTATCGATGGCGTGAGTGAAGGCGGTTCTAGTGCAGTGCAGTCCGAAGGGGGGGGTACTCGCTCATATACGAAGCGTATTGGTAGTGTTTAGAGTCGAACTAATCACTATGTCGTCGGTAGGTATTGCTGTTGTTCGTATTGGCGTTATGGTTATTATTGTTGTTGCTGTTGTCGTCGTTGCTACTGCTACTACTACGTAAAGCAGTTGCAGCTGTGACTTCTATAGCGGTTTGATCTAAATAAAGAGTTGAGTACGTGACGGGCACCTTGACAGGCTCCATCGGGACGCGTTCATTTCGCTGTTATGCCGGTGCTGGCGAGGTTCCTCGCGCTTCTCGTCAACGGCATCGTATTCATACTGTCGCTGCGTGAAAGACTGTTTCGGAAACCGTGGTCACGGTTACTCGTCTCGACAGTGCTGATTGCGGCTGGATTCTTCGCTGAGTACGCGTCCACCCTTTACGAGCTCATCGCGGTTAGTTATTATGAGATAATAATAATAATAATAATAATAATAATAATAATAATAATAATAATAATAATAATAATAATAATAATAATATGTTTACTATCGAACTTTAAATAAGACATTTCTAATATTTAAATATATAGCTGCACATAGATAGTGGAATATTCATTTCATATTTATTCACTCAGGTTGAGTAGCGATTATAACCACAAATACATCTCATTAACAACTATAGGATAGTGGAATATCACAGATATTGTAGATACTGTCACAATGTTTACTCTACAGCTTCTAACAAAAATAATCTAAATTTTCTTCCTAATGCTTACTTTTAGTGCAATTTCGTATATATGTATATATATATATATATATATATATATATATATGCGCCTGATTATTTTTGGTACAGGTGTGTCCTTCTCCTGTACATATCAAAAGCCATTGCACGTGCGCACATACGACCGGATAGCTTGTTTATATAGGGCACACTAACCGTAACGTTCTAAGTAAAGGCTGTAATCATAATAATGTAACCTTATAAAGCATAAATAGGCGCTCTAGACACCTCCGAAATGGTGTTACTACCAGGTGCTTGGCTGCTTACGACCATTACAAATGTTTCTGAATTTTAATGGTCTTTCATTTGTCAGTCGTCGTGCAGACGTTCGACGGCTTAGTTCGATCTCCATTCAAGACGCAAGGCCGCCAGTTTACCCTTGGCTATAGATGGCAGCATTGGGCGGAATGCTGCCCTGTGCGGTGCTCTCATTGAAAAATCTCTTCTTTCTCCCCCCCCCTCTCTCTCTCCCTATATATATATATATATATATATATATATATCACTCTATCTATTTCTCTCTGTGTGGCTTGCTCCCTCTATTGTTTCGACAAGTCTTCCATTCATGTGGCCATCCGCCGCGTCCCTTAACGTGGTAATACTCTATACACAATCAAGTTGGAGAATCTGAGCAGCTTGGTGTCGTCGGTTGCTATGAATGCAGCACGTATGTAAGTGTCCCCAAACACACTTACGTTTATACGCCCCCCCCCCCCCCCGGCCTCCTTCCGTTCCTACCGTTTGCCCCTGCTATACTGCGCACCCCACTTCCCTCCCTCTCTCCCCGCCTACTTAACAATACTGCGCGATCATTGCGCGGCATAATAGGAGAGCACACCGTGAAAGAGACGGCAGGCGCGCGCGCGAGAGAGAGAGAGGCGAGGGCTTTAATGTGCTCTAAATGGATTGACTCACATCATGCACGCTAGCGGAATGCGGCGGTGGAAACGTGCGGCTAGTTTCAGTAGAACAAAGTATAGCTTGTGTGAGTGAGCAATTCCATGGATGGGCTGGATGAGCGTGAGAGCAGAGACGAAGAGGAATAATAGTACAGGAACACAAACACACCTATGTCATCATCAACGCAAGATGACGCAACGCAGACCCAAACAGTTGCCGACGTAGGTAGCCGTGGTTTGAGGCTATTTACCGCCCGAATTAACTTCGTATTGTCCGTGAAAGTGTAACACGACGACCAACCGGGACTGGCCGAGAGTGGCTTAGCAAGTCCGTAATGATAATAAGCAATAGAAAATTGCAACAACAGACTAAGGTGTAGGGTAGGCTTCTTTTTTTTTCTTTAGCCAGGCTTGCCAAACGATTGGCAATTGTAGACTTCACGCGGTCGGTCTTGTATGTGTATGTGTGTATATATAGTGCGTATCCGATATTAGCCATTTTTTCTAATCTCGTCAATTCGGAGAAAAACGGAAGAATAGGCAATTTAGCATTTTCAGTTTTTCTCTTGCAAACATTGTGCTGACTGCACATATAGACCATGCGACGTGGATGCACAATTGACAGATGTGGATATACTACAAAAATAGGCTTTGCAAAATGAGTGCAAAACTGACAAATATGGCTTGCAGAGTTCATTTTGTTCCAAACTCTTTCTCGGTTAGTAGACCTAACTGATCAGCGCGATACGAAATGTAGTTTAAAGTGTTAATCTTCACAGGCACTAGTGGCCTATGTGTGACTATTTGGTTGTAAACGTACAAGAGTCGTTTGGAACGATGATACTTTAGAATTTAGAACGCTGCTAGTAGTAAAATATTTCTCGTTTAATTTCGCAATTTTCCCAACAGCCAAATTACGTCGAGAATACTCTGCCCCGCTGCTGGAATTACTCGGCCAATAGGAATATATTTTGGTACCCTGGCTCTTACTTAAAGATGAAATTCACACGAATCATCAAATCTTACATTTTGACATAAATTGTCTTTGTGTGGAGGCGTCGTAAATTACACGCGGTAAAAATAGGTAAAAACGACAAATCCGCCGAGCAGGTTAGCACCCGTGTATTAAAGGCCGGCTCTTACCGGTTCTTCAATTTCTTTAATTTGCATATATAGAAATGCATAACTGTATACCTATGTACTGTGTGCACGTTATTTTCTATAATTATTTTTTACATGTTTTTCCGAAGTTTAGGCGCGCTTTTTTCCTGGTGTCAATTCCCCTAAACGGTTTTTGGTATCGTAAAAGAGTACTCTTACTGATATAACTACCGTTACTAGTAAATACCTATTATCCACTTTAGGTCACGGATGCCACGTATATCATTAAAGTGTATTAACCTCTCTGTATAGAAGAATTACTGCTGTACATTTAAACAGTCATACCAGTCATATACAGTACTACTGGCAAAAGTTTTCTATTTTCCAGAGCTTTCCAATCATGTCATCAATCAGCTTGCAGTATTAGAACCTTCAGCGACAGTTGGTGAAAAGCCTGACGCACGCAGTAGCGTAACGAGCGAGTATCATTGGTCGCATAGAATGTTATTACTTGAAATAATCTTCTGTGTTTGCTGTTGTTGTGTTTACTGTTTTTGTTGCTGTTGTTGTTGTTGTGCTGCTGCCTGTCGTTCCGTTCTCGGTGGCTGATGGGTAGACGATGCACGACGGGTTGAGGCCCATCGACAGCGAAGGTGCGGCCCCGATTCGTATTCGGAACTCGTTCTGTTTCGTTCTGGGCACCACAATCTTTCTACCATTTCCGCGTCACTGGCAGGCGTCGCTAGCCGGACTCATCCTCGTTCTCATCGAGTTCGCCGTCTCTCTGGTGATCTACAGCTCGCACGCCGGACGGGGCAAGTTTGTAAGTAGTTCGAGGGGCATACGAGAGATTTCAGCAGCCCGTTCGACACCGTCCATGATCGAATGAACGACGACGACGACGACCAACGACCATCAAAGCCCAGCTCTATCAAACTTTCACCCTTCATAAAATACTAACCAAACAATGACCTATGCTGAAGAACAGACGTGTACACTCCAGTATATATAAATATATATATATATATATATATATATATATATATATACTAATTTATATGTCGACAAGATGCTAGTGGGTGAAACGAGCTCCTTGAACATGATTGTTAAATTTTAAGGCAAAGCTCTATCAAACTTTCACTCTTCGTAAAATACTAACCAAGCAAGGACCTATGCTAAAGAACAGACGTGTACACTCCAGTATATACGAGGTGTGTTCAAAACGTATCGCGACTTTTGAATTTTCGCGGGTTACGTATATTCGAATTTCGATTTTTTGTGGCGTTATGTTGGTACTCATGTCTCTCACTTATGCCGACAAGCTCGGCCATTTTGAATGTTCACTTACGTGTTGACAGCTGCTTTGCTTGCACGTGTTTTGGATCGTCTTCGATTTTTACCTATTCAAAAAAATGGATCAAAGAACCTGTATCAAATTTTGTGTGAAAAACGAAATTAAGTGCGCGGATGCATTCCGAATGTTGACTGTGGCATACGGAGAAGCTACCTTGGACCGAAGCAACGTTTATCGGTGGTACAAAATGTTCTCAGAAGGCCGAGAAGATGTGAACGACGAAGAGCGTGCAGGACGCCCGAGCACTTTAACAACAGACGAAAAAATTAATGAAGTGGAGAAAATGGTATTGGCCAATCGTCGAATCACCGTTAGAGAAGTTGCTGAGGACCTAAACATATCGATTGGCTCGTGCCATTCGATTTTTATCAATGATTTGGGCATGAGACGGGTCGCCGCGAAATTCGTACCAAAATTGCTCAATTGCGACCAAAAACAGCATCGCATGAACATTGCTAATGAGATGTTGGACTCTGTCCGCGACGACCCAAATTTGCTCCAGAGGGTCATAACTGGTGACGAATCGTGGGTTTATGGTTATGACGTGGAAACCAAAGCTCAATCATCTCAATGGAAGCTGCCGCACGAACCAAGACCGAAAAAGGCGCGCCAAGTTCGGTCGAATGTGGAAGTTTTGCTGACAGTTTTCTTCGATTGCAGGGGCGTGGTGCATCATGAGTTCTTGCCACAGGGTAGAACGGTCAATAAGGAATATTACCTGCACGTTATGCGCAATTTGCGCGAAGCAATCCGCCAGAAACGCCCAGATTTGTGGAAGAACAAAAATTGGCTTTTGCACCACGATAACGCCCCTGCTCACACATCGTTGCTTGTGCGCGAGTTTTTGGCCAAAAACAACACACTAATGATGCCGCAGCCACCGTATTCCCCAGATCTGGCTCCCTGTGACTTTTTCTTGTTCCCTAAACTGAAGAGGCCCATGAAAGGACGACGTTACGCTACGCTTGACGAGATAAAGACGGCATCGAAGGAGGAGCTGAACAAGATTAAAAAAAAATGGTTTTTTGAAGTGCTTCGAAGATTGGAAAAACCGTTGGCACAAGTGTATAATATCTCATGGGGATTACTTTGAAGGGGACAAAATAGATATTCATGAATAAATGAATAATTTTTGAAAAAACACAAAAGTCGCGATACGTTTTGAACACACCTCGTATATATATATATATATATATATATATATACAGATTTATATGTCGACAAGATGCTACTGGGTGAAACGAGCACCTTGAACATGATTGTTAAATTAGACGCTAAGCTCAAATACGTACCTGCACGGTGTGACCGGAATACCGGAGACTTAGTGAGACCAGTTGATCGTTCCTAACAACAACTATTCCTGGATGTGTTCCGCTGTCGGTGGAGATCGCGTCAAAAGCAAGCGCGTAGCAAACACCAGTGTCCATCCACGTCGGTAGAGGTGCCGGAGTAATGTCGACATGTAAATGGGCATACACCTAGATACGGTACAGAAAACCATAAATTGATGGTGGCGACGGAACGTGCTCCTCGACCGCGTTTAGGACACAGCTAGAGCCAACGAACGATGGTAGAAACATCCCGCGACGAAGCCCGGTCTCTCCGTTTGGCCATTAAAACTTACCTATAGACGAGATGCGCATTCGAAGAGATAACATTGCAGTGTAAAAAAAAAAGAGATTTGGGACTCGGTCGCAGACGTCCCGTAGAACGTCAAGCAGGCAATAGAAGAAGCGAAGGGTTAATTCAAGTGCGATCTTGCATATATAGAAGCACAAGCTAAGAGATATTTTTGCCAGGTTAAGCGCCGTATTTTTTACCGCGCCTAATATTATTGGCGCTTATGAGCTACGTTTAACCGCTTGGGTTGGGGCTATATTGTCAGTATCGTTCTCCCTGAGGCGAGGTGGATAATCCTTGCTTAACGAATCGTCGTAGTGGTGGAGGGAGAAAGAATCAGATATATTTCCTCCTCGTTATGGGGGTTTTACTTCTATCCAGGATCGGCTATTTTGCTGGGGACTCGTCTTGTGCTCAAGAAGCAATTTGTATGAAAACGGAGAACATAGGAGAACCAACATTATGTCAATAGATAACATCTTATACGTACCACATATTCACCAGAAACAACTTCGGACAGAGATGTGTCTGGGGCTTATGCGGTATAGAGTTTTGCTATAAACAAACCTAGCATGGACCACTTTGCTGCCAACTGTTAAGTTACAAAACACATGTGTTATAAATGCGGCTCAAAGCAATTAAGAGCTATTGTAACGCCCAGATCCAGTGATGCGCTTTGCACCAGAGAGCACGATACTACGTGAGGATATTGTTCTTAAACGCTATTTAGTCTAGAGCACTCTACATGCGTATACATGCGCGAATTGCATGAGTGTATTTAAGGATTAAGCAACATTGCCTAAACCGCAGAAAGCGGCCCGGCAAACAGCCTTTATATTGTCCCTTTATCCTAGAAACAAAGCAGGCGGAGGTTATTCCATAATTCCGTCAGAAAACTATCTCCCACTTATCTGCCGGCTTTCGTGTGTATGAGTATATGTAGTGTAGGGGTATAAAAACTACATGATACAGAAATGTGTGAATCATTCGTAAAGTAACTTTTTCCCTAGTTGTTTGTTCAATGGCTCGTTATCAAACACTCTCTAGTTTTGGACAAATTGTAGATGGACGAGAAACATCAGTGGACGGCATATTTGACTATTTTTTTAAACGACTTTTCGAATAAGCCACTGCATTCCTCTGCAGGATGACGGTTAAATACAAATGTGCAACGGTGGGGCTCGCACCCGCGCACCTATGTGCCAAGGAAGAGTTTACTTTTCTAGCTTCTCTCAGCAATGTTGGCATAATTCGAAAAGCATTTTGAATCCAGGAGGGTTCAATCTACGGTGGGGGCGAGTGCCGTGCTTTTAAAGTATAGACATCAGACACACATGAACAGATCCCAACCGTGGACTTTAGAGGTCCACTTCTGATATGCGTCCTTAATAATAATAATAATAATAATAGTTGAATATTTAGAATCCATTAGTAATTGTGATGCCTGTACATAATAATAAACACTTGTTTAAAATGATTATTATTTAAGACATTGCGAAGTCTGGCCACTTGGAAGCAGCATGTAGGCCAACCTTGCGCTTCGAGGCTGTGTCTCTAAATGAAGCCCGAAACTCGCAGATGCGCTCTTATTAGCCCCGGGAAAACGATTAGAGAAGGCTCGTTTCATCATTTGGCAAACAAAGTCAATGTTCAGGCCCGGACAAGCGTTTGGACAAGCCGATCGACGATTCATCAATAGATAGATAGATGATTATTACGACTCCTTTAGTAGCCGCTATCAGTGATTGCTGAGTTCTGTCGACGTCACTTGCATTGATCGTCCGATCATACCGATCGAGATAGCTAAATATTGCTTATACGCCGCGACCAAATAGCAGATTAGCACATCCTGGATGATGCACAGCTCCACACAATAGCGGAATTGCGGAGTTCTTATCGTGGTGTCGCCACTGCACAGGTGGCAGCCGAATTCGTGGCTCACGTGGTCGCGCTGTTTGTCGGATGCTACGTGCGGTTCCTTATGGACATCACCAACAAGAAATCGTTCCTCGACCGGCGAAACCTCGTAAAAACGAAATGTCAACTCGACTTCGAAGCGGTAAGCGGCGGGCGCTCGAATCGAACTCATTCAATGCAGCGAAAATAGGTTTCATCGTAAATTTATGTATGACCTGTCGAATCGAATGTTACATTTTCATATACAAATTGACAGAAATAAAGGCCTCGTTATTAGTAAGAACGGACGCGCTTTAGTTAAAGCTATATATTTGTCGCAGAAATACCGTGTTTGCCGTGTTTTTTTGTTCACAACATGGGATATATAATATATATAGATCGCACGTGGCCACTCAAACGCTGAACTGATACCTAAACAACACAAGCAAGATTAAGTCTGACTTTCTTTGCAAAATAGTTTTGCACGCGGATAAAAGCTTAGCTTTAATCGCTGATAGTGAATATACACCTATTACTGTCTTGTACGTTTCAAGTAAACGGCAGGAAAAACGCATTTGCTACATATTTGTAGAAATTGGTCAATCGCAACGTATTCATATGCTGGTATGTCTCTAGGTGTTGTATGTGTATATGTTTAGGTATGTGTATGTGGCGATTGCGTCAACATTATTAACTCTCTTACAGAAACGTGAGGAGCAACTTATGTTGTCCATCATGCCAAAATGCGATACAACGCGAAAGGTGCGCGAAGACCTGCGCGACAGAATCATCAAACTTCGAAGTAACCCGTTGGTCCAGAAGCACGGCTTCAACGAGCTCTATATTCAGGAGCACTCACAGGTCACGTGAGTAAATCATCAATTACAGTGGTCCATCAAAGGGACGACGCCTACAAGGACTACGAGATTAAACATTCCGGGACCATACATTCTTCTTAATCGTCACGGCGACTCCTCACGATCATACTGAATGAACGTAAACTAATCAAAGTACTTTTTGTGCAAACTCGGTCAGGTGTGTCTTGCGACATCAATGGCTAAGCAGTAATTTTGCGATAAAATTTAAGACGTCAAGCGTCGCATGGAACGGAGTACAAGGCTCATTTATGCCTCTGTGTCACAAAGTCTATTCATCGTAGCTATTCGAGTCAATAAATTGAGTTCATACGACGGCTAAAGATTTTCCCTGTAGGGACTGTTTAATTGAAGGCTTTCCCAGTTAGGACTGAATAAAACGAATTATTTCTATTTGTTTTTAATTTTTACAATCATGGCAGATAAAGTATGTGTTATCAGTTAATTTGGTGTCACACTATGGCGTCTAAAATAACAACCATGTTTCCTCGACAAGCAACCAGAAACATAATCCGCCTCAGATACACAGCTATGCGTCGATCGCTCGTAAATAAATTATTGTTGTTGTTGTCGTTTTTGTTGTTGTCGTTGTTGTCGGTTTTGTTGTTGTCGTTGCTGTTGTTGTTGTTGTTGTTGTTGTTGTTGTTGTTGTTGTTGTTATTACTATTATTATTATTGTATTTGAATATTAGTTATGTGTATATATATATACACTTCTCTTACTTGTGCACCAAACATAACCGAGAGGTCGTTCCCCCACAGGATTCTCTATGCTGACATCGTCAACTCGATGCAGTTGGCCTCGGCACTGGACCCGTCCGCGCTTCTGGAGACGCTCGACCAGCTTTTTGCGACATTCGATGACCGCGCTGAGAAAAACAGCTGCCTGCGGATTAAATTTCTTGGCGACTGCTATTATTGCGTCTCAGGTTTGTGACTCGCACTAATATATATATATATATATATATATATATATATATATATATACATCATTAAACACATCCAGTTTTACAAAACCATTGCTTAGTAAATTGTGGATGCATGCACGAATATCATGATAATAGAGCCTCTAATTGGAGACAGCTTTACTAGTTGACGCTGTATATGGAATCTTGTTATTCCTGTCAACGTGTATGTGTAGGCTGGTGTACGCACTAACTTTATGTGGCCTATGTGAAACGCCTCGTTAGCCTGTGCCATCCAACCGTCGCGTTTCGTGCTCAGGAACAACTAGGATAGTTTACCTTTAGTATATTTTTCTATTTAGTATAGATATGTAGAGATTCGTTTCAATATTTCATTCAGTATTTATCCAACAATGTGTGGAATAGTCGGTAGTTTCATGTTTCAATTTGAAAAAAAATCATATATATTTATATATACATATATAAATGTGAAAAGCAAGCATGTGACTCGTATGTTGTTGCTGTCGCTTTGCTGCAGGAGTTCCCGACTATCAAGAGAACCACGCCGACAACTGTGTGAATATGGCGCTCGACATGATCAAAATTATTCAGGACGTGCGTCGGAAACGTCAGGTTGACGTCGATATGCGAATCGGTAGGGCGAGTTGTGCCTATGTATCTGTGTGTGTGTGTGCGTATGGGCAACACTATGCAGCATATTCGTGTGGATATGGACGCTAGACAAAAGCCAGATCAAATGAATCTCTTCTCTGTCCTGATGAAGAAATTACTCGCGATGTTATCCCAAAAGTCACACCTACCTATATATATATATATATGCCTATATATATATATATATATATATATATATATATATATATATATATATACATATATATATATATATATATATATAGAAATGCCATTTCCGTGTACGCACATACTCGTGAAAAAGCGAATACTGCTTCTTCCAACACAACAACAATGCGTGTTTGCACATATGCCGTATAGAGTATATGTACATGTATTGTACATTCTTTTTATAGTACGTATATGGACCCCCACCAGTTGCCACCAATAGTCATTATGGCAATGGTAGATTGGATAGCTAAAGAGACTGTCATGATTTTTGGCTCCCTTCTTGCTTCTCACAGGTATCCACTCCGGCGCCGTTTGGAGTGGCATCCTTGGCCTCAAGCGATGGCAGTTCGACATCTGGAGTAACGATGCCCAAATTGCCTCTAACATGGAACAGAGCGGCCGGCAGGGGTTAGTTACTTCGTGACTAGCCACTTCATCGTCGGTCACTCATATCGTTACGTACTTCGTATTTCGAGGTTGGGTAGAACTCGGCAAGAAAATATTCTTTCCCAATGGAAGGAAGAGGTGGAAACGTTTTGTTTAGGAGAGAAAGTGAAGTTTATAAAAGTAGTTATTCTGCGTTTTTCTTCTACATGGTTGTGCGAAATCTAAGTTTGCGGGAGAATCAGTTAACGCATGAAGGAACCGATTATACTGGCGTGTTCGGCGGAAAATTTCGCGCAACGGAAAACATTTCACTTGCGTAGCGAAAAATGAATAGCCAGATTGAGGAAAGTCATAAAAAGTTGATATGTTGTTATGTCTTACGGCAATGCTATTTCGTGAAAAATCGTAAAATGTTCAATTCAATTCAAGTGCTCCTTTATTGCTTTCAAAGGGTAGATAATTATATACATAATTATTTAAAAAAATCCTGTATCCAATATATACAATGCACAATATAAGAGGCATAATAAACAATTTACCATATAATAGGTCGAAATAGTACCTTTGCAAAATATATGTAATTGTACAGTATATAATAATATATCAATAGTTCATGGTTCTCAACACTCTGGCCATGCGCCACAAAAACATATTGTTGATTCGGTCAGATCGTGCAACTATTTTCGACGATATGGTGTGAGTACTGCGCAGATTGTTGTCGCGAATATTAAAAAAGATGGAAAGTCTATTCGACTGAGAGATTCGTGCGTACATTTTGAAATCTGCTCTCGAGTGTAGTTCTGATATAGACACTAAGTCAAGACTGCTACGCTCTACCTTACATCTCAATGCAACACGTCGAAGGCATTTAGACAAAACTTTTTCAATTGCATCAATATGTTTCTTCAAATACGGCCGCCAGACTTCACAGCTGTAGATGAATTTGGGAACTACAAGGCTATTATAAAGGCGGATATAGAACATTGGACATTTGATAATAAAACAACGAAATATCATATTACATATAAGGCTAGCAGATTGAATAGTTTGCGTGTTGTGAATGTTAAAATCTAGCTCTGGTGTTACCGTTACCCCAAGGTCGCGAATGATGTTTACTCTGGGTATCTCTTGTCCATCAAGTGTGTAAACGTGGTCTTCTTTCAGACACACAACAGCGCATTTAGGGACCGAAATAATCATATCATTTCGCACAAATCGGAGATGGGGTCAATTGTTCTCTGTAATATCTCCCTTTCGGCGTTTGTGCCAGATGGCCCATAAAGTTTAAGATCATCTGCGTAGAGTTTGTGCTTTAGTGTTTCTGGTATAACGTTTTTAAGATCTAAGATGAATATACAGAATAAAAGTTGGCCTAGACATGATCCCTGAGGCACGCCCGAAGGACACACCCCATACCGACTAAAACTCTTGTTGACCTGCACACAAAACCTTCGATTCGTTAGATAACTTGATATCCATAAAACAGTGTGCTTGTCTATATTTAGGTCAATTAGTTTCTGTAAAAGTTTAAAATGATTTACTCTGTCAAGTGCTTTAGAAAAATCAAAGTAAACACAATCAAATGCTTTCTTTTTGTTAATATAAATGGTCCAATCTTGGACTATTCTAACTAGTTGTGTTGCTGTGGATTTGCCCTTAGTAAATCCATGTTGCTCGTCAAGCACTCCCTCAGACTGCATGAAGTGATATGTGTGATATGTGTGTGTGAGATGTGTATGTGTGTGTGTGTGTGTGTGTGTGATATGGTGCTGCGTTAAGTAGTTGTCAAGTAACTAAGCTTTTTCGATAGTCATATTGAAAGCGAAGACATGCATACTTGCATAGGATGTATGAGAAGGTTTGGTACACATTATGAGGTTTGGTAGAACTCGGCAAAAAAAAAATCTAGTGGAAGGCGGGGCGGAAACGTCTTGGCAAATTGTTACGGTTCTGAGCGTGAAAGCTTTAACATAACAACTATGACTGTCGAAAAAGCTCAGTTACGAAAAGTTAGTTAGATAACTACGTAACACAGCACCATGACTTTGGTACAAAAATGATAGGCATTAAATTTGCGTGAGAGTGGTCTTTCGGACGTTTACTTTAGTCACAAAAAAAAAAAAAATTTAACGAAAAAGCGTTAACGTAACATATCGACTTTTTATGACTTTCCTTAATCTGGCTATTCGCTTTTCGCTACACAAGCTAGTGAAGTGTCTTCCGTTGTGCAGAATTTTCCTTCGAACACGTGCGTTCACTGGTTCTCCCGCAAACGTAGATATCTCACAACTATGTAGGAGAAAAAAAAGCAGAATAACTACTTTTATAAACTTTACTCCTTCTCCTAAACAAGGCGTTTCCGCCGCCTTATTTCATTGGAAAAAAATATTTTCTGGCCGAGTTCTACTAAACCTCAAAATAAGTACATAGCGATATGAATGACCCTATATATATATGGTAGAGCTTGGTAAAATGCATAATACAGAGGGTCGTCGTTAAAGTTGTTATCACAGCGCCTCTACATTGAATTGAGATATTGGGGGACTTCCCAATATCAAGCTCCGAAAGAATAGCTTTTGCTTAGTATTGAGAAAGGCACCGTGTTCGTAACAGTGTCTTACGTCTTCAGCCTCTTCAAAGTTGCACATACGGCACGAGAAGAAGTCAGCATTGACAATGCGTTTTAGGTACTGCGGAAAGTAGCCACTGTGGTCTATCAGCAGTTGCAGCTCAAACTTTTCGGGTACGAGGCTGGGATGGGTCGGAAGTAAGGTCGAAAAGAGCTTCAAAAGTGCCTAAAGACCTACTTCTAAGGCTATTCAATAATTGATATAACCTTTGCCAGAAACGTCAATAATTTTTTGCTTCAATCTTCGTTCTGCATTGTATTTCAACACCAATGCTTGAAAGAAACTGAGTGAAAACGTTGTAATGTATGCAAAATAAACCCACCAGCGCACGCACCTGGGTCACGAAATTTAGCCGTTTTGCTGGCCGAAACTACAAGGTTATAATTAACGCGGATGATTTTTTATTAATTTTGCGAAGTCTGTTCTAACACTTGGACGAAATTATAAGTGTTAGACAATTGCTAAGACGTTGGTACGCATTAACTTCATAGCACATAATTTATTTGTAGATAAACATGGATGATTATTTGCAGGTGTGTGCACATCACCCAGGCAACAAAAGATCTTCTCAAAGGCACATACAATATACAGAACGGTTACGAGAGTCTCGACGAACAGTTTGGCCTGAGCGAGCCCTTGAAGACCTACTTCATTCTACCGTGCACGTCACCCACACCTAGGCCTTCACCTGCAGTTCACCGAGGAATCAGCTGCGTTGTAACTAATGACATGGTAATCAAGCATTTGCTGAACGTGTGTGATGTATATGTGTCTATACAACAAATGAGGACACTGCAAAGAAAAAGACAACTATCGCGACTGAGTGGCGTTTATATATATATATATATATATATATATATATATATAATATATATGATAAGAGATAAGAGATAGGATAGAAGAGAGAGGTATAGAGTTAGAATAATATAGATAAGGAGATATATAAGAGATATGATAGTATATATACTATAATATATACATATATATATAATTATATATATATATAATATATATATATATATATAACATATATATTATATATATATATATATATATATATATATATATATATATATATATATATATATATATATATATACTATGTATACGCATACATTTTGATTTTAGATATATATACGATTTGCCTGCGATTGTTGATCAAATTTGACCAACTTTGTTCACAACAGGCATGTTAACGGTTCTGTTTGCGGGTGGTTTTTTCGATTGATGAAATCTGCTCAAGAATGACGAGGATGCAAGCGTGCCATCGAATAGCACCGTCATTGAGATGAACGTCATTGCGGGTCGCGGCGACGTCAGCAACAACAACAACAGCAACAGCAACGCGAACATAAGCAGCAAACGCAGCAGCAACAACAGCAGCTGCAGCGCAAGCAGCGGCAGAGAAGGCAGCCGGGGGGAGAACTTCAACCGCAGCGAAACGCTTTCCAGCCTCACCACGAAAACGACCCGCAGTGCAAAAAGCAGCTGTAGCAGCAGCAGCAACAGCACCATTGTTGCTGAACAACGCTCGACAAAATACCTCTTGCCGCCCGATCCGTCTCCACTCCGTAAGTGTGAGAGCAATGAGCGAGATCGATTCGTCGTTGACCTACCCTAAGAAGAGTGGCGGCTTACCGGACTAACGGTGTTAACCACCTCTCCCTAGTTAGAAATGCGTGTTTAGCGGCTCACTTCTAGGCTATAGGCAACCGTCTAACCAGCATATAAACTCTATATATATATATATATATATATATATATATACGAGTATATATATATATATTTATATATACATATATACACGAGTTCATTTATTCACATTTTGTTTTCTTAACGTGCTTATACTGTAAGATCATCTCACATTATATATAAATATATATATATATATATATATTTTTTTTTTTTCTTGTTACTAATCAGTATTTAATTTATATACATTTGTGTTACAGCATACTTTTGTTCAGGGGCATTGCTTTTGTACACTGTTCGAAAGAGCGTGCACTCGCACTCGGTCATATGTATTATATCGTAATGTACATATGTGGCATATGTGTGTTTCATGCTCTATGTTTTTTGCGCCATTTCAACAACCCGTGCTACCGATAGAAAAAGTGTTGGCTGTCTTGAGCACATTTAGTATTTGTTCATTCCAAGATTTGTTTGTCTGTGCACTTCTAACTGAATCGGTGGATAAACACTATTAGGATTGAATGTATATATATGTATATATATATATATATATATATATATATATATATATATATATATATATATATATATATATATATATATATATATATATATATATATATATTTAGGTTGCGTATATCACATTCTGAAATGCAGATTCCACGTTGCTAAGGATCTAATTTTAAGTAAGACGATGGGTCAATACTTTATATATATATATATATATATATATATATATATATATATTTAGGTTGCGTATATCACATTCTGAAATGCAGATTCCACGTTGCTAAGGATCTAATTTTAAGTAAGACGATGGGTCAATACTTTATATATATATATATATATATATATATATAATTTGGTCACGTATATCTCTTTCTGGTATGCAGGCTCCACATTGTCAATTGATCGCACTGGAGACAACTACATTAAGAAGCAGAATTCAATCACCTCAACAACCGGACCCAGTCCAGCGTACGTACTGTGATTAACGCTGACACCTATACTTGCCTGACTCTTATATGAATGGGAAAAGTTCCTGTTACGATGACCTAATGGTCGTGCCTTTCAGTCATCCTTTTAAGACGTCCCAACTTGTGACTACCTAATCGGACAGAAACTGTTCTAGAGCACTGCGAATTTCGAACAAATATGCAACAAACATAACGGTCTTTGAATGCACTGCTAATTATCTAAATGATCTCTCACTCACTTTAAAAATGTTTTGATTGCTCTGCCATATCTAGGCTAGATTCTAGGATTGGTCAAATTCGAGTAGGCGTTTAAGTCAAATGAGAACTGGGAAAGTTGATTTCTCGGGTGCTTCTTTGTAGGACGAGGCGGGCGAGATAAATAAGCGAGAGAGAGATAGAGTAAATTCCTGGCGGCAGCTGGGCAATAACTAAATGGCTATTGTAACGATTTCCTTAACTCGTAATTCTGTTGTACCGTTTACGATGTATTGTTTGTGTGCTATTAACCTGTTTATTTGCTCACGTGTTTATCTTTTCAATCGTTTTATTTCGATACTCTGGTTTGCTTTGCTTTGGCCAGGACCTGCAAGCGTAGCTCGAGTTCGGATGTACTGTACCCACTGTGTAAGCGGCAGACAACTGTGCTGGCTCCAACTATCCAGCATTTCAACTCAATGGTCCAGGAGACAAACAAAACACTCGAAAAGGTTGTTCACCTACTCTACTGTTAACCACACTCTCACACATTGTCACGTGTCGATATCGCACTTAGAAACTAGACGACATGTTTGCTTTATTGCTAAACAAAATCTTATCACTACTACAATCACGTATCCTCCTTAATTATGAGGCGCAAGCATGCATCGGTTATCAGAAACATCCTTGCATTATTTGCTTTTAGCTATGGAAATCGTAGCTGATTTCGAAATCTGCATATTGGATTGTTCTCTCTCTATATCTTTTGCGCTCTGTGGCAGAGGTTTTGCTACTTAGACGTTGACGATGATGACCGATGTGAGACAGGCGCACAGAAGGCTTGTTAGAAGGGCTTGTTAGCGCACAGAAGGCTTGTTAGAAGGGCTTGTTAGCGCACAGAAAGAATGTTAAGTGTAAGCCGTTAAACCACAACAAAACCGTTACTGCAACACATCGTTAGGCCAATTGTCATCGTATAGCGAACCGAAACCACGCGGCGCCAGTGAAGAACCTCTTTTGCTAGCTCAGAAATCTAGCATGGTGTCCAGGCGGATGGCAAGCCTTTGAGCTATCCCCCACTGACTGGGAAAGGTCATATTTTTTCGACCTGGCCCTAGACAATGTAATCGTTTGCAAAATTTCCTGTTGTATCCATACAGCCCACGTCAATGTAATTGTTCAACCGGCTGAATTACCTAAGTACTTGAGAAAAGTTTCATAACAAATGAACGCTTGGATTACTGCTCCCCCTTCCCCCGCCGTAAAGCACACATGGTTACCGTTAGACGCATACCACTGACCAATCAGACGTAATCGACAAAAATCCTCCACATTTATTTAGTGCAAACCTTAAAGGTATCAACCTGGAGGACACAGTACAACTATGCCATTGTTTTTCATTTCAATTAGCGTATATTGTGCATAATCGGACTAAAAAAGTCTCGACTAGAACAGAACATCCTACCCAGTGCGGGGGCCGAATAGTGCTGTGTCCAAATGGGTTTTCCAGTGCCGATCACCGTTATCGAGGTGGCACGGCGCCAACGTGTTTTCCAACAGAGGTTAAAAATTACCTATAATATTATGTTAAATTAATTGTAGGTTACTTGGGTGCTTTGCGGTTTGTAGGAAATACACCAGATGAAACTGAGCAAGCGCGACCAGTGGCTGCGGGCGGAAAAGGTCCATCCATTCTTCTTGTCGTTTGCGGACCCAGAGCTTGAGCAGCTCTACGCTGAGCAGCCGGATCCGTTGTTCAGGTGCGCTCGAGAACGCTTTGCTTCTACACACGCATATATATATATATATATATATATATATATATAGCATCTTCATGAGTGCTTGTGCTGGCACGATAAACTGCTACTCTTTTTCATTTAATTTAATGTATTTAATTTTTATCTTCTCTATATATCTACTACTTCAAATCTCTTATTAACTACCCAAAAAGTTAGGCGGTCACATGCTTCTAGGTGACGAGACCTTACCTTAGATGTTTCATAAAATATTTGCGCGCGCAGAGCGAATGCTTCATAAAAAAATAATCGTTGCGGACCCCGCTCCCCTCTTTAGTTAACATGGAACTATATGGGAGCGGAAGCGGGAATAACGGCTTACCATATCACGAATCATATCACGAATCGAACCATTATCAATTCGGTAAAGAAATTATCCTCACTAGATGCGTATTTGAATATGCGGGCGTGTTTTTGTGAGAGCGTAAATGTTGCCGCAGCAAATTGTTCAGACAATTAATGCAAACGCTAATTTGCAATTCATCAGGATTTATTGCATTGCGTGCGTATGTGTGTGCGTGATCCTCACTAGATGCGTATTTGAATATGCGGGCGTGTTTTTGTGAGAGCGTGAATGTTGCCGCAGCAAATTGTGCAGACAGTTAATGCAAACGCTAATTTGCAATTTATCAGGATTTATTGCATTGCGTGCGTATAAGTGTGTGCGTGTATTTTGTGGCGTCCCTCAGGTACTATTTGCTCTGTCTACTGATCGTGCTCATCGGGATGTCGGTAGTGCACTTCACGGTGCTCTCGTACACATCGACACCCGTCTGGAGTATTGTGTCCTACGTCGGCGCCTACATCGTGCTGATTGCTGCCAACCTCGCCGCGTGGGCAGGCTTCGTCTGGACCAAATTCATTGTGCGTAGTAGCATTTAGCACCGCTCTGTAACCGGCCTCGCAGTAAATCGCTGCAAGAACGGTTATCAGTAAAAACCATGACGTAGGGTACGATAGGGCGCTAGTCAGTCTAGACTTGCTGCCATTTGTCTGACTGACACGGCCTAGACAGCAATCGACTTACAAATTGGATAGGCGGATTATAAGTTCGTAGCATATGTTGCACGCAAAAACAGGACAAATGCCACCTATATGTTTATTATTATTATTATTATTATTATTATTATTATTATTATTATTATTATTATTATTATTATTATTATGGTACCACTGTATTATTATTACAATTGTGAGGTATGAACGTTTATGCCAGAATTTATTATTATTATTTTTTTTTTTTTTTCGGAGGAGGGTGAATGCATTTACGCACGCTTCGAGCACGAAGTATTTCCGCTCTCGAGAGCAGTGTGGGGCTCGACCTTGGCGGTTGGATGTTGGTCCGCCAAGACCACTACCCACTAAACACACCTCTCCCCTGAAGTTTTACTCTCTAATGGCCCAGATATCCATAGAACAGTACTATGGGCCACTTAGGAGAAGTGGCGAGCGCCTAACGGATCATTTGGCCGAGGTCACTCACGGGTTCCCCCACCAGTCCGACGTGCTTGTCCCAACACCTGCGAACCCGCTTGATTACAAGCCACGTCATCTGTTGATGTCGTAAGCGCTAACCGTTCTCTTCTGTACCTGCCAAGCTCCGCTTTCTTTTTCATCACCGCAGTTGCCATTTCCTCGCCCAGCCTCCATGCCGATGCTGTGCTGCATATGTACTCCACAAACATTCTCATGTTACTCTTCGGCGGGTCTGGTATCCCGACTCCTTGTTTTTCTGCTTCTTTGGCCCATCTCAATCGTAGCAGCGCTATGGCGGTTGTCCTTGCCTGCTCTAGTCCCTTGCATTTTAAGAGAGTGTGCTCGGGGTCATCGTCGATGCCGTCTACACAGTGCACGCAGGTAACGAGGGAGCTTTGCCTATACGAAATAGATAACTTTGAAAATCACCGTGGCCAGTGAGACACTGCGTGAGGAAAAGTTCATTTCCCCCGCCGGGCGGTCAATCCACTTCTTTATCTCCGGGATGAGCAGGCGAAGTGAATAACCCGATGAGCCTGCGGGAATGGCATCCCATTATTCTTGCCACAATCTTATCGTCTTTTCCCTTTCAGCTTCTTTGTTAGATTCAGACCCTCCTTCCCATATACTTCTCCTTTCATTCACTATCAAGTCCCAAGGGGGGATTATTATTATTATTATTATTATTATGGATATCCAGGTTGGGTAAATTATAAACTAGTACATCAGTCCCAATTAGTGGTTCTTTCACATCAACGGATCTTCTCTCAACTTGCAAGTTCAGCTATTCACTAAACTGCTGGGCATGCTGCGGCGTGGTATCTATGGCATGGCCTAAGCATCTCGAGCACTTACAACACTCCTGAGGATCGTGGAATTCTCGCTGCTGCATAACACGTGATGAAACCCGTGGACTGCAAACGCCGCAGTAAGATGCCTACTCTAATATCCCTCTCCTCGTCAATGGCATTTATACCACGAGCAAAATATTGAGCATCTTTAAGCCCAAATGCCCAGATCTAGAGAGTATGAGGAATGTTCGACAATATGTAATCCTAGTTCGGAAATTGGCCATGGACACAAGAAGCACGTGAGCAAGAGCATTGCCGTGACGAAATAGTATAGTGTCTTGCTGATATCGCTACGGGTTGGGTATTCTACTTTCCATCTAGATCCTTTTGGGACTCGGCCCCATCTGATGGATGTTAGCCTGCTGAAACCCATAATATCTAAACGCACCGATCTTTTTATCGGACGCACCTATCACCTGTTTTCCGCCAGATCTCCATAGAACAGCACTGTGGACCATTAAGAGAATTGCAAGTGACAGTTTCACTCGGACCATTCAGCCGATTCAAAGTTAATAGCACCTTCAGTATCTCTATAGTCATAGCTGATTCCAGCTCTTACCTGGAAGTCGTGCCGGTGCAATGCGTAGTCTACAAACACCCTAAGGGTTCTTCCGGGTGCTCTGGGATATTAGTTGCCCTTCCGCCTACCTCGTGGGCCTATTTCTTCCTGAGTTTTGTGATTTCTGTGGCTTTAGCTTTATTCCGTACTTTGTGTTGGGCTACCGTCCTCTCCTTCTTAGCAGTGAACACAGGTCGCCGAAGGAGCTTTCTCAATTTGAAACAGGAAGCTCTAAAATGCCCATGTATCGTAAGGATTTGCGCGAGGTACATTTTGCCACTCAGCTATTCTGGCAATTTTTTATTGGTTGGGAAGTGGAAACGGAGTATGTGCTCATTTGGCGTGCCATGCTTCCATTCCTTTCTCCCTCTTGATCTTATTACTGCAGCTTGGACAGTCGTCCCACAGCGCATTTCTGCGGATTTCGTCCCAAAGGTTCCAATTTGCTTTCCAAGACTGATACGCTTGTCCAGTTTTCTTTATTTGGGGTACCCACTTTGCTTTAGTTCTGTTCATACATAAGTGTGGATGCAAGATTTGATAAACTGCACTACAGCTTGTGCCCATGGCCATTACAAGTATGTGGCTTTCTAGCACAGTTTTCTCATCCTAAGGTTGTTTGGTTCTTCAGAACGTGGTTACGCCTTTTTAAATGAAGCAATTACCTGGCAATGGAACTGTACACCGGCGCGTGGCTCTGGTAAACTGCATCTAATTTTATTTAAATTTCCGTTACCGTTAAGTCTTCGAAAAAAAAGTGTTTAATTGCCACACGGTACTCGTATGCTAATTAAACACTTTGTTTTGCTCCATTGTCACTGGAGGCTCTGGCATGCCATACCTGCGGCCTGTACCAAAAACAATTTCATAATGATACTTTTTAAACGCTTTATTTAAGGTAGAAAAAATACAATTCTTATATACACATGTTTTGGCGTCTCTTAGCACTCATAGATATACCTAAATATTCTTTTTGGGAATTTGTCCCTGCTGTAGCGCTTGCCAGCGATGAAGCGCTTGACCATGTTGCTGGCATGAGGTGTTGTCTTTAACTTTTCCACAAACACCTTGTTGATTAGTCGCGGGTTCTGTCTCAGCAGGAGCGACAGCCTCTGATCAAACCTTTGAAGCCCATGTCAATTGTCAATTGGAGAATATCGACATGACACCGGTTAATATGGCAGCGAAATACAACCTGCTTCGTGAATTTCCTTTCCACTCGTTCAAGACAAGCATTGTCTTTAATAACTCCCAGAAACGCCGGTGCTGCGTATGTTAGCACGTATGTAGTATACAGTTAGACGTACAGGTCAGAAGAGCGTACAGCGAATTATCGGAAGATCTTATTTGCACGTTGAGACGCCTTCGTGATAACAACGGGATGTTTTAATTTGTTGCTCGCGACGACTCCGAAGTTTCTTATAACCTGACGTTTGCTCAGCTCCTGACCCCCGATGTTATAGCGGTATCCAGCATTTCCATGTCCGAAATGCTAGACTCCACACCTATTACGGACGAGTCCATATCAATGGCATCCAGGCCTTGGAATTGTTTAACGTCGTCTAAATACGGTATCCGTCCTCTACAGTGCGGGATTGACTGTGAAGTTTCATTGATGATGACAAAGATCTTTTCTTGCGGACAGTTGGATGACATTTGACTCGCCGTAGAACACTGTCCATTAACGCGTACCCGGAGAGTTCTGTCTTGGCGAAACGCAGTGAGTAGCAGTTTAGAATGCATTTTCCAATTCCGAAGTGTGGTAGAATTTGAAGTAGTTCGGAGTACGTGACTGACTTGAACTCTGAACTTAAAATAGACAAGGTCGAAACAATCCGGGTCGTTTCATATGTTTGCCCAATCAATTTGGGCTTCCGGGAGCTGCAGCGTCGTGCGTAAGCGTTTGCGATAGGCTAACAGGGCTTCTGATATTAGACCTTGGTCGTTTGCTTTGTGTATATGGCCACCACAGTGACGCATTCGATAGGTTTGCTGGCCGTTAGTAACACGGGCCGCTTATACGCTACATCGGCCTTATTGTCATTCCTATGTACGGGCTGAATTATAGCAGTGTTAAACAGCCCCGTACTATACCATCTTCCAATGATCGACAAAAATGCGGCTTAGAGGCCAACATATTGAATCATCTAGTTTCTTGAACACGGTCGCTGGAATTTCGTCAAGCCGAAATTCCGTCAAGGGTCGTGCTCCTCCATTTTGGCCAGGTTCCGCAAGTGTTTTCGCAAATTTGTGGTAGAAATATTCACATCGTTTATGATGTGAAGGCACGGTGTTCCCTCTGGTATATGCGAATCCAGCTGTAGCATGCGCTTCTGTAACTCCTCGTCACTAGGCTAAGTGTAACTAATGAACTCTTGTAGAATATCTGCCTTTTCGATGTCATCCGTTGGGATCTCATCTTTACGCTTAATGTGCGAAAGTGAGTCTTTGAACTTAATTCTCGACCTCACGTAGCCTGACAACCTTGTCGGGTTTTTGCTGCGAATGATTACACTTTTGCTCAGAATTCGTTAACGCCGGGAAGCTCTGGCTATTTCTTTTTGAATCCAGGCTATTTTTGTTGGCTCAGAGGCTGCTGCGACAGTACCGTGGAATTTTCGTTGATGAAAATTTATTGAGATTTTCTAGACTTCTTTTTGGGTATACATAACTCGATTAGAGAGTACATATACTTGAGCACCTTAGAATGCATATCATTTACTGATATGCAGCTTTGGTAGAGGATATCCCAATTTTTTAAATCCAAGTTTAACTTCAGTAGTTCGTAGTTTCGGCTTTTGCTAATGAATCTGTGTGAGCAATGTATTTCAATCGGGCGCGAATCCAAGAGAGAAAATTGCACCATTTGGTTATCCGATTCGACTGGGCCTGGCAATACTCCCACTTGATTGACTGCTTCGTCATTACATGAAACAACGTCCGGTATAGAGCCTAGCCTTGTTCTGTTCGTTCTTCCTTTAGAGTTCTTCTTCTTCGTTAGAGTTTACATTATTTTCGTTATAGTTCACAATCTTTTCGACTCGAATCGTCGATATACCTGTTGGAGAGATGTATGCAGCAATTAGATACATTTTAGTGTAATTTTAGCGAACAAGTTTGATTCTGACACGACACATAGTAGGAAAATGCAAAGACTTGTTCGTCGTGTAATCCAGATATTTATAAAAACACGGTAATTGTGTACTAATAGGGTGCTCGCCAAATAGTCTGATCAACCCAAGGGCATTTTAAAATTAGAGATATTCAAATTTCTATGTTATTTAGTGTCATTTCTAATGAAATAGAATATTGATAAAACAATAATTTTTCGGTTTTCACAAGCTGTGTACGGGGTACCTTTTACACTAACCAGGCCTAATAAGGTTTACAGTAATGCACGTCAATGTTTGCCTTAGTTTGCTTATAGCCATGCGATTACTAGCACACGTTTTGCATAGAACCTGTCCTGTAACAGTTTTGCACAAGTCCACGAATAGTGTTTTCACAAGGTTGACTATGTCGATATAGTTTCCATTTATATGATGAATTTTCACAATCTCCACTCATTTTTTTTCCGCTGAGTAACGCTCCAATCTGGATTTAGCATATATATATATATATATATATATATATATATATATATATAGAGAGAGAGAGAGAGAGAGAGAGAGAGAGAGATAAAGAGAGGACAGAAATACCAAATATATATATATATATATATATATATTTATATTACAAGTCGCACGTACTTAGTTGTGTACACATAATAACATCCTGTACTGACATGTTTGTTTTCCACCACAAAAGAACGTGGAATTGACACGATTTCCCAAGGAACTCTACGTGCGGGCAGGGCACGTCATCACACACAATCGGCGGGTGCGACTCATTCTCTGGCTAGTCTGCTCGACGCTTATCTTTGGTCTTGCCCTACTTGGGTTAGCTAGCATGCCGAGACCACGCAGCGAGTTCGTCGCGCCCTCAAAATCAGCTCAACAGTACCCGCCAATGGTAAACAGCGCTCTATATTGCCCGGCTTGCATTCTTTTGTTCTGCATAATGATATCTGCATATCCGTATGCTTATAGTGTAATAATATATTACAACACTACATGCTACCTACATTCTCCTATATGTATTTGACGACATTTACAAGTAATATATAGTACAACCCATGTACTCGCGTCTACTTTCCTTTGTGCATATATCCATATGTATATATGTAAGTATGTATGTATATATAGACTGCCAGAACCAATTTGGAGTACAAATTCAGGTCGGGGGGGGGCGTGTAGATGACGGAGACATCCGGCTAAAAATGCGAGAGAGAGAGGGTGGGGTATGTAAAGAATTTGCAAACCAGTGTTAGGTCGCAGCGATTGTGAACGTTGAAAACACGGCAACAGGACGAACGAATAAAGCTGATCGTTCACAGTCTCGAGCAATGCACCTCCAAGGAGGAACTAGAGCACGTCGTCAAAAGCCAGGGTCAGGACAAGGCAACAGTAGAGGCGTAAACAAAAGCTGGAATTCTACCCCAGTCATCAGTAGAAGGATCGGAACGGTTCTGCTGAAGAAAGGACGTTTTAGTGTGGTTTCACCGGGGACCGATTGGATTGATCTCCCGTGCTTGACGAAATGCCAGGGGATGGGTCATACGTCAAAGAACTCTGCTAATGAATTGCTCCGAGATTGCAGATGCTATCGCTGTGGAGCTACTAGATATATAGCGAAAAACTGCGCAGCTTAAATAAGGAAGTGCTATGTTCTGTGGTAAGGTACGACACTCAGCGAACTCATGGCATGTACTGTCTACAGAAAAGCGTAACAAAAATTGAGATAAGGTTCTGCAGGGAGATCTCAATAGGTGCAAAAAAAATCATCATTTCGAAGCTGACTCTCAGCCAAGATTTAACGTCCATGGGACTGCTTTTCGCATTGCTTCATAGACGGACCCCCATAAATACAAATGTGCAACGGTGCGGTTCGAACCCGCGCACCTATGTGTCTCCTCCGGTCACGAGGCTCAGACGCATGCCACCGGGCTCGACCTTAATAGGTGCAAATCGGCACTTGATCACCTAGCGGCAGCAGCAGATATGCCGGAATGGGACCCGTCGTTAGAGCCAAATGAGGCTCTGGCAAAAGCAGCGGACAAAAGGACATAGACGGCAGACGATTGAACCGACACCGCGATTTGGTGGACGGACTGACCAAAAGACATCGCGCAATCTGGGATAAAGGCCAAGGATAGTTTGCCTCAACGCGGCATCTGGACATTCGGGAAGTAGGCACACTAACCTTAGGAGACAATACCTGATAGAATGGTTGGCCGAACGGAACCTTCTGATGATCAGCAACTCGAAGGCGGCAGCGACCTTTGCCCGCAGAGACCAGACGACCTTAATCGACCGGACAACAAGCGCTGCGTACACAACCTACAGAGTAGTGGAGTGGAAGGTCTTCGATTACGAAATTTTTCCCGGTGACTGCTGCACAGAGAGAAAGAGCGCATAAGAGCCCAGCGCCAATACGCCGATTGTAGTAGATGAGGGGGATATTCTACCTGTAATACTCCAGAATATTCAGCGAGCGACAGAACGGATGTTAGAAGGCACGCTTAAAAAGGGACGGTTTCCACAAGATTGGAAGAAGGGCCGTCTGGTACTTATCCCAAAGCTGAGGAGGGAGCCATGCGCCTACAGGCCCATCTGCCTCGTTAACACATTTGCTAAGGCTATAAAGTGACAGTGACGGACAGACTCAACGATGTAGTTGAAGGAAGGCAAGCCTTGCTTCTTGAGGACCTGTACGAGTCCCGTGAAGGGGTCCAACGCTCTAGGCCATTAGCAACATACTTGCTAAGCCCGAGGAGGAGAGCCCTAGAGCTCGTAATCTTTGTCTTCTGATATTGCTAAAACTGGGCGTGAAACTAAATGTGGTGGAAAAAAGGCGTCTAATAGCCTCGTATGTGGCTGACAGAAGCGTGAGTTACGACTGCAGGGAGTACGCGATGGCTGCAGGTATACCAGAAGTTTCTACGCCGTGAAACCTAGGCACGAGTGCGTGCTAGGGATAAGCATGGCTAGTGGAGTTCAGTTGGTCGTAGTGTTAGTCTTGAAAAAGAGCGAGTCAATCTTGCTTATTGGAGAAAAGCAATGCCGAAAATGAGATAGCTGTGTTGACGGCCACATGATCCTTAAATATACAAACAGACTAAACACATAACTGCAATGCTCAACAGAAACTACAGCTGTAGAGTTCACGTTGATGATAACAGGGCAAAAACAGGCAAATGTTACTGCCACTACGCATCTGGCAAGCAATCTGGCGAGGCTAATGTCAAAAACAAAGGGACCCTCCAAGAAAATCCGCCTTCTAGGATCAGTCGTTGACACAAATCAGCTCGTCGGGCCATTATTGTAGGGACCAGCTGCACTGAAAACCAACAGGAAAAACAAAAAATTCAGCAAGACAAGAGGGTACTGGCTATTAGGATTACCAGAACGTACAGGACGATGTCCACAGACCTGTGCTGGTAATTACTCGCATGATACATTTGCTAAGACGAATAGGAAGAGAATATATTCTTCTACCGGGTTCAGACACGTTGAAAAGACAATACAAGAAGAAAGAATCTGAAGAGCTGACCGAACTGGAGCAGAACCAGAGGCACCAACCAGGATCGAAGACAAGATCCATAATCTGAAATGGTACCGAAGCAAAAGCTACGCACTATCTAACCTAACCCAAGTTCTCACCGGTAGTGGCAACTTTCAGCTTTCCATATCGTGAGAATGGGGAAGACCGATAAACCATATAAGTCTTGTGTGACTCTGGCGAGACGGATGACGTGGATCACACGTTTTTCGGATGCAGGGCTCTCGATGGCACGAAGCGGACAGCCCGATCAAGACTAGACGTGCAGACGATACAGTAAGACAAGAGATCTACTCTTAGGGATGCTCAGCTCAAATCAAAAAGCTGCGACGCAACTCTGATTTTGTGGACGTGGCTATGAGAGCGAATACAAAGATGTCCGAAAAGAAGGGCGGCAATACATGAGGCGTCGCGAGCCGACTAAAGACTGAACGGTAGCCAAACCAGCGGCTCCATACACTAGAATCATACGACAAATGTCACGGTCATGTAGGTTAGGGGATCACCTGATCTTTAGTGGGTTTGAGTGTCCCATACTACCCTGAACTAAAGCAAATGTGCATGTGTGTATGTATAAAAGCAGTTACCACTGACATAAACGAGTTATCTATCTCCGTCAACTGACTTGCATCCCGTCTTCTGCAACCCCTTTTTTTGTTTTATTGACAACGGGTTGTCAGGTCACCACTATGGTTTTCCCTCCGTGTCTTTTATCGTTGCCCAGTTGAATCCGCAGGACAATGCCTGCTCAAGTACAATCGTTACGCCGTGTTGACCTATTAAAGCTGGTAGTAAGCTTTACCCTACTGTATGCACTACTTTTGAGTTCTGTTTTGCAAGTCACGCTATTACCCGCAGAGCAAATTAATATATCTAATATTAATTAATAATTAATATATACTAAGTTGAAGTTTTTTCATTTGTTAGCCACCGCCTGCAAATCATTCATCGAACAGCACGGACCCGTTTGAGGATTCCTTTAAACAAGAGTCCATTCTTCCGTGGGTAAGTATCTTCTCAGAGATAATAAAAACAAATAGTACATAGACTAATAGTGGCAATGCAGTAAGCAAATAGTACAATTATGAAAAATGAGATTATTCTAAAAAATATATAGATGCAAATTTTATTGAGAATAGAGCACACTATATATATATATATATATATATATATTCCATAGATAACTTATTGCAATAATACAAGACACTACGGTGATAATGTAGATAAGAATAGAAATTACCATATACATATACATACCATATACCATACCATATACATATACATACATATATACATATATACATATATATATATATATATATATATACACCCCTCATAATTAAAAATATATACAAGAAGGGTTAAGACAGAAAGGCTACGGGGGGAATAGTTTCTAGACTTCACTGCGATGCCATTGCGATTTTGCGCTGCTGGGTCCTCCTTGCAGAGCTACACGTTTTCAATCATCCTGTCGATGACGGCGCAGACGGTGTTTTTGCGCATCCATTTTGTCTGCAAGTTGCTGCTAAACTTCTGTGCGCTGCTCACATACGCGATTCACTACGACAGAAACAACTCGTCGGATAACCCGCTGTTCGTGTCCGACTGGTGAGTGGTTTGCTGCGCGACATTAATCTACAGGAAGTGCGAAGTGGTTCTGATCCCTGGCCTGAATGCCCGAGGCTTGAGAACGACAGCTCAGGACAAGGGTACTCCTCGTTGTTTGAACATACCTGTAGTCCTACTGTTCTTTGCTGTGTCTTAAGCGAATAATGTCCCAAAGAGTACTGAACTTTATTGGTAGGAGTTAAGTCTTGGTTATATGAGCGAAATCAATATATCATTTAGATAGCATTCTTCGCCTAGAAGAACCCATATAATTAACATACATTCAGGTTTAAGATAAACATGCGTATGATATTGTTACCGACGCGCTTTCTAGTTCAAGTTCTTACTGTACGGCAGATGCAGCTACATATATATATATATATATATATATATATATATATATATATATATATATATATATACATAAATATATATATACATGAATGTTTAAACATACATATATGCATTCGTGTAAACAGGCCCTTCATGAACTACGACGATACGGCAATTTACACTTTCTACCTGCTCTACATTCTGTGTCTACTTCACGTGCTGGACCGCCAAATTGAATACATGAGCCGAATAGACTTCGATTCACAAAAGGTATAATTCAACGGACAGACTTGTATTCGTCTAACTCTAGAGTACGCTCACCACTAACTTTGATTTCCCGTTTGCGGCGTTGTTAAAAATATAAAAGTACCTACTAAGTTATCCTATTGCACGCACTAGATCCGGCCTGATTACAATAGGCATCTAAATGTACGCCAACGTTTAGAAATTTTATTTTAACAGCTAGGAGTTGTATAATCTCTCCGTTAAGCAGAAACAACGTACAAATCACAACAATATATGATACTGTGATATTAAAATGTTCCGTTTCAACGTGCTCAACATCTAATATGTGATTTCTTTATGTTTGTGAAAACAGTTCGGGACGTTGTTTTTTCGCGCCGAACTCAACGGGCCTGATAGGATATTAACCTTCTTGCAAGACGCATGGCAGAACGAATCCGTGACAATGGGCCCATGCTCAGATAATGACGTACCTAGTTAAAACTAGTTCGTTTTCAGGTCCGCGAAAAACAATATGCAGAGGAATGTAGACGTTAGTCGACTAACCTGCGTGGATTGCATCGTCAGTAGCTGATGGGTTAGTTGAATAATTGATTTTATTTGTGACGATGGTAGACCCTACAGGACGAAAAGGCCGAAGTACAACTCGTGGCTCAAACAAACCTTGTTCTGCTCGAGAATCTGCTCCCGGTTCACGTCGCCAGACATTACCTCGAGCCGAAAAAATGCACTGTAAGTGACGCGTTTAGTTCTTGATACACGACAGCCCTATGCAGCAGGCTGCATAGACACGACCTTCGATTGTGATAATAAGGATATTACTGTCAACAATTGCCGAATATTTAGCAAATTGTTGGCGAAAATTCACTTGAAGGACTAATTAAGTAATGTAAATTAATGCACCGCGATCATTCACTTCTCTATGAATGTCCTCTATGAATTAAACGCGGCATTTTCACTTTTGTTTTTTAACAAATGTACGTTTTACTGAGAGAAAATACTAAAAAAAGGAGAAACTAGTTAGTACTACACGACCAGACTATTTTACTAGAGGCCACATGCTAGATGTGGCTACTGCTGTCAAATTTATTTTTGAACGTCCTATAAGCTTATCAAGCTGATCCTCTGTTGCAGGAGCTATACTACGAGCAGTACCACAGTGCTGCAGTTATGTTCGCGTCAATTCCGAACTTCACAGAGTTTTACCGGAATCCGCCAGAGGGATCAAAGGGCTCCTCCTGTCTTCGGGTGCTCAACGAGGTTTGTGTTGTCTTCCGGGCTCCGGCCCTATTATTATTATTATTATTATTATTATTATTATTATTATTATTATTATTATTATTATTATTATTATTATTATTATTATTATTATTATTATTATTATTATTATTATTATTATTATTATTATTATTATTATTATTATTATTATTATTATCATAAAGGACCGACATAGCCCGCCGGCAAATTTATTTGTCCATGTTGTCTGTTATCACAATATGTCACTTAACGAACTGAAAATAATTTTTATCATTATTATTATTATTATTATTATTATTATTATTATTATTATTATTGTACATATATTATTTTATTACATGTTAAACGATGTTACAGTTGAGAGGTCTGAACGTATTATTGCAAAGTTTTTTAAATAATTAGTTCACTCCATGGCGCCTAAAATAGATGCCGCGTTTCCTCTGCAAACGGCCAAGGACAATGCTTGCCTCAAGAATTGACCCTCTCTTCGGTCGTTCGTAACTTCCTGAATTCGCTTACTCAAATCTTTGAGAAATGCTTCGGTTCCCTTGCTGATTGGTCCTAGTGTCTCCATGGCGATAGGCACAAAAATATATCTTGTTTCCAGTCCAGCATATTTAAACCGTTTTCTGGCGTCTGCGTGCTTTGCTACCCACCCCGGCTCAACAGAGCTGTGGTGTAAATAGGAAGCCGCGGTTGTGCACGAAACCGTTGCATCCCAAGCTAGGGACTTTCCATGTGACCATAATGCAATGGTCACCCCATCAGGTCTTTCTTCGCCAGCGGACACTAACCCTCTCGGTTCAAGTGTAGATGGTATACCGGCTTTCCTAAGAGACCTTATGATCACACCGTTCAGTTCAGCATGTCTGGACGATCTACCGGCGCTCTTCGGGCAACTCAGTGGGTGTAGGCCACTGGAATCCACCATCTCCCCGCACAGTTTGCACTGAAACGGCTCGCAGACGCTAGCGCCGATTCTAAGTGCTGACATCATGCGGAAAGAGTTGGGATCCAGCATGGTGCCGAGCTGAGGCGAGGGTAAGGCCTTAAGCCAACCCCCACTGAAGTTATCTTGTGCCGCTAAGAATACGGCGCGGTCTCTCCGGGAAACAAGCTCGTCTAAGATTTCTCTGCTCTTTTTTTTACTTTTGAGCTCATCTAGGTTATATTGGCTAGGATATTCTTCTAAAGGGCCTGGGTCTAGCATGGTTCTAATAGTGTCCCGTGCTTTACTGGTTTCATATCTTATTTGTGGTCGAACTGCCTCTTCCACTAACGAAGCTGCCACCGGACCGAACTGCACCAGTGAAGCAGCGTAGCAGACCGGAGCTAGGTCAGTGGCACTCCTTATTCCCAGACCACCTTCACGTATCGGAAGACTTGCTCTCTGCCAGGTGTTCTCTTCTAAATTTACGTTTAGGACTTCACTAAGTATGTCTCTGCTGACGTCATCATACGCCGTCAATTCTTCGGGGCACGTCAAAGCAGGGCATGCACGCAGTATATAGTTAAATCTTGAAGACCCTAGGCTATATCTCCAAATGCACAGCGCAGCCTGAGGATGCAAGCGTGTCAGTCGTGGACGAATTTTGGTAAGGGCTTCTTTTTTCTCAGAGAGTGTATGTGATATTCCGTCTTGCTTTACGGGGGCCCCCAAAACTTCTAAGTTGTTTAGCTCTACACGCGTGATGCCAGGGAGTATTTCTGTGATCTTGTGAATTGCTTCCTCCCTCTCCTGAGGTGAGCCCCCGACAGCAGTAATCTCACATTTTGCGGCATTCAGTGTCAGTCCCCCGTCTTCTTCAAACTGCAGCACTCTTCTTAAATCTGTTGCGATGATACTTGCAGGGCCGGCAAGCGTGGCGTCATCTAGATACCATACGTTAAAAGGGCTCTGTAGTTGCGATACTAAATCTGATATACCGAGACTAAATAGAGCAGGCCCTAGCGGGTCACCCTGCTGAATGCCCGCTTCCGAACGCAATGTTGAAGTTGTGCCCCAGGTTAAGAGTGAAGGATCTCTGTAACTTTGCCAGACCATAGGCAAAAGCTCTGGACTTTTCTCCATCACTGCGTCTAGTATCCGGTCTCTTCTTAACGTATTAAATGCATTGCAGAAATCAAGTTTCACCAGAACCTTTAATTGGTCCTCAGTCTCTAAGAGGGCACGTGTAGCATGTACTAGTGCTTCTGCGCCGCCTTTGACAGCCACTCCAACCTGATGTGGCAGAATTGCTGTCAAAATTGTCTTTTTATTTCTCGCCATTGCTATCTTTGCAGCAATCCTACGCAGAGTCAGTCCACAAGCTATGGGTCTTATTGAGTTGTCTTTTTTCTTGAGAGCTGTAAGATTTGCACTATAAAATACTGGTAGACAAAATTTAGGTAATGTGCCGTTTAACACTCTGCCCAAGAAAATGCTCAGATAATTTAGCAGGCGCTCTGACGAAGGAACAGTTTGATCCAACATGTCACGCAGATGACGTGGCCGCAGTCCATCCAGTCCGGCTCCGCTTGCAACAGGGAATGAGCGAATTGCCTCTAAGATCGCCGAATTTTCGACGCTCTCGCAGTATCCAACTGTAGGTTGTTCGAAGGTTGCTAGGCGCTCCTGGCAGACGGCCGGTGGTGGCGGGTGTTTGTTGTAGAAACTTATTATTATTATTATTATTATTATTATTCACCAGGCGTATAGGAGGCCGATTCCCCTGATGTTCAATGAGCCTGAAATCACGTCATCAGTCGATTGTCAGCAGGGGAACGTAGCGGCCCCTCTTTCGCTTAGCCTGCTTCTGCATCAGCACGTCAAGCAGATGACATGCGGGGTCCCTCTGTTCTACCTCGACGATCAGACCCTTCTTGACAACGATCCGTCGGCGTTACTTAAAAACATCAAGGATATTAGAGCGTTTGAACAATGGAGCGAGCTGCAGCTCAACCCCTCTAAATGCAAGCTTTTCCTTTAGGGTTTTAAAGACGAAAGACTGCAGGCAATCGCGAAGTTCAACAGCAATCTCCCGGGCATCCTTGTAAAGAATTGGTGTGAACCGGACCTGCTGGGTACGGCGGTGTTCCCCGATATTATTAGCCCGGTACTGGTCGAGAAGGGAGAACAATTCTCCCGGCTTTACCAGCGGCTAGGCCATCTCGGGAGACAGCAAGCCTACTTTCTGCTCCGGTACGCAATGGGAGTGCAAAAGGTCATGTACGCACTACGGTCATTACCTGCCTTCCTTTTGCCGTCAGAAGTTTTGGATCTCGACGACCAGGTGAGAAGAGCCCTGGAAAACATCCTTGACCTGACGCTCGAGGAGAAGGCATGGACGCAAACAAGCCTACCGGTCCGGCTGGGTGGAATGGACATTCGCTCGGCCACGTACATTGCTTTGCCTGCCTTCCTTGCCTCGTCACATAGCTGCTCCTCCGCAGTGGCCACTACTGCCGGCGGATCCATCAGCCATCAACAATACGCCGTTCGGCTCTGGGACGCGCGTCAGTCTACTACTTATTCTTCTGAGGAACAGGTCACTAGAAGTGGTAGAAGTGGATGGACCAAATCGCCACTCAGGCTACCCACTTAACTCTTTGGTTGGCCTGCGAGTAAGATGTAGACGATATCAGACTGAAAGCGGTCTCATCCGATGCCGCCGGAGCGTGGCTCAACGTGTTTCCCTCCGAGCTCGTAGGCAGTAAGCTGGCTGACGACAGGTTCCGTGCCGCCAGTGGTCTTAGACTTGGCATTGCCATGTTTAAGAGAGAAGAATGTCCATGCGGTGAAACAGCGGTGAATGAGCGCGGCCTTAGCTACACTAAGCCGGCCATCGCCACGATGCCATCAATGACATCCTCGGGCGCGCTTTTAGGCAAGCCTGCTACCGCGTCACGCTGGAGCCTGGTATACTGCAGAGAGACGACAGGCGTCTCGACCGGATGGCCTTACCAGCCGGGACTGGGACGGCCGCTGGCGTAGGATGTCACTATCTCTGACCGAAGCCCTCGGCTAGCGTGCACTAGCCAGCGCGGGCGTCGGCCACATCATTCACCAACGGGAGATGCACAAACGGCGCCTTTACGCGCATCTTCTTGAGGACCACGTGGTAATGGCGTTTGGTCTCGCCGACTCTTCGACATGTTCCGAGGCAACTTAAGCTGCAGACGTCAGGAGTTAGCGAATGAATTCTCGCCATGCTTAGTACATGACTTGATACGGTTTAAACGTCTAACAGTAGTATATTTAGAGAACCATGTAGGATGGCAGTGTCTTTGTTGAAACAACCACCCCAACTGCACTTTCCGCATTTCATTCAAATTTGCATTAGGTGCTCTGTTTACAACTTGTGCTGTGCTGTGACTTTCCCACAAAACTAGGTGATCTGCGAGTTCGACAAGCTGCTCTTTCAGTTAAGATTCTCGAGAGTTGAGAAGTTAAAGACGGTGGGCGCTACGTACATGGCCGCAACTGGTTTGGAGCCCGGTCGAGGCTCGAATGACGTAAGCTATAATTGTGTTTCATACTATTCTCTGTATGTACGTTATATCTTGTATGTTTCAGTTATAGTATTTAATTACGTTAATATGTTGTATGTTACAGCTATAATATGTAAGTGGCCAATTCTAAAAATACAGCAGCATGCTTATCACTCAACCACGTGTCGCATATTATCGAATGCCCTTCACGGGCAAAACGATGGTCAAAGCGACGCTTTTTGCAGTTATTATATTAACTAACAATTCTGTATTGTGTTCGCAGAGTTCACTTCCTCCGCATGATTCTCGGCGTCAACGCGCCGAGGATCCAAAAAAGAACGTGAAGACAATGCTGCGTTTTGCCATAGCAATGCAGCAAGCCCTACAGGTAGGCTGTCTTAATTTGTTTACATTTTATTACATGACAGATTATATAATAAATATCATTTAAAAAAAATATGTACACAGTTTTTCCTCGTTGCATCGTTAGCACTTTTTCAAAATCTTGCAAAGGTGATGACAATCAGACATGCTTGTTTTACCGTATAGAGTGATTTCATTGTACCAATATGATTGCCGAGTGCTGTTTTTTTTTTACCATTCTTTCAGTAATGATCGCTTATGAAATCTCAATAATAACTTCTGTAAATGTGTTCAATTGGAATATGTAAATTTCTTGTAGCATTTTATCATTTATTCGGATATATATATATATATATATATATATATATCGTCTGGTACTTGCACCTGAGAACGTCATCGTCGGTGACCGTGGTAGAATGGTACATAGCACTTCGTGCCGTCCCAACCACTCCCACCTGGGGTATCTAACTTCTGCCACATGACTGTTACTGGTACTTTTAACCTTTTTAATGACATGCTTCTGCGCGACATGTGCGCTGTAGGAGATCAATCGTCATGCCTGGCAGGATTTTCGACTGCGTGTCGGCATATCGATAGGCGAAGTGGTGGCGGGCGTTGTCGGAGCTAAGAAACCGCAGTACGACATCTGGGGCGATACCGTGAACATGGCTAGTCGAATGGATAGTACCGGCCCCGCTGGTCGCATACAGGTAAGCCGCTATATATATATATATATATGCATACGACATTAAAGTTTTCGTGCTGACCCTCATCCAAGATTTATCGTCCACGAGGCTGTTTTTCGCATACACTTAGCCAAAGCGTTACCCAGGAAAGCAAGGAGACTGTAATTGCCTGGCGAGTGTTATAGTCGTGTTTGGCACAATGCCTGATTTGAATCGATTATTTGTTTACTGTAGCGAGCAGCGTTGAAGGTTTCACCAAATTTTAGCATCTTATAAAAGACACAGTCAATGACGCTGTTCCGCCAAGATCTTACCATGCTTTTTGGCGTTTGGGACTATCGAGGAAGAGTGATGTGTGCCCCTCGTTGAATATCGAGCGACAGCCTCTGACGCACGAATTCGGATGCTCTCGGGTCTCCTGTTGAAAGATTAAGGTTTCTACCTACGCGCTGAATCAGCTTAAGCGTGAGGGGGCCTGCAGCTTCCACAGCTCGAACGCCAACGGACAAAACTTGTGGGGATAATCCACACTGAAATATTTTCTGCATTTGTTAGCCTCAGCTAACCTGGAAGCATGACCTGCTCGGTCCTCACCTGCACCGACCATCGAAGGGGCTAATGAGTCGGTTACAGTTGCGTTCCAAACAAGCATGCGGCCACGCTCAAAGGGCGTCAAAGTCAAGCCGTCAGGCCTCTTTCCATTATCCGTCGATAGACCCGGGGGCTCTAGAACACACGGGAAGCCGGCAGATCGAAGTGCGCGACTAAAGGTGTCATTTAAAGCGGAGTGACGTGCTCGTCGGCCTGCACTCAACGCGCATGACAGGCCATGATGGGCCAACGCGTCTGCAAAATCACCACAACGGCATCGGTGGGGCACGACTAGGTCAACACCAAGCCGTAGCCCTGCGTCTAACAAAGTCCCAATTCGCGAACAGGGTAGGGCGTGTAACCAAGCGCCAGCCCTTTGGCTACTAACAGCTCGAAGCCTGGCTGTATCAGCAACAGAAGGTACTCTATTAAGCAGGTTTGCTAGTCGCTTCACTTCTAGGGGGTTATCCAATTAGCCTGGTTAGCCCTATCGGCGGGATAAGAATCAAATAACAACGACAATTCGTCGGTCAGTCTTTGAAGTTCACCGTTATAGACATCCAACCCATCGTTGTCCAATAATGCTTTAACCCTGTCCGCCGCCTAGGTCAATGATGACACGATTGCAGGTCCTGTCATCATGACCGCGTCTGGCACACCTAGGCCGCCTAAAGAAACCGGGAGCATTACCTGTTCCCTTGCCGCGGCAGTCAGCTTAAGATTTAGTATGATCTCTAAAATGTCTAAACTAAGTCAATTAAATGGCTGTAAGAGCTTTTGTAATAAAAACAGGTTGCAACCTCTAAGTAGGTGTGTTAGCATTGTGGCTGAAAAACAAGATCTAAGAAGGAATAGGCCGCAGTGCGCCCCCAATTGGGGTAGTCCGCCTGCCGCGAAGACAAGTTTATCTCTACGACTGTCTAATGCCGTTGCAATGCCTTCCGGCAATAAGGGAACACCTAGCAGACCTTAACCTTGTCCACTACGCGACAGCCCGGAAGTAAGTCAAAAAGGTTACTCAAATCTAATGCTTCAACTTTGTTGTGGGCTGTGACATATACTTCACATTTGACCGGGTTCAATATCAGACCGCTAATAGCACAAAATTCAATAACTTTCCGTATATCGTCAAATACGATCGAGAGGTCCCCGCCCAGAACCTCGTCATCAAAGTACCAGGCATTAAGGGGAGACTGCAATGAATCCACCAATTCCTTGATACACAAACAAAAAATGTAAGACCCAGGAGATCACCCTGTTGAAAACCTGTCTGCGATAGCATAGCGCTATGGGGCATTACCAGGTGGGATGGTTCTGAACCTTAGGCCAGGTTTGTCTGGTGAAACAATAATGGTGCCCACGACTCGACGGCTTGAAGCAAGTGGTTTCTCCGGACGCTATTGAAGGCGTTTCGGAAGTCCAGCTTGACCATCATCGTTGGCATTTTGCGCGATTGCAAAAATGCACGAGCACAGTGGACTACTACCTCTGTACCCCCAGGGGTGGCGAATCCTAGTTGATGTTGACCAATGGTGGCTGAAATATCTTCCTTATTATCGTAGCAGCCGATTTTGGCCGCCAGTCTGCGAACGACCGAGGAGCAAGCGATCGGGCATAATGAGCTATTTTTTTTAATGCAAACATCCTTGCCCCGAAGATGAGTAGTAAAAGACAAGACGGGGGCGAGCCCCATCTGAGTACATCAACCATTTTAGCAATGGCGTCCGCTAGTCGACCGGCCGTGCTGCCCAGTGCACCCCCAAGCCCAGAGCTTCTGCTAAATGTCTTCATCGCATTCAGTACCTCTTCATGTGAGGTGGAAGAAGGCAGTGTGACTGCCGGCGGTGTGGGCATGGAGAGATCCAAAGGCGCATCTGGATGTTTGAAGCAGAGAGCTTCAGGATTTTCGTTGGCTGGCGCAAGCATATTCTGGAGCTCGCCTTCTGACAGCTCCACCCTCACTCGTCTGGGAAGGTCATCGTCGAGGTGGACCATCACTTTGCGTCCTGATCCCTCGTGTGTCAAATCCCTGAGCCTGAATGCCTATGAAAAGTTGCGTATGTTCTTCCTGACCAGCACAGACAAGGATTAAGCATACTTTCTGGCCCGAGGGAGCCGCAACACGACCGGAGCGAAGGAGAACAAGTAGTACCGGGTGAAGAGGTCGCAGAATCTTGTAATCAATCAGGTGGTTTATCGGTTCTTCTACTGTCTTTCATTCAGCTCATGTGGGACCCACTTTGAGAGCTTTAGGATCTTCCCCATAACCTTCAAACGTCTGCAAAATGTTGCTGAGCACACGCTTAATTGAGCAGCGAGCTCCTCATGCGTTTGCGAGTTTCGTCGTTTAGTTCAACTGTTATCTGCCGAGAGGATTCTCGCCGTAAGCTTCGACAAGCACTTTATACGCTTAGGTCGCAGATTTTCTTATATCACAACAGAACATGAGAGCTTTTGGCAAATGGGTAATTTTTGGCACAAGGTCAAGGTAAACGCTGCCGGAAATTTTGGAGGACATTCGTAGGTGAGGCCTTGCTCGTGGACACTCCAATAACAGAGCTGCGTCTTTGACGCGACACCTGGCATATATATTTATAATTATTTATTATTATATTAATTGTACCATCGCCAGGCACGATTTCACGACTTTTACACAAGAAGCGCCGGCTATGCAACTTAAGCTGTCGCTAATAGTCAAGACAGCAACACTCGGCAACCCGAATTCAGGAATTTTGTTAAAACAGTTTATGTTCAACTTGAATGTATAAAATATGCTTGCCCTTTATTTTACATTCAGCCTTATTTATTATCAATTCGTATAAGAGGAACAACCGAGACATTCAGTCAGACAGCTCTACGCGTGATGAGCGAACGACCGAGCGGACTGTCTTTACCAGGAAGTTTATTTGGGTGAGCTACAGCTGCCATCTGTTCGATAACTACGGCCGCTGGCACTTCGAAGCTTCTTCGAAGTTTATTACAAGAGGTTATGTTGTTGGTACTGTTGGAGAGTTACTAACTCCTATACCTAACGATGTCGGTCGTGCTTAAATAACCTAGATTGCGTTTCGTTTTGTTGCTCTCTGTCCCGCTTGCCGCTCTCTCTCTCTCTATCTCCCTCTCTCTGCCCTGGTTTGTCTCTGCTTCATGTTTCGTTCGTTTGCAGGTCACGCCGGAGGTGTACGAGCTGATTCAGGACGACCCGACGTTCCGCGTTCAGGAACGGGGTGAGATTTTTGTCAAGGGCAAAGGCATGGTTCAGACGTATCTGCTGTGTAGCGACCATGATTGGCCGCCATCGACATCACCCCAGACATAACAACAACACCAACAACAACAACATTAACACCAACAACAACATCAACACCAACAACAACATCAACACAACAACAACGCCAACACCAACGGACAATGAAAAAAAGCCGCGACCAAATCTGAGCTGTGTTTCAATTCTGCAATGGTGCCGCGTTCATCCCCAACGAGGTCCCAGTTGGCGACTGGCCAATTGGTTACCATCCAACAAATATGCATACATACATACATAGAGTTCATGTAGGTAGGTCAGAGAATTTGCCGAGCCAGCCAACTGGCAAGTGTATCTACGCTCGCACTGCGCAGAACTGCAGCGTAGCCGCAGTGTGGCGGCCAATGTATTGTACAAATGAAGTCTCGCCGTCGTGGCCAGGTTCGATCGGTTAGCACCGACCGGTACGACCGGCGTACACCCTCTCACTGAGCTGCTGAGCCGAAAACACCGAATAAGAGACAGAAATGGCAGGGAATCTCCCCGCTCTGCTCGGAGCACGGGTCGATCGGGGCGACCCGTGCTGCTGCTGCGAGAACGACGCACTCGCCAGCCTTGTCTTGTACATAACTCCGCACATCAACCACGTATACATTGCGATCGTTGCTCGGTCAAAGTCGGCCGGACACACATTTGTTACGATTAGTATCATTACTACCTTTGTTGTCGCCCACACGTGGAACGTGGAATGTTGTTTCCAAGAAACATGCCTAGTATGTTAGTTAACCCGATGAAAGATTCTTCTCGTTCTGTATGTAGCATAACCGACTTGTGAATGTGTTTTTTTTTCCAATCTGTACCACAGCTGTGCACAGACGTGCCAATGTCTTGGATTGCTATTAAAGCTGACCAACTTAAGTTGTAAAGTGATTATTGTGGGAGCATTCGCGCCGCTAGCACTGACGGCAAACTCATGTTAATAGTAGAACAAATGTTTCTATTACAATTGTAACTAACGTTATTGAATAGCATGTATTCGTAGTAGTATTTATATTAATAAATTTGTTTTTATAAATATAACGTTTGACGTTAAGGATCACACTACACCCCCGGCCAACTTTCCAGTTAACTGACAAAGCGCCTATTGTCAAAGTATGAAGGGCAAGTGGTTTGACTCGTAAATATATATATATATATATATGCATATGCGAATCTATCCGGTTTCTTGCCCTTCCCTATGTGCCTGTAACGGACGAGATATTCCGCTATTGTATATGCGTTTTATGTTTGTGTATTGAAGTGACGAGTCAGTCGTACTGAAGCTACCACGGCTTAGGGGGAATATCAGACACAGTTGCTGTCATGGTGCTCCTCCGACGTATATATATATATATATATATATATATGGAATGAAATAACGGGCAATGTTACACTTTAATAAGACAGGACAAAAGAATATCTTATATGTAATATGCAATCTAGTCAGCGCTGGGTGCAATTGCGTCAGTGAGTGCTGGAAGGCAAATCCTCCACTCAAGCTTTCTGTGCTGCTTGGAAATTGGACAATGGGCGGTAATTGTGGATCTAGCACAAAGTGCGACAACACAACATGAACGCATCCCTGCATGACCATTTTTCGGATCACAATTTGTTCTTATATCTGATAATTTGTGTGTACAGGTGTTTATATATATATATATATATATATATATATATATATATATATATATATATATATATATATACATATATATATGTGTAGGTGTTTTGACGAGGAAAACGGAGGGAAATCAAGAGATTTTACAACCCGATGTCATTAATTGAAATTGACCCACTTACTGCACGTGAGATCAATGAAATATACCGCCACAACAGCGTGCCGGTATTAACCTTCCGTCGAAGATCTATTTTCTTATAAATGTAGCGTATTTACTCTAATTGCACACTTATGTCAATAAAGTATATAGTTGATATTTAATGAACGTTTTTATATATATATATATATATATATATATATATATATATCCACTTTCGAAATAGATATGGAAAGATCTAGCTTGGACACGTTTTCCTACAGCCTTAGCTAGCTAAAGCACAAAAAACATTTGAGCGGCACCCTTCTGTCAGAATGGCTGTCCACGCCAGAGACCACTGACCTCAGGGGTAATTTGGGACCCTCAAACCCACTGAAAATCTGGTAAACCTCTAATTTACATTAACCGCGATATCTCTGGCATGACTTCAGTGTAGGATATTGTTTACTGTCCCTAAGGGCCCAAATGCAACCGTTCACAGATAACGGCGTTGGTAAAAGGAGTGCGGTAGCGTTTACGATTGTTTTCGTACATATTTACGTGAGGTGCAGTAGAACATAGCAGTGTTTACGAGGTAATTGGTTTTTGACTCAGCCATGTCCAACTCAGGTTCCTCTGGCACGGCATATCTGAAACCGGTAGCATCTACAAAGAACTCTCCAAGCGTCTACGGTTCTCGCGCTATATTTTGTTGTCCACTGTGTCCAAACCCAGTACGATTTTAGAAAACACCGATTTATTTGCATTTGTATATGTCTAGGGTAATGTTTAGCAAGAAGTCTAAAGACATATACAAGGCCTGCGCAACATTCAAAGATACTCTTTGCAGCGCGATCCCATCCTTACATGCTTGTCACCAAAATTGCGGCGGCGATAGCGGCGTAGGAAAAACAGGTCTTAGAGAACGGTCCAAGCTTGTGTCACTGCTGTCGAAGGGCTTGCTTGAGCTTGTGCAGCTTTTGGGCATGACTTTGGTCGTTTTGGCGGTTGAAGTTTGGCTGCACACCAAACTTGCACTCATCTGCCATCACATCACGCCAAGATGTCAAGCCATGCTGAAAGCGCGGTAGCAAATCTTTTCAAAAAATTAACTTTTGTGCCGTATTCGCACCGGCTAGCTCTTCTCCTTGCACAAGACAATATGAAACCTTTTCGAGATCTTCGTTTACAGCCCTTATGAGGCTCGCACGTGACATGTGCATTTCTCTAGTGAGCTGCCTTCTGACTTGTAAACGCACTTGCCTAACACTTTTTAAAGTTTTTACATACGCGGTCGACCGTCACGATGGAGATCACAGAGGTTCCCCAAATCATTAAATCGATCAACAGTTCTTCTTTCCACAGCGTTCCGATTAAGTTTAAACAGCTTCGCAATCTTCGTAATAGAGCGGCCCCGTTACAGCTCCTGGCCCATAGCTGTTCCGTGGGCACTAGCCGACACTTGCAATACTAACAAAACAGTTTCTATGATGTATGATTGTAACCATAGTTCGTAACCTTTGCCTGACCAAAAATGCGAACGGAGCGTCTGACTTGTTTTCCCTTTCCGCCCGAAAGGCGTTGTTACAACAATTATGGCCCATCCTATATATACATACGAATATAACCGTTCACCTTAAATGTATTGTTTATTTATAACACATGAAGTGCGGTTTGTTGTCTCCGATCACATTGAGGACAACGACGATCCGGTCATCTTACGTCTTCATTGACTCGCCGCAATACAATTTTGCATTGGCCACGTAAGAGTCGCAGGTATTCACCAACGTTTGTTCTCTCCACATGTCGCGTTATCGCAGGAATGTAGCGCTTTTTAAAGGCGACCTCCTGAAGAACCTCCGCCTTTCCTCGGGTCTATGGCAGCAATGAGATGAGGTCCCTCCCTAGCAATCGCCACGACAACACTGCCCCTCACATTTGGCGGATTCTTATACGTTTCGTGACCAAACTTCTGGAGCCCTTTGATAATGTCCTGCGAAGGATCGTTATTCGTTCAGAGTAAATGTAAGCTTTTATATTATGTCATCAGCTTCTATAGACATGCTAACTGCAACGACTATATCCGGGCCACATCTTTTAAGGTCAAGCCAACACCACAATTTACGCTGATAATAACGTAAATTAACGCTAACATCGTTTATCGTTGAACTAGTGTCGCTTTGGTGCGATAAGCTTAACATCGACACCGAGCCTACTTTAAATTTCGGTGTCAGCAGCCACTGACCTGCGCATATAACGTACATAAGTCCACTCGGTGAGATATATTTATATATTTATTTTACAGGGTGTCCGGATAATCTCGTCTTAAACTCGGGGTTATACTCAAGGTCGGTTAGACAATAATTTTCATCAATTGGAATTTCGTCAATGGAAAAGAATAACGGAAATGTTCGGATAGGAGTGAGATACAAAAACAATCTAAGCAGTGATTTTAGGTAGGCTGTCCGACATAAAATTATTAAACACGATTGTGAGAGAACGCATACCCAATTCCAAAACCATGCATAGCTGAAATATGACTGGCCTTCGCTAGCGCAGGAATTCCATATACAATGATATAATTTTGCGAACACTTCTCAGTATCACAATAGTTCTTGCTTCAGCTAAGGCCGAGAATAAATCGGATAATGTCGAATTTTCCCAATAGCGCTCGTACCCTCGGTTTTTTGATTGAGTAACGTGTTCTCTCACAATCGTGCACTTTATAAACCTATGTCGGACAGCTTACCTAAAAACACAACTTAGAAAAAATCAATAAAAAAACATACCTATCTGAAAAATTCAATTGAAAAAAACATAACATCTGGAGACGCGATTGGCTTGGAACTTACCGGATCGAAATGTTGGTCGTAGACGATCCTGTTAGGTATATACTGATGATGCACCCTGGAGTGAGCGATAGCGTCACCGATATTATAACCTTGATAGAGGTAGTGAAGGAGAAATTCGGCAAGGGCTGTCGTGATCTTCGAACCACCGGCTCCGCCGATTGCCATATTGGCTTTGCCATTCCTCTCCACAATGACTGTTGGCGCCATCGATGACATCGGTCGCTTTCCCGGCTACGGAGTTAAGAAACGGAAAATTTTACTTCATATATATATATATATATATATATATATATATATATATAATATATAGGCACGAATAGTCCTACACAAGACAATTAAAAATAGTTAATAGACCACTGAAAGTCATTGTGCGACGAGGCCGAAGAAAACCACTGGGGCAAAGGGTACAAGCTCGTGCGTAGCAAACTCTCAAAATGCGCTACTCAGAGCGATAAGGCAAGCCAAACCGTTATTCTTTTAAAACAAACAGTTTTGCTGCAAAGATCATCGAGTAACAAAGTCTATTTACAATATTTTTTATATTAATGCATGTTTACCGGTGCCATGCGATTTCATTCTAAACAGACGTATGCATATGGTCCAAAAGTAAACATTTTTTCATGGCTTATAATGATTTTTTAAAGAGTTTGCAAGATATGGGGTTTGTGAATTGGGGCTATATGTACACATACACCGGTACAGCAAGGGTTTGACATTAATGGGCAATTCATCATTAGCCGCTAGCAGTCCCGTACTCCGGCGAGTAATGTATGTTCTAAGTCAAAGTAAGAATGTACCTCTTAGCCTATCACAAGGTCAGACTTACACAACTGTAAATACAACTGTAAGTGAACTAAAACAATCAGCTAGATAAATAAAAAAAAAGTAACAATAACGAACGAATTTTAACATACTTTAAAAGGACGAACTTTACCATTGCATATATATATACAACTATATATATATATATATATATATATATATATATATATATATATATATATATATATATATACCTCAATGAAGTTGCTTTCCGATGGCATCAGACCGAAACCATTTGTCTCGTTCGGTGTTGAGAAGTCGTCCATTTCGTTGTTTAGTATGATTCCTTCGATTTGAACTCCACTCCCAAAACTTGCAATAAAAGGTCCACAAGAAAAGATAAGCATAACGTTACCAATTAGTGTGCCATTGCTTATGTCTTGTCATTTTTATTTAGATAAATGCACATGTTGATGTATTTTGCTATTCATGTGTACTATCAACGTGTCTCTACCGTACCGCACACGTATTACGTTTCGAGTGCAATGCTCTTATGTACAAACGTTTGCACTTCCTCAAAATCAAACACGTGATAACAAATTAAAATGTCAAGTATTAAATTCCTTGGTCGGTCTTAAAACTAGATAGGTCGCTAGATAAAACTAGACCGATAAAGTCAGGTGCTCACAAGTTTGACACGCCATACAACAATGAACAAGACCCAAAAACTCACGGGGAAACAACACACATTTTACACTGCGTCGAACCACACATATCTGCTTTTGTGGTTCGTTGCTATGTCCTAAAACATAGTAGACGTAATAAAAAGTAATATATATATATATATATATATATATATATATATATATATATATATATATATATATATATATATATATATATATGCATATATTACTTTTTATTACGTCCCTTTAGGGTCGAACAAAAGGTTCCAGTCGAAAACGTATTGCAATAAGAATGCTGAAACTGCTTAGCCTCTCTATTGAAATGTTTGTCATTTCGAAGATAATGGCTGCTTTTATCACGTTAAAATGTACGCAACGTACAACCATTTAATGATCAGATACGAACGAATGAACTTAGACTTGAGTGAGTTAGTTAATTAATATAAATGTGACTATTTGTTTATAGCCAGTTACATAGTTGGCTGATCAAGATGTGATGAGATTAGTGAGACGCTGTTTGGAAAATTATTGCTGATCGTCAAACAAAATCAATGTACAACTAGCGTAGCAATACCAAAGATACTCTAATATTCATATAATAATAATAATAATAATAATAATAATAATAATAATAATAATAATAATAATAATATAATAATAATAATAATATAATAATAATAATAATAATAATAATAATAATAATAATTATTATTATTATTATTATTATTATTATTACTGCCGGTGGTTTCACCGCCCTAAGCGTTTTAGAGATTGATGTCTAGGGTTAGATTAGTCAACAAATACTCTCTCAGATCTTCTGCCTAGCGAGACATGCCCATACATACTAGTAGTTGATGGTTGATGTGATCGCAAGAACATCTCCATTGGGTGCAAAAAAGTTGGCGTGGGAAGTCCCCTGGTCGTGCGCTTCGGTCTGGGCTCCTCCGTACTCTGCGAGCGGAAGCGTATGCGTGTCGGATATTTTCTTTCTAATCCGTTCGGCGAAATGTCGATCCTGCATTTCCTTAATTAACTGCGATATATAACCAAATACGTACACAATTATTTTATATATATATATACAAACATACATGAGGCAAAAACATACACGAGGGCAGATAAAAAGTTCAAGTGCTTTGAATTTTGCCGCCAGACCCAAACCAGCATGCTCTTCGGGTATGTTTTGCGTGATGCGCCATTAATTAGTTACACACGGGCCAAACTCGCGCCAATCGGTGGTGGCGTTTATTGTTTTTAAGTTAGACGCAAAGAAATGAAGAAAACGAGGTTTGGTGCTTTTTAAGGAGCCGAAAATGGAGAAGCAGGAACTTTGCTTCAAGTTCTGTGTAAAACCACGTCATACGTTTTAACGTAATGAAATGTTGCGAGCTGCTTATGGTAATCAAGCAGTGTCCAAAACACTGTCTATACGTGGTAATTTAGATTTCCCGACAAACGTAAAAAGACCGAAAATGATCCCCGTTTGAAAAAAATGGGCGTCATTCACAGAACGAAGGTTGCAAAGTTCGTGATAAGATGCTCAGCAATCGCGGAATTACTATCAAGGAGATAGCTGAAGAATTGGATATCTAATGGACCAACTGTAAGAGTTTTGTCGCCAAGAGTTGGGGCCGCCAACACCCTGTACTACTTGCAGATTATAACTACATGTTGATCACATGACATGCATGCATATATGCGAATGTATATTTTTCTTTCTACCTTGAATAAAGCGTTTCAATCTTATATGCTTGTAAGTGAACGAAACCAGCCTTGCTGGAAAAGCAGTCCAGCCGGGTCACCCTGGATACTGAATATAATCAATACTCCCTGATCGTATAAGAGAAACCGCTTTGAACATGGCTTGCTCACCTACTCATTTGCCCAATTGCTAACGGTGGCTGCGTTTAGCACTACGTGCGCCGCATTGGTAAAGCTGGCTCGCCCCTATGCCTTATATACAGGCACTCCTTAAAGACCACGGGTAGGAAGGGGGCACAGGTACATGAGCCTATTCAACCCAGAACGTCAGCCATCGTAAATCTACGGTCCACAAAAGCGTGCAACGGCAAAAAACTTCGAGCATATAGAGTGGCATAGACCGAGCAAGAAAACCATTTTGGGAGTTCGATGCCGATTCTGGCTAGCCAGGGCACGAATGGTGCCCACCAGACACTGGAGTTAGCATAAGTGTATAAGCCTGTGGAGCAAAACTACTGTGTGACGTGGAGCATACAACAGAGAACGGCAGAACACGTGGTTTTGGATTTTAAGACGACCCTATTGCGTAATCGCAAGCTTATATGTATCTATATATACCTCGGCTATATATACCTCTCTTGGAAGACAGTATTCGGAGAAATTACTTGCCCCTTAGACTAGGTGGCATCATGTTGGCGGAATGGGGATTTTTCGGGCGCGCGGACAAGTTATACAGGTTTTTTTTTTTGTTCTGGGAGGTTTCGGGAATGCATGATGCACATGCGCCACTAGCAGCCTGCGTGACTAGTGTGAGAATCGCAAACCCACTAACCCGGATTCCTCCCCACCCCCCCCCCCCCAGGCTCGGTATTACTTTGGCATTACATCGAAGTTATACAGGGTTAAACAGATGATGTGTTCCCTAGTAGAAACGACCACAAACTTTTCAAGCAACTTCACAAAGGCTATCTTTATACAGATACTCTCCAGTTAGTCTAGCTTTCGGTGTATTCATCAGTGTTCAATATGACCCGCTTAGCCTAGAGCTCGAAGTCTGCCAAAGAAGGCCTTGCGCAAATCTGACAGCAACCCAGATTAGCGTCAAGAATCCCCCAGATGGAATAGTCAAGCGGGTTGAAACTCGGCGAGTACGGTGACCATTCCTCAGATGTGATGAACACCGTGCCGGGTCTGAGTCTGTTTGGGCTCGTGAAAAAGTGCCGAATCCTGGCGAAGCGCAAACCGTCGGTGTTTGCAGTGCTCCTTGGTCTTCAGATGATGTTTTAAAACTAGCTGGCGGTATTTCGCCCCGTCAACTTCGACTCCATGAAGGATAAAGTCGAGCGGCGTGCGCCTGTTATTGGTTATCTCGGCCGAGGCCATCACTGAGACTGGTAATTACACACTCGTGACGTAAGACTTTCGTCGCACGTCCTTAGACCCTTGCTGCAGCCATAATGCAAATGTGAATACCTAAGCACTTCAATTCGCCTACGACATACCCACACACACCTATTAGAGATTGCCATGCAATCGAACATTACCTCTATAATTTACTTTTAGCTCGAGTAAGAGCCCAGTAGTATTTACTCCGACGGTAATTTGAATCAGAAATGCTATCCATCATATAGATTATACAACGTCGATCGATTGTATCGCTAACGACACAAGAACTGACAATCCCCTTTTCGGTCAACAATATTTCAATAACTCTCAATATTGACATAAGACGCAATGCAGGTGATTGACGGAAAGGCAAATTCTTACGGCAGATATTGTCACTCGTGGTACGTAGAAAAAAATTCCCGTGTATTGTCAGCTTGAGTGAGGGCTAGGATTAAGAGGAGCTAATGACGATATACGTTGGTCCTTCACAAGTGTAAGCATTCATTAAAAAATGGTACATCATTAAATAGTAAACATGACTACTGTTCTTGGTTGTCTAAAGAATCATACAATTGTGAGAAATGTAGTACGACTTTTGTCAAACCTCAGATGTGTTGACAAATCGATCGTCTCCAAGCAGAGATCGTTTGGCGTAGGCGAACTTCATTGCCTCGACGAGTCGGTGGTAGGTCTTGCGGGTTTCTTTGCAAAGTCGTCGGCGTTGAACGTATCTATTATATTGACCATCATCGAGAGCACCGCCCCGCTGCCGGACAAGCCTATAAAGCATTCACGTTACACTAATATTAAAAAAAACCGCGCTCCAAGTCAAAAAAAGTACTACGCCACTCAATTGCACTGGGTTACACTGGCTTCCGTACGTGCTCAGTGTATGTAAGGCAAAATATTGCCTTGCTTATCGTAACGAGGCGGTTTGGAGATTAAAAATACCCTAGGGTGGACCACGAATTCTTAGCATTTCCTTAGCAGCTAACATGCATATTCCCTTGTTATTGCTCAATACACATGTTAGAAGTGATGACATCCTCCCATGCATGCACGGACGGAATGCGATGTTAGGTTAGTCAAATGCCTCTAGTACCGGCCCGATTACTTTTATTCGTAAAAGAGGACTTCATATGCTTTAACACTAGCAAACGTACAGCGCAATTTGTAGACCTAATATTGCCGAACATTAGACACGTGTGCCGGTATCTCAGCACAATTGAATCTGGAGAAATACCATGAAAGTTTCAGCAGTAAACGATGGGTGTCTTTCTCATCTTGGCAAATGTGAGACCCTTTACGTATCTGTCCAACGCGCCATTCCGCGAGATTAATACGATACCCAAAATATAAACCTTTAATAAAGATAACCTAAAAAAACAAATATATATATATATATATATATATATATATATATATATATATATATATATTATATATTATATACAGGGTGTTTGAAAAATATCTGAGAATCGATAGTAGAACTTGCTAGTTAAAACAAGTTGCGAGTCAACTAGTTATCCTATACAAAAACTAAGCATATCGTCGTGTTCATGAGAAAACGCGGTTTCTTCCGAAGAACATCCAATGCTGAGCAGAAGATGCGACATAGTCGTTTAGAAAATAATTCGCAAAACTGAAGTTCATTTATTAGCCTCCACGCCCAGTACCTCAAAATCATTGCTTTGCGATCTTTCACATTGCTAAACTGATTCAGATTAAACTAATTTATTCAGACAAATACGCATTTAATGACGACCATTTTGGTATCAAATCTAAGGCAATGTAAAATGACTGTGTGGCGACGTTCACTACCGCCGACGTGTCGCGCGACAGCCGCAGCGTCGCCTCAGAGTCATGTATGCATGCACTCAATCTCTACGTGCCCTCCGAAAATCCCTCTTAATTACACCGCAAGCACAGCTCGCGTGGCTTTAAATTTGGTACCAAAAATGATCGTATTTGACTGGATATGTTATGTGGTAGTCTGGTATGACTGAATAACGCCGACTAGAGGATGCGACATGGTCGTTTAGAACAGAATTCGCAAAAATGAAGTTATTTTATTAGCTTTTACACCAAATACCTCAAAATCATTACCTTACGATCACCCACAGCGCTCACAAGTAGCACATTCAGGTAAACGCACATTTCGTGACAATCATTTTGGTACTAACCTTATGGCAATGCGAACGGCGGTTGCGGAGTAATTCATATTTTTCGGCGGGATGTCGAGATTAAATGCATGCATAATATAAATAAAAGTTGCATGCATAATACCTAGAATGCTTTATCTTGATTGAAGTAGGTCATTTATGCACCCACTCAATTCGATTACTCCGCAATCAAGCTCACGCTGCCATGTTTTTGGTACCAACATGATCGGCATTAGATGCGCATTTGCCTGACGTGCTAGTTTTGAGCGCTGTATTTGGTCGTAGGGTTATGATTTCGATATATATTCGATTTTGCGAATATTTTCTAAACGATTGTGTCGCATCTTCTGGGCAAATTATACTTCTTCATACAAGGTAGAATTTCCCGCGAGTACCACGGTGTGCTTAGTATCTTTATAGGAGGACCGGTTGGTCTCATAATTGCACATTTTATACTCTTATGTCGGGCAAAAACACCAGTGACACAATTGTAGTA
>QVRM01005432.1:0-66584 GCA_003439945.1 Dermanyssus gallinae | reverse complement strand
GCGTCTGCCCATTGTTTACTATTAAGTCCTATCTGTCTTGCTGCGAATTCCACCCTCCTATCCCATTTTGTTTTCACCCCCATTGCTCTTTTACCCATTGTATCTTCTTAACCCATCGTTCTCATTCAATGTCTTAATTCGGGTGCAATACCTGAGTTTACTTTGAACTTCTCTTTCGATGAATTTGACATACCGCCTTCCCCTTCAAGAAACTCCTTGCTACAGTTTAAAACGGCACCCCAATGAGAATCGAATTACTTCTCTTTGAATCCCTTCTAACTTTCTCCACAAGCCTGAGCTATGCACTAGCACAGCATTTCCAAAAGTCAGCCCAGGTACGTACATTGCCTTCCAAATGTCTCTTGTAACCACATATCTATTAAACCCCCAAAGACTTTTGCATCTTACTGAATTCCTACCCTTCTCTGCTTTCTTTATTCTTAATATTTCCTCCTCCTTCATTAATTCTTCTTTGGACCCTAGAGTCACACCTAGATATTTATATTGATTCTGATACCCTAATTCCTTTCCCTGCAACCTAAGCTTTTTCTCCATTGTAACGCCCGAAAATACTAAAATAGCGCTCTTTTTTTCGTTGAATATCATATCTAGTTCATCTGCCGCCTTTCCACATACATCAAGCATTCCTTGAACCTCTCCTACGCTCCTTCCTAAGATAACCATATCATCTGCAAACAACAAAAGAGGGATTCTAATACAAGTTTCCCTTTCACCTATCTGCCACCCTAACCCGGTTGTTATCCACTTTTTCTGGCAATTCTTTCTATATATATTAAAAAAAGAATCGATGATAAAGGCATCCCTGCCTCACCCCTTTAGCAACACTATATTCACTCGATTCCCCTCTTTTCGTTTGATCATTACTGTGTTGTCCCTATAAATTTCCTCTATAAGCCTATCCAACTTGCGTCAAATCCTTCTTCTGCCATAAACTTGTACAATGTATCTCTATTAACCATATCATAAGCTTTTCGTAGATCCAAAAAACCCGCAATACAACCCTGTCCCCTCATCCTAGATATTTCAACAATTTGACTCAACAAGAAAATATGGTCGTCTAACCTATATCCCTTTCTAAACCCACATTGCCATTCCCCAATTTTACTATTCGCTTCTAACTTATCTTGTACCCGACACTTAAAAATTTGCATGAACATACGGTACGTAATTGGTGTTACAGTTATTGGTCGTCTATTTTTCAAATCATTGTTATCGACGCCATCCTTTGGTAGCAATGATACTCTTCCTTTACGCCAGCTTCTCGGTATGCTACTCCCGGTAAAGATGCTATTAAAAACTTTAGATAAGTAACTTAAGTAGTCTTCTCCTAACGCGTTTACTATCTCCATTGTTATTCCGTCTAGCCCGCATGCCGTTTTTTCCCTTCATTTTTCTAATGACTTGTTTTATTTCTTCTACCTCTGTACTTATACCTGTATTTAGTCTTGCCCTTCCTTCGTTGACTCTATTACCAATGAAAAAAAGTGCTTCTACCGCCGCATATATATATATATATATATATATATATATATATTATTTTTTATTATTACCCGGGCTGGGTAAGTGTGTTTATGTTACATCACAGTTTTCCACACAACAATCGATCTAGCGTTTTGCCAGTTCTGCTATGGACCGAACCGCCGGACAAACCGCGGCGTGGTATTTATCACATTTACTCCAGCATTCTATGCATCGACATTCGTCTTGTGGTTCATGGAAGCCCTCCTTGTTGCATAGAACGTAATGAAATCCGTGGACTGCAAAGGCCGTTGTTAAATGGTGATCTTTCACCCCGCTAGCCTTCCACCCAGTGCTTCTCATTGCTGCTGTCCCATAAATTCCTATGTCTACCTCGCTAATTTTGGTTCGCCAATTTCGCATATAAACGTCAAAAGCGCACGTCTTCTTCAGATTCCATTTGTAGCTCCTCTGTCAGCAGTGGGCCACCCTCCAACACGTGGACCACCCTATTTCTGCATGTATTTGAAAGCGCAAAAACCCTCTTTAGAAAGAAAAACCTTACCCCATCGATTAAACGCAATTCGTCTACTCCCACCTTATCCCATATTAGAGAAATGCCATATGTGGCGATGGGCGCTATCTGTATCCCAAAAAGGGCTACTGCTGCATCGACCGAGAGCTTATGTGGACATTTAATTGCCGTGGCTGCGATAGTGGCCTTCCTAACCCTCTCCTGGATGTGTGATCGAAAACTACTGCCCCTTGTTGTTAAGGTGAGCCCTAGGTATGTGAATTTATTTACAAATTTTAATTCCTTTCCCCTGATTTGAAGTACGTCATTCCTGGCCAGACGGCCGTCCCCTTCGGAATTTCATGGCTACTGTCTTTTCCCAATTAACCTTTAAGCCCATTTCATCCATGAATGTAACTAGCCGATCCATTGCTTGCTTCACTCTAAAAGGCTACAACAAAAGATTACTACATCATCTGCGTACATTAAAATCTTGGCCCACTTTCGAGTCCAGCCCGTCCTTATCCGTTCGGGGAGCCCACCCAGAAGAACGGAAAACAGTAGTGGACTCAGTCCATCGCCCTGCGCGACACCTGTGGTTTGAATTACCTCCCCCGCAATGCCAACCCCGTTGTCAATCAGCACCGTGTTTTGTTTTAAGATGCTGATGAGCAACCTCAGCATTGCTCCCGGCACTCCCATTTTAGCTAGCTCTTTAACTATGTTATCCCTTGGCGCTATGTCAAATGCCGCTTTTAAATCTACGAACACAGCATATAGGCAATTCTTCGGCCTGGACAGAGTATCCCACATTGCTCCGAGCAGCCCTTCAATTGCTGAGTGAGTTGACCTTCCCTTCCTAAATCCATGCTGTTCCTCTGGTATTACCCCCCTTTCCTCTAAGAAAGACTCCAATCTCCTAGCTATAGGCTGAGAAAATTTTATTTAACTTGTAACGGGGTTAACAATTGTCCCCTAGCGAACGTGTCGACAAACTACATCAGCCCTAGGTCCAGGCCTGGTGTAGACCACCTGGACAAGGTGCCAAGCACCGCCGTGGCGTTTCCACGTTGTATATTCAATGATAGCCTTTGCCGAAAAAAATCACCAGCGCGTGGGTCCCCCGTAGCCAATCCGAGACACTTGCATATCTTAGTAATTACTCCCTCAGTAATTTTACCTGGGCCCCCTAAGGTCTCAAAGGCAAAAGGTCGAAAGTCCATAGAGTCTCCAATATGTGCATACTTCCGACACTTATTTCTTTCCGCATGCGAAACAGCATAACCAGCCTGGGTAGCGCCGTGACTGACCATTGAAGGTGCTAAAGAGTCAGTCACGGTAGCGTCCCAGACAAGTGTCTTCCCACCTTCAAAAGCTGTTAGGGTCATCCCATCAGGTCGACGAGAGTCGTCTGTGTACAAGCCTGCGGGTTCGAGAACACAAGGGTAGCCGGAAGACCTTAGAGCACGGGCTAGGGTATCATTTAACCCAGCATGTCTCGTCCTACGGCCTAATCTGCGGATGCAAGATAAGCCATGGTGACCAAGAGGTGAGACCTTTTCGCCACAGCTGCACTCATGTTCCTCGACTAGAGGGACTCCAAGGCGGAGGCCAACGCAGATCCTGACGACAAAGTCATCTAAGAGAGTTCCAACGGGAGCACTCGGTAGGGCATTGAGCCATGCACCAGCACCACTAGATGAAACTGCTCGGAGCCGTGCTTTTTCCACCTCGTCTTCTGTTGAATTAAAAAGATTGGCGAGTTGTATGTCCTCCAACGGCGCGTTCCAGCTTGCCTGGGAAGTAGGTTCTTCTGGAGGGGATGCTCCAGTGCGTGCCAAGAGACACTCCTTAGAATCTTCTAGTAGTGAACGTAACCGCTCGACGGCTGGGAAGTCTAGTATCTTTGACGCCCTATGCCAGGTACTAGACATTGAAGCGACTACCGCGGGACCTGCGACCAAGACAGCGTCTGGAATGCCTAGGCCTCCTTTTGCCACTGGCAGAAGGGCTTGTCTGCAGGCTGTCTCTGGTAAACTTAGGTTAAGTAAGGAATACAGGGAGTTCAACGTGTGGGTGTTCAATTGTTCTAGAATATTTAAATCTTGCGTTAGGTCAATCCCACGAAGCAGGTGGTTTACCCGTGCTGTCGAGAAGCAAGACCTTAATAAGAACAATCCCCTGTGTGCACCTAAAAGACCCAGCGGCTTGAGGAGGATTTTAACTTATCCACCCTAGCCAGATAACTGTTCTTCTTTCCCGTCGTCAAGAAGTGCCACGCCTAATAAGGTAAGGTTGGCCCTATTTGTCCTGATACATTCTGGAAGAAGGTCGGTTATCAGTCTGATCGAGGAGTCGGATATTGATGATCCCGACACAAAAAGTTCGCATTTTTGTGGGTTGAGACATAACCCGCTTTTTGTTGCAAAATCCAGTATTTTCCGAATATCGCGGGCCACTATTACAAGGTCACCGGCTAGCACGCCATCATCTAAGTACCATACATTAAATGGGGACTCGAGAGAGTCTATTAGCTCCTTGATGGCGAGGCAAAACAGTGGAGGCCCTAATGGGTCGCCCTGCTGCAGGCCCGACTGTGAGAGTATGACGTGGTCCATCAATAGCAGTTGAGTTGGGTTTCTGTATGCCTGCACAAAGTAGTGGTATAAATCAGGCGCATGGGATACAACAGCTTTTAAAAGATGGTCACGTCGAACGTTGTTAAAAGCATTCTGAAAATCTAGTTTGACCATGACTATGTCTTCTGACCTAGATTCAAGATAGGCTCGTGCGGCATGGATCGTCACTTCTGTTCCACTTCTAGCAGCAAAGCCAAGCTGGTGGTCACCTATTGCTTCCTCAATTTGCGACGAATTTTTCCAGCAGGCGATCTTTGCTGCTATCCTGCGGAGTGTAGATGAGCATGCAATAGGGCGGATTGTGCCATCCTTCTTTTTCAGAGCAAATAACCTCGCTCCAAATATGATTGGTTTGAGATCTCTTGGCGGCTCTCCTCGTAGTAAAATTTCAATGAGTTAAGCAAGTGCATCGGCCAAAGCCTCCGCTCGTTTACCCATTGCTTGAGAAAGTAAATCTTGCAGAAGCCTTGGTCGAATGAAGTCAAGACCCGCAGCGGAGCTTCTAGAAAAGCTTCCTACTGCGCGGTAAATATCTTCCCTTGACACGGGGAAGCTTTCCGCGGGGGACGATTCGGCAGGAGGATCTGTTCACCTCAAGTCCGTTGGTGCGCAGGGATGCTTGTCACGTAGAGCTTCTACGTGGTCGGACTCGGCACCGAACGTGTCGCATGAGCTTATGAGCCTTGCAGCGCCCGACACATCACCATCGGTTAACTTTGCAACCACTCTTCTTTTTAGGTCTTCTTCAGAAGTGCCAATTTTTCTGTGCTTCTGGTGGCCGACTTGACCGGCCAATCCGTCAAGTCTGAGACCGTTCTCAAAGTCTCTAAGGTTTGAGCGTATATTGTCTGCCAGCGAACACGACTCATTCTTGACGTTAGGAAGGCGAAGTATAACAGGGCCAAACGATAGTAGAGCCAACCATGCTGAATTATGATTGTAGGTTACTACATCGTTTACGACCTTCACAAGGCATTCTAGCACAAACCTTCTTGCTGTTTTGGGTATTATACGTATCATCCTTACATTTTTAAAAACAAACTGAATATGAGATGTCATGTATGAAAGTTGTACACGCGTGTCTTCTGTAGCAGGCTGCCTATAGGCGTTTGATCCTGGATGCATAGAATTTATGTGTCTCCGTAAGCCCCTTAAAGTAAATGTATTTCGACATATTGGGCAGTCGGATTTATGGCTAGCTGAAGAGGACGAAGGAACTGCGGGATCTTGCGATGATAAGGTATTATCTGGCATTATGAGCATTTTCTGACTTTTTTCGCCAGTGGTAACAGAGCTAACAAGGGCTGTAGTACCTCTGTCACCACTTTATTAGCTTCTGCCAAATCAGGGCTCACAGTTTTCAACGCATCTGCAACCGAGCCTAAATTTCCAAGGGTGGCTCTAGCTGTCTGAGTAGACTTGCGGCTCGACTTGAGAGCCAGTCCTCGGTAACGTCGAACGCGTGGACGGCCATAACTTCTCATATATTGACTCGACTTCTTAGCAGCTTTGCGTGGAGGAACCGCAGGCTTCGGGAGAATTAACTGAGGCGTTCGGTCGTCAGCTGCTGACGAGATACCTCTGACAACTGCAGCGTAACTTGGGCCTGGCGTTACAGCTTCCGTGGTTGCAGCAACCTGAGGAGATATTTTCGGCATTTCCAGCTTGTCTCCAATGATGGCTGTAGGATGTACAATCCTCACCTGTTGAAGAGTTCGAGCTTCTAATAGGATACGATTGCGTTCCCTCTGGTAGAACAGTCTCGGACAATTAGGTGATCCTGCTGCGTGAGCACCTTTGCAGTTTACACACTTGGGGGTATTGGTGCACTCAGCCGCCAGGTGATCTGCTCCCCCGCATTTACGGCATGCGCGTTGCAACGTACAGCTACTCGCTATATGGCCCGTGCGTTGGCACTTAAAACGTAAAGTTGGCTGGTCGGCTTCTAAAACCACATTGTGCATCTTATACCCTAAAAATAGCGAAGCGGGTGGCTGCTGATCAAAAGTTAGAATCACTTTCGTTAGCGGCTTTTTTGTGCCCCGTTCGCTAGTGTGTAAACGACGAACTTCAATCACACCATAACCAGACAGTTCCGAAAGAATTTCACTTTCTGTGAATATCGTGGGTACGCCGTGGATGCGTGCGCGGAATCTTGAAATTGATGCACAAATTGCCGTCACTGGTATATCGCCTATTATTGACACTGCGAGTATTTGCTTGGCCGTGTCAATAGTTGGAGCCCATAATACAATGCCTTCACTTCCACCAGAAATTCTGCATGAAGGAAACATCTCATGAATGCACTTAAACATCATCAATAGAGATCCCTCTGCAAATTCAGACTTCTCCTGTTCATTTGTTTGTTTCTTCCGTATGATCACCTTGAAAGTCCCCATTGAGCCAGCTTGGATGCGCTCTTTCAGGTTGTCCAGCTGTTTCTGCTCGCGCGAAGCAATCCGACGAGTTGATTTTTTCTGCACCGTCACGAATCCCTGGTCATCTTTACTATCACTGTGGTTTGAATTTTTTCTCCGTTTTGCCCCCGGGACACAGTCATTCTTTGCAGTGGAATATCTCCTAGCTATTATTCTTGAAAATATCTTGTATGGGCAGCTCTTTATTGCTATTCCCCTCCAAGCCTCTGGTTCCGTTTCTATACCCTTTCCTTTGGAATGACAATTAATGTCGCTTCCCTCCAGGCCTGTGGAATTTCCCCAGTGTTTAAGCATTCATTGAATAGAGCTTGCCAGCATGGCGCGAGAACTAAGGTATCTTTCATGTGTTCATTCCTTATCAAATAATTTCCGTGCGTTTTCCCCCGTGGTGCTCTGTCGATTGTTTCCATTACTTCCCTAAGAGTGATTGCCCTCACTATTCCAAATTCTAGCTTCCTCTGTCGTTTGATCCCAGGGGCCTTCATATTCTACCACCGTTTTCGGGGTTGTATCCGACCCGGCTAAAATCCTTTCGAGTTTCGTGGTAGAATATTATATATATATATATATATATATATATATATATATATATATATATATATTAAACTCAATTGTTTTATACTGAAGAGTATCTGTATAGTTTTTGTGGGGAGTGTGACATCGGGCGCTACCACATTCACGAACTTGCACCAAAATGCACCGATACCTCGCGAGTGAATTATGTACTGTCCTAAATCGTTTATGGTGTCTACAAATCTACCATTTTATGGTGAAACAAGCAGTTGACAATGATATTTGTTGTATATCTTTTCTGGCTATGTACGGAAAACGCACGCCGGGCAGTACGGAGGGGAGACTAGGAAGGCGATGGGGGATGGGACTTGGAACAGGACGCAACGTATGCCACAAGTTCGATATCGGCTGTTCGTTGCCGCGGCGCATTTCCCGGCCAACTCGGAGTGCGCTTATGTTTCCGCTCCGTTTCTAGTCGAAAAGCCAGCTAGCCAACCAGACTGCCGGCCTTAAGCTCTCTTCATCCGGGTGTCAATTGATACGAGAGGAAGAGACAGAGAAGGAGAGAGAGAGACTCCGCCAACTTCTAATGCGGCTTAACACGATCTACCCGTTCGCTCGGGTTCATCGGGTTCGCTGCTCGAGCTTCTTCGAATATAGGAAAGTACGTCCCTATATGCATCTTTCGCTCTTAATATTGCTATAACTATTCTTACTATTATGGCGACCGCGACAAACCACCACCCCGGATACTTCGGCAATCCATCACTCAGCAGCAGCAGCGTGTTCTCTGTGCCAGAGTAGAGCCGCGATCACTGAGATGGAGAACAGAGCGCAGAAACTACTGTAGAGGCAGAGAGCTTATCGAAAATGAAAGATATGAGCGGGCGCTTAACTCTTAAGCACAAGTCAATGTGAGTCCAACTTGTGTCCGAATTAGTACTACTCCGTAATCGAGCAGAAAGAAGGCCATTCCGCCAGGCTACCACGGCCGAATAGAACTCTCGTCGCATATCGCCCGACACAGCGTTGAGCCCTTCTGCTTGCGGACAGCCGCCCTGGCCAAGGCTTTGGCCTCCTAACGTGTCCTGCCATCGTCGAAGGCCGAGAGCAGCCCTCTGTCCTGCTGTTTAGCCTGCCGTTCATCATGCGGGAGGCGATGACGTCAGCCCGTCCATGACCCCAGCGGCTTTGGCCAGGTTACGCTGACCTTACGGGGAAACGTCCGTCTCGCCACTAGTTCTGCAAGAGATGTCGCCCGGTCCCGTCCACCGACCGGAGAAGTTCTACAGCACGAACACAGCGCAAAGCCAAAGCAGCTGTTTTTCTTTTTTGAAGTGAAGACACCACTATATCTCTTAATAATAAATGTATGCACCTAAATAATATATATATATATATATATATATATATATATATATATATATATATATATGGACGCTGTATATATGGATTACTTATCCGCTTGACAGGTTTATACATGCCATTTTTTTAATATCAGGGAGCAGCATATGCGGAGATGCTGAAATATCTAGGGTTTGCTCAACAGTATTTGTGGACAGCAGGATTGCTGACTCTTAGCGGCATGGTTTATCATTGATTTTCAACGAACATCTGTCAAAGAAAGTTCAGTCAACAATAAGGATCGAATTGGCGACAACCTGGTAGATGACAATCGTTACTAGCGCACTAGCTGCCTATAGCGCGTTGGTTGTTGTGCTATAGTATTAATAATAAAAAAAATAAAAATATAACAAACAATACAATCAGAATTATATGGTGTTGCCAAAGATGATAAAATCAAAATTAGATAGCGTGTACCACGCCGTCTAATTCTGATTTTATTGTTCTTGGCAAGCAAGATAAACAAAACCTCATTCATTTTTATTTGATGGGTTATTGTATCATAGTTTTGTGTTCCTGTTGAGCAACGAATCTGCTGCAATTATAGCTAGGGGCGATTTACATTTATAAATAATTGGCGCTGGAGATGTACTCCAACCGTAATTGATTGGTGTGTCCTTACGATGGTTCGGTCATGTGGGTCCATTCGCTAGGTTGTGATTGATGAAATCCATCGCAATCTATCGCATTGTTAAACACGGTCTCATAACATCTTTTCCTTGCCTCTTTCTGGTCGGCCGAACAGTGGCACGCTCTGTGGTGGCTCAATACCAAGGTTAACAACTGGTTCCGGGTGCGGCAGGGGCATTTCCACAACCTCGCAAAGTTAGTTGGATCTGCTCCTAGCAACCATCTACGTCGTCGTTGATCCGTCATCACGTCCGGTTTATACACGCTCCACACTTATCATATCAGTCAGGCCACGGCAGGATCGATGTTCGGCGACAGCGGAATGTGAATGTCTGGTAATTGTTGCGGCCCACGCCAACGCGCATGCGCCTCTTTCTATATGTCGGTCGAGGCGACGCTGTCGGCGGCCAGGTCGACAACAAACTTGGCGAACTGTTTGACATTGATCATGTACTTGGTCTCACCTGAAAGATTCGCCGCCTCCTCGCTCGCAGCGTCGTTGATGCAATGATCTTTGTGCAGCAATCCATCTGAAGGGGTTGCTCGCGTTGCAACACTTGTTTGTCGGCTGCGAGATCTCAGATTATGTACACTACCAAGTCATGGTGCATAAAGCTGAGCTACTTTTTTGTAGCATTTATTATTAGCTTATAAGATATAACATATATAAGTCTACCTGTCTTTGCCAAGTCTTACGCTTGCAAAACAAGTGTACAAACAATTATATTAGGTAGTAATAAAATCGCTTTTGCAGTAAATGAACTATTAGTTGACCACAATACTATCAAAACATACAGGGCTAACAAACAGATGAGTTGGTCAAAGCCATATAACGGATCGAAGCTACTCCGTTCGGCGACCTATATTGTCACATACATACTCTTAAAAGCTTGTAAGTGAAAACACAAACCGCTAAACGCAATAGCTTTGTTCCGTTAAAAAAAAAATATATATATATATTTATAGTATACAAGACGGTTCATGTTAATATTGGGCATCATTTAATGTCCTGTCGTTCCACCGCGCGAAAAAGTGCAGTAATATTGGTTGTAGTGTGGATTGCGTTGCGGGTCCCCAAGCCCTTCCTGAACTCGAAGTGCTCCGACGGCAGGACATGGTTTGCTATATGCGCAACCCTCTCAATGATTAACTTACAGAAGATCCTCTTGAGCGTTTGCTCCGGCACCTGTCACCGGCGGTACGCTAAACTCTAGGCATGCTTTTCCTTCATAATTTCAGTAAAGAAGTCACAGACGCTGCCGACTGCACTCAATATTCGTAGTAAACCTGGTTTGGCCCACTACTGTTTGACTTTATAGTCACGGCAACACGCTATGTAGAATTTTCTATCAGAAACATAGTCCTGCCTTTGCCCTGCTCGGAGTTATGTGTTTGCTCTGGCCTTTGCTAGTCTCAGAAAGCCAAGCAGTTCTCTGTGTCGAAGAAAACAGATCCGCTTGAACCACCTCTGCGTCCTGGACCTTCTCCACTTGACTTATTTTCGCATCGCTTTTTCAAGAGATGGACAACAGACATCCACGACACTCCCGGCCACGACACTCTTGATATCGACTGAAAAAGTGGCTAGATCGAGTAGACGGGTCAGCTTCATCTGTGAACGTTTCTGCTTTTTCTGCCCTAGAGCAGAAGAATAGCTCGCAAAAGTAGATGCTCCCTGCAGCAAGCTTCAGAACTTGAGAGCTCTGAAACTCAGTTACTATTAAAATTATGATACAACAAGTCTGCAGTACTCCTGCCGCTATGACAGACGCAGGTGAAGTCATTACGCGCGTTGGTACACACAAAACCCACATTATTTATAAGCTGCAAGAGAACTTGCCCTTTGTTGTCTTTAGGTCCGTCATCAATCCTGCATTTTAAATCACCCCTGACAACCGTTGGAGCCCTAAGCTTAAGACCCGAGAGCCTCGCAAATACGACGTGAGTAACTTCTGCAAAATCAAAATTTGGAGGGAGATAAAACACGACAATATTACACTTCCGAATAAGTGTTAAGACAGAAAGTTCTCCTACTGGTCTGCCCATTCCTTCAACTGACATGATGGCCAACTGGTGAAACTCTTGTATCTCATCAAAAGGCAGTTTGTGCCGCTCCAATCTCCACTGATGTCTATTTCTCTAAACAAATGACATGGAATTAAATTCGTTGCCCTTGTTAGGCTCTTGCAGTTATGCAATAGTAGTCGTCAAGGCATGGTTGCCTCTAAAAACACCTCTGTACCGTGGTCTAGCCATATTGAAGAGTAAAGTCCGTCTTTAGCCACAAAGCTTTGCACGATCATTTTCTCTTAGGAACCGGCGCCGTTTCAGCGAAGATAATGCATATCCTTCCTCGGAAATTCTCATTGGAAATCTGCATAAAGTCCTTACTCTTAAGTACAATGCAAAATGCAGTCTCATTCCTTTTGTGTGCAATTTAAATACTGCATTAACCTCAAAATCTTCGTCGACCAGTCAACCCCTTCTACTCGAAGAGCTCTGATAAGAAGTTTGCTGACTTTTGCAGATCCTTATTGCATATTTTTAGCTCACCATTACCTTCTGCTGCACCTCACACCGAGGGACGGCTGGCAGTTTTTCGATTATGCGTAACGGGAATAAAGCCTTTTTCCTTGTCGTATTCCTTATTATTCTGCGTCTGCGGTCTATTGCGCCCATCCTTACGCGAGCCTCAACCGCTTTCCCTGTCAGCTGAATCGTCGCCAAATGCCAACCGCCGTTCGCCTTTTTTTTGTCGTCTTCTTCTTTTTTTGTCGTCTGCCCCTTGAGGGGTTTTGCGTCACAACTACCTCCGCTGCTTCTTGTGATCTTGTTGTGGCTTCTTTCCGTAGAATTGGTTCTGCTGTCATTAGTCTCCTTGTGCGCCTCCGGTGTGACGTTATCAGCTCGGCTAGCTGGACATTACAGCTGACAGCTGATACAGCTACTTGATACAGCTGACAGTGCAGCTGCGCCGGTGGCGCCATACACTGAAACTTATGGAAGACATATATTGGACCGGTTCTCTGGAGCATTGCCTACGACGGAGTCCTGAGACTAAAGGGGCTAACAGAAGGGTAGCCCCTTTGGTCTCTGGCCTATCCAGTATCGCCTGGTCTATGCAGACGACCGGGCGCTGCTGGTCACTGCCCGACGAGAATTCATGCTTGAGGGGTCGGCGAATACCGCTTTCGTAACAGTATCAGAATGGATGCAGGAGCATCATTTCCAACTCGCTCCGCAGAAGACCGAAGCTACGTATCTCACCGGAAGGAAGAGGACGAGGAGTCTGCGCCTGACACTAGCAGGCCAGTCAGTCATAATCAAAAATGAAGCTAAATAATTGGGAGTTGTCCTAAACACGGGACTTAACGGCTCCGCGCATGTAGCCTACGTAACCCGCAAGGTCGCTAAGGTTGCCCAAAACCTTGCCCGAATCCTCCCGCGAGAGGGAGATGCATCTGAGGGACGAAGACAGTTGCTGGTAACTTAGCGGAATCAACGGCTATGAACGCGAAACAAAACACAAAACCGATAGGCCCTAAGAGCCGTAAAGCGGGAAACGGCCATGCAAGTATGTAGAGCCTACCAGACAGTGTGCCGTACAGTGCTCTGATCGCGCTGCCCCGTCAGCTTCCACGGGATCTACTGGCTGGTAGGAGGATAGTCGTTTTATCTAATTCGACTTTTGCATTTTTGTTAACAAATGTTTTTGTTAAAAAAGCAAATTTATTCAACGATGCAGCATAGCAGGTTGCGGCACAGTCCGTAGCTCTTTAATACCAATGCCTGGGCACCATAAAGCTCATAAGGAATCATGTACCTCTCAACGTGCACTACATAATTTACTTAAATGCTCCAATCCGGTTTCCGTATACTATCTAATATACAATACTCGTACACTACATGTTATTTGGTAGACAAATAAACTGGTTCAGCAAATGATATATATATATATATATATATACCTAACTAAAACTCCTAACTAGCTCAACAGTTGTGCTGGCACACTCTCTAGGGTGCATGAGCAGCGACGGTGGGCGATTACGATGTATCTAAGATATACAAAGTTGTTTAAGTGGTCTGTGCGTGCGGCAGTCTTCGGACTTACCGAACTGCATCAAAGTACTAATGTTTAAACTCGTTAAAAGGTCAGAGGAGGGTGGGGGTAATATATATTGATCACATTTCTTGGCCACCTTAGAAGGAATAATCTTAAACTTGGTTTCGCACACATTGAAACAGGCTAATTTACTTCAGGAAAGCAGTATAATAACTTGCTGGCAATCAGTGCTGTATATAGTCTTATATACACGTGTAAGGTATTTACAAACAGGTACGCGTTTTTTGCCAGTAGGTACTCGCTTTCCCGATGAAACAGGGTATTTATTATTATTTATTTATTAACACCCGGGCTTGGTAACTGTGTTTATGTTACATCACAGTTTTCCACACAACAATCGATCTAGCGTTTTGCCAGTTCTGCTTTGGACCGAACCGCCGGACAAACCGCGGCGTAGTATTTATCACATTTACTCCAGCATTCTTTGCATCGACATTCGTCTTGTGGTGTGATGCAAGATTAGACAGAATTGATTCGGAAAGAACGGTAGCCTTGCTAGACGTACTGGATGAAATCGGCTGCTGGGTAGTCAACAGCGCGAATGTGTTTACATATGAATGCCCCTCTGGTTCATCAGTAATTGACCTATTTGCAACAGATATGGATAGAAGGGACATAACATTTGCAGGGGAAAACAATCCGTTACAGGAAGGGGCGGGACTTAGAAAGCATATACCGATGGGAATCTAGGTGAAAATTAAGGGAACTGTTCAAGAGCGGGGAAGGGGGAAAGCTCAGGAAGAAGGCTGAACGTTAATACTCTAAAACAGGGGCTTAACAAAGTATTTCCGGTGCCAGAGGCGATACACATAGATTGCTACGAACGCAGCCTAGTAGGGTTATTAAATTCTGCGATACTACCGGTGCGGAATAGAAGCGAAAGACCTTGCTTTAGTGAGCGGTGTAGGATAGGCCAAGCAGGCCAATAGGTTGACGCGGGAATACGTAAACATCGTTCCGGTTATGCGGCTGTTGGCCTCGTTGGTTAAACGGTTGGTTAAGGCATCGTATAAAGAAGAAAAGCAAATGTACTGGGAAAAGAAAGAATACGCAGCAATAAGGAAGGCTGAAGTACGGCCATATACATGGCTGAGGCGAAAGGGGAGGAGGCAATGTTTAGTAGAGACGGGCAGGCTAGTCGAACATTTTGAGAGGATTTTGGCCGGGTCGGAATACAACCCCGAAAACGGTAATAGAATATGAAGGCCCATGGGAGCAATCAACAGAGGAAGCTAGGGTTTGGATAGTGAGGGCAATCACTCTTAGGGAAGTAATGGAAACAATCGACAGAGTACCACGGGGGTAAACGCACGGTAATGATTTGATAAGAAATGAACACATGAAAGATACCTTAGTTCTCGCGCCACACTGGCAAGCTCTATTCAATGAATGCTTAAACACTGGGGAAATTCCACAGGTCTGGAGGGAAGCAACATTAATTGTCATTCCCAAAGGAAAGGAAATAGAAACGGAACCAGAGGCTTGGAGGGGAATAGCAATAAAGAGCTGCCCATACAAGATATTTCTAGGAATAATAGCTAGGAGATTGGAGTCTTTCTTAGAGGAAAGGGGGGTAATACCAGAAAAAAGCTTTTGGCTGTCCGGAGCACCGGAACGAGGCATAGTGTGGAGGCCTGAGTGTGATAGATTTTGCCGCCGTTTCCAGGAGCCTTCTGTTGAATTTTGACGTTCTTTCCCATCTGGACATTAGTATAGCGAGATTTCAACATCTCCTCTCTCAAACATGGCAATGCCAAGTTTGAGGCCATTGGCAGCACGGAACTGGTCATTGGCGAGCTTACTGCCAACAAGCTCCAACGGAAATACGTCGAGCCACCCTTTGTGTGTTGGACCGCCGCTTTCAATCTAGTGTCGTCCACAACTAGCTTACTGGCTAATAGAAGCGTTAAGTGTGTAGCCTGAGTGGCGATTTGGTCCCATCTCTTCTGCCTAGTGATCTGCTTCTCAGAAGGACGACCAGACTGACGCTTGTATCAGAACAGAACGGGGTCTTGTTGGTGACTGACGGGTCCGCCAGCAGTAGTGGTCACTGTGAAGGCACAACTATGTATAGAGACAAATAAAGCGTACAAGGCAAAGTTCGTGGATGCGCGAATGCCCATTTTTCACAGCCAGAGCGTTAAGGTTGTCTGCGCCCAATTCTTATCCTCGAGCGTCAGGTAAAAAATGTTTTCTAGGGTTCGTTTCAGTTAGCCGTCGAGGTCCAAGGCAGCGTTTCCACATTGTATGTCAATATCCAGAAGTTCTTTAAAAAGGACGACGACTTGCTATCACCGGTGATAGCAGGTAGATAGTAGTGGTACTCCTAGTAGCTCTAGATCGTCCTTGACGGTCATCGTGCAGCCGGGCAGGAGGTCTTGGAGTAACTGTTTATCGGGCAGGCCTTATGAAAGGTTTAACAAAGTGCCGACTTCGCAGATCAACTGCCTGGTCCAAACGGCAGGAGCATTCAAACTTTTAAACGCAAGAAGGCAGGATTCGTGGGCATACCTAATTGATGATTATTTTCTCCGCTTGCTGGTCTCCGCAAGATGGGCTACATAGCCAGCTTGAGATGCACCGCCGCCGACCATAGAAGGGGCTAGGAAGTCGGTAACGGTTGCATCCAAAACCAGCATTCTGCCTCGCTCAAAAGATGCAAATGCCATTTCGTCTGGACGCCTGCCGCCATCTGCGCAGAAGCCTGGCGATGCACGGACGCATAGACGACCGCATGACCTAAACGGCTGCTAAAGGCCTTATTAATAGCGGCATGTCTAGGGCATTGTCTTGCGCTAATGATACACGATAAGCCGTGATGTCCCAGTTTGTCAACGGCGTGACCACATTGACACTGATGAGGGCTAGCCTGATCTGCCCCAAGTCGTGGCTCTACTGCTATGCGAATCGTCTTGTCATCAATACGGGTGCCTATAGGCACCGGGAAGCGCGTATAGCCAGGCGCCTACCTCATCGTGCAAAGTGGCACTCCAGTCACGTTGGAATAGTACGTTATTAAGCCCACATCCGGACCAGGCCTCAAGATTCTTCTGAAGATAGACTAAGCGGTTTCTAAGCTGGCCGACTCCCGCTGTGTCTGAAAGAGGAATAGCCCTGTTTTCTACGCTTAGCGTCGCAGAGAGAGGTCCGGCCAGAATCAGTAAATTTAGTTCCTTGAGGCCCCCCTTATAAGCGGGTAGTAATGTCTGTTCCCGTGCGCTGTTGGTAGACATATGTCTAGCAGGGAATCAAAGGTACACAGTGTCACCTCGTTGGGCGTTTGCAAGTTTTCGCCCCGATTAGATAGTTCGGTCCCTCGAAAAACGTGAATGAGTCATAAGGACGAAAAAAAGCCTGAGCAAGAAGAGTCTCCAATGGGCTTCTAGAAGAGGAGGACAAGCGGGGGTATTTTCCAGTTTTAATCTCCAGCGTTTGATTGCTGCTGTGCCCCTCGGTGCAAATTGGTACGCCTAGTAGCTCTAGATTGTCATTGATAAACCTCTTACATCCGGCAGGAGGTCTCGAAGTTACTGTATATCGGGAAGGCCTTATGGGTAGAGCCAACGAGGCATATCTCGCAGTTTGCCGGATTTAACTCCGACCCAGATGTTACATCAAATGTCATCGGCTATCGTGCAAACGTTTCCTTCTAATAGGTCATTGCCAAGGTGTCAGAGGTTCAGCCGGCTCCTAAAGGAATCTACCAGCAATTTGGTACCCAGACAAACCAAAGGTGGTGCTAAGGGATCTCCCTGCTGCATTCCGGTGACGGACAAAATCACTTGCTCAGGCTAGACCAGGTGGGTAGGATGCCGATATGCCAGTCCGACGTCATGTAATACATAGATGAGGGTATGGGATGCAGAAACAATAACTAGGTAATCGCGCTTATACTGTTAAAAGCGTTTCTAAAATATAGCTTCACAAGAACCCCTAGGGGTTTGCGCGAGTCGGACAAAGCGCGGGTTGCGTGGATGGCCCCAGCCGGCATCGTGAATCCCAATTGGTGCGCACCAATCGCGTGACAACTAACGGCTTTGTTGTGATTGCATCATTGTTCGCGAAAAGACGTATTGATTCGTAATTTCTTTGAAGAGCAAATAGTCATGCGTCAAATATCACTGACTGGAGGGAAGAACGAGAAGTGCCCCAAAGAAGGTCGTCTACAGCATTTGCCAACGCGGAGAGTAGGCTGGCGGCGACGCCTTCAAGGGTCGGAGAAATAACAACCGGGGGCTTCATAAAGTGTAGCGCTCAGCGGAGTTTGTCAACGCCGGGCGTTATTTTTGTCTGTGGACACAATAAGTCTGGCGGCGTCAAAAACATCTCTTTTGAAAAATTTAGTAATGGACTGGCGCACGGTGTCATTTCTGATAGTTTGAGACATAGTTTAAGAGTCGAAACGCGAGAATGTAAAGTGGAATATTCAATTAAATTGCCTTGAAAATATGTAGGGTATATATGCTTTTATACGTATCCATATTTGTTTATATTAAATTCTCTAATTTGTCGCCGCCGCCGCCCACCCTGGATATATCCAGGTTATGACCAGGCTAAGCCGACGCGAGTGCGTGTGCTGATCACGCCCATGCCCCGATTAGGGTTGTAGTAAACAGTCACGACAGGCCGGCGGTAGATGCCGGCGATGGATGCCGGTTATGGTTAAGCGCTGCATCATCGGCTTCAAGCGCAAGATGTTGTCTTCATTCTCTACGAGGGCTAGGGATGACAAGGCTGTTAAGACACATAACGACGGGTTTACTTGTGTGGTAACCCGCAGGAAAAAATTAACTGCGTCCCGCAAACCCAAGAGCCTAGGCAAACTAAAGAAGAGTATATGAACTAGAGACATTCAAGATGAATATACAGAGAGAGCCATCCAAAAAGAAGCCTCATCAGTGTTCCCTCAATGTCGACGTATAAACACTTACGCAACATGGCCCCCGGATGCAGAATATCAGGTAACAGATGGACCATTTTTGTGTGGCCTTCGCGAATTGAAGACGCATGCCAAGTGCTTCCAATTTTAGCCCTAGGGAACCTACCGATGGTCACACATAACCCACCTCTATCGGTCTGTAATGCCAGGGTACACGGACTCGCAATATCAATCCGAAGAGGAGATACTACGCGAGTTGTCATCGTTTGGGGTCAATCACGTGAAAAGATTGTCTCACGTGCGAAACAGAGCGATTTTTATGATGGGTAAGGTTATTCTTACCTAGCATAGAACCCTTACCAAGCATAAAATCACACCCGCGAGAAATGGTCCAGGGCGGGAATAACCCATCCTGAAATACAGGACCCCTGCGAAATCGTTTGAAATGTTTCGTGGAGTACATTCTGGGTTCGACCCAGACATAGGAATTGGGAGTGGGAGTAGCACAGGAGGTGCTAAAAACAAACCGCAGAAGATGTAAGGAGAGGCAGAATCTTTTTTAGGCCGGCACGGCTGAAAAAAGCGCAACTTTGAATCAAATAACTAGGACAAAGTGACAGGCGGGGGGAACCGGTGAGCGACCCCTCATTTGATCCGATAGGGAACTCGTCACTTCTTCTGATGGTCCATAGCTATGTTCTATCTGCGCCACCAGAGAGTGAAGTTTAAGGAAGGAGGTGCGTTTAGTAGGCATGGGTCTCAGCGGCTTCACATTCATCTGTTGGGTTCGAGTCCCACACAGCTCGAGGCGGAAAGCGAATTTTCCTACTCGTAGCGGTAGTGCGTAACTGCATTTAACTTTTCTTCACAAAAAGTAATTCTTTCCGTTACGCGCCAACCTCCACCGTCCGTTTTTCTTGGATATCAAGCTCATCAAGCAGTTCTCGAGCTTGACTAAATTAAATTATCCCACAAGTGTCTAAGGTCGGGTCACTTTGACGGCAGGTGCATAATGCTCCGATTGTGCAAGAAATGCGGTACTCCCGGAAACCTAGCAGCAAGCTGTCCCAATTCAGCAATATGTGTGAACTGCCGTGGTGCACACTCGGCGGGTTCGTGTGCCTGTTTTCGGTTGGCTTCGGAAAAAACCGAATAATACTCAAAGCCCGCACATTGTAACAGGCAAGGCGGCTGCACCCGACGGCCGAGATCACCGACATGTCTCCTATATCAGCACTGTCTGTAGACAACACATCTCAGGATTTAAAACAACCGTCTTACGCTTGCGTCATCCGCGGGGTCTCTCAGTCACACGATATCCCTACCCCACAGCTGTTATTCCCGGCTTTCATATTAATCCCCATTAGAAAAGGCGGAAGGTTGACACGACGATTCTGCCGGAGAACGGCCGTCGAAAGGCATCGCCTAATCAAAACACCTATCAAGCGCACACGCAAAGTGACTTAGGCTGTACCCGGCCCCAAGAGCAGCTCCCTCGGACTGTCTCAGGTTCTTTCAGGCTTGACCCCAGATTTATCGGCCAGATATGGGGCTTTATTAGAGCTTTTGGAGCCGCTGTTGCAGCTGCTATGGCTAGTGGACATTCTAGGACGAATCGTACAATCATGATTGATCATGATCGCACACCTCAAGACAGAGTAGCGTCACACGCTACTCTATCTAGTACTAAACGTACACTGTGCGCCGGGCGATACACGCGGCGCGGCCAAACAGGGCATATATCAGCTAAGCGCTCGACCGCCACAGAGAATTCCTCCTCTATACCGACTACCCCTGAGCCTTCTTGTTTGCAACCGGCGCAAATTTTTGAGGATATTCAATCTGGTTTGGGGCGAATCTGGCTAACTTGAATTGTACCAAAGTCAATCAGGAAACAACTGGCCGAGGCTCTTACCCGTGTTCTCAGCAGTTTCATCGGATAACTGCGTTGAAGCGTGGTAGGGCCTTTTTTGCTCACGTGGTCCTTCGCCTCCCCGCGCCCGCATCAAAGCTCTATCATCTCAGCTCAGTAATCTAGCTCAATCATCATCCGCAACAATCTTCGCAATTTCTTTCTCATACGGCGTACAATTGGATGCCTATATGGCGCAAGTATGTACGCTCATGTAGCTGGCAAAAGCGGCAGAAAAGATGGGTTGTTATGAACAGCACGTTTCTAAATGCTTTCAAAGAAAAGCTACTCTTCCTATATATGTATAATAATCAATAACTTTAGGAGAATTATTTACGAGACGTTATATAGCGGTTATAAATGCCGGATTGGTGAGTTAAAAATACCGCGGCACGTACAGCGCGGCAGCTCTATATAGTACACATTACACATATTAACTAAGATTGCCTTACACTCGATATATATTTATCAACCGAGGAAAACATGGCCAAAAATAGGCACATACGGCCATAGCAAAGACATATAATACTATACTCGTATATGCCTCGGATAGGAGTTTAACAGACAACTCATTTTAATGATGCGGCCGAGGTTGCAGCGTGGAAGGGCCGGCTGTCTTCCAATAATCTCAAGTCTCTGGGGAGACCAAACAATCCTTTGGTCCGAGGACCTCTAAGCATCTCCAAAATCCCTCTCCTATATATATATATATATATATATATATATGTGGGGAGACACGTAATTTGGTTCCTTCTCGCAGTGGCCTTTTGAGCATACTATATGTTTATTCGTCGAAAGGTTGAATTCCAACGGTGGAACATGAACGAAGGTTCCCGGCCTCTCTCTCTCTCTCTGTCCGCCTGTTCAACTTCCCTCTCAGGTTCAGTGCAGGCCGAAGTGGGCTGGCGTTCGTAAGCCTAGTTTGGCACAAAGTCCAAGGAAGTGCCACTTCCTGCTGCTGCTACTACGGCCTGTTGACCTGCTACGGAAATGCGAGGCCGAGTAGATATAAACTTCTCTGCCCGCAACTCTCAGCAGCCCATTCCAAGTGGAGCTTTGTAATCCGGCTCAGACAGCCGTCTAAACACAGGCTTCTATATATATATATATATATATATATATATATAGCGAGAGAGAGAGAGAGTGCAGATAGCCAGTCTTATTGGCCGACTTTCTGCGTGTCTCTTCAGCGCAACGAGTATATTTAGAGCTGGGACGAGTCGCTCAAAAGTAATAAAATGTCATGCAGAATTCAAGTAAGTACGGAAACATTGTTAAGAGTTGTGTAGATTAAGGATAAATTACCGTTGTGCAAATGAAGAATTAATGTCCATGGCAAACATTGCTGTTTATCTCCATTCATATAACTTTATGGACATTTACCTATACGCTACAATTTTAGGACATACTATGCATATCGCCTTCAACAGTATTAGATTAAACTAATGTAGATATTTCCCTGTTTAACTACAGGGAAAAGATTTGAAACCCAAACGACCGAATTAATTTAGCCATCAAATCAGTCTCATCACCTTCTTCTTCCTATTCGTTTAATTCTGCATTATTTGTTTCATCCTTCGCGATGACCCCTTGCCAGCTCCCGTGTCGGATAGGATGGGTATGGTTTTCTCCCCTGCAGTCGGAAAGGTGGCACACTATGTCGTTCGCGTTTCTAACCGGCCCGAGACAGCTCAGAGGTGAACTGCTGTCTGATTACCATGTGTCTCGCCACCGCAGCCTGTAGTAACCTGATATTACAGGTTAATATTTGCAAGCTACTATTGTCGCTGACTATAGATATTAATAGAAAACAAAGGCCACTCCAAACAACACAATTCTCCTTTTCCGCAGGCCACTATGCGCACAGTCACACAATACGCATCTCTGATTTGACTAGTTCGTACAACTTCATATCAGCATAGTAACAGTCGTAGTCAAATCAGAGTCGAGACTCTGCGAAGTCGAAGCGAACGCTCACTTCACGGACACCATGCCTGGGATGGTCTCCTTCACGCAGGTACGCCGAATACATCAGCGTGTGCGAGCGACGAACACGCGGGTCAGGTGGACATCATGACATCACATGTACATGATTTACACAAACATTTCCAACAACATGCAAACTAGCCGCATATCCGGAATGCCTAACAAACCCAGGCCCAGTCACCATACGACAGTCGTGTCCAGACAGGGCATGTGGTGACATTTGTGTAATTGGGTTGGACTGACGACAATGTATGACAGTTGCGGTGTCCTGGAACTGAAATCAGCCGCTTGTCGACCTCAAGCGTAGCCGCGCTTAGTGCAGGATTTATTTATGATCGGTAGTAATGTCAATAGTAGTAGTAAAGTAGTAGTAGTAGTAAGTCGAGCCTGGTCGCGTGGTGGCTTAAGTCTGCGCCTCGCAACCGGAGGAGGTGCGCGGGTTCGAGCCCCACCGTTGCACATTTGTATTTATGGGGGTCCGTCTATGAAGCAATGTGAAAAACAGTTCCGTGGACGTTAAATATTAGCTGATGGTCAGCCCGATAACTTTACTTAGAAGTAGTTGTAGTAACAGTTGTTGTTGTTGTTCGCACGTAGCTCACACGAAATAAAGTATGACTATAATTTGACTCTTTCTTGCCGTCGGTCTAAGACCAAAAAAAAACCCAAACGTAATGCTAGATTGGTGTTTGTGTGTGCGAAGTGTTTGCGTACATGTTGCGATTTGTCCCAAAGAGGTTGGTTTAAGCAGCACAAACCAGATTCGGTGACCAAACGAGACGACTGTATTCTCACTAGGCATCCAAGCCTCTTAACCCAAGAAGGAGATCAAATAGATTGCGTGCAAACTGCCGGATATATTGAACGCATGCTTGTGTTATAGTTACACGCACTGCAACACGTCGGCAGGAGGCACCTATGCTGACGAATCCCACACGCACTGCCCCAATACCAGCAGCGCTGGAACGCGAACTTCATGCAATCCAGTTCTCTGAGCATGACGACAAAGTCCGTCGTTTGCCACATGCCTGAACACCGAAAGCGACGACGGCTACACTGCTTCACTTCTGCACGCAGACAGACAGACAGCGTATCGCTCCAACTTGTGTCCGAAAGGTTGCCACATAGTCACGCACAGAATATGCAGAAGTCTGAAGCGGGCGCCAATTCCTGTTTCCAGCTGTAACAGATTCATCACCTGCGACTGTGCGATTTACTAGAATGTTCCGCATGCATCAACGCACATTCGGCATGCATGCATGCATGCATACCTACCTATACCGCCGTGTGACCACCAATGAATTATACGCACTATCAAATTCAAGCAGCAAACGCTGAGAGGGCGTTCAGCCCCTGACATAGCTTCTCAAATAGGTCTCAAATGGCATTGCCCAAGAATAGAGCCGGCCAGGGCAGGGCGACCTCTAGAAGACGCAAAGAACGGACTGATCTTTTTTTTTGACTGGTCTTTTGATATGCGTCTCGCCTCTATCGCTCGCTCATCGCCCGTCTTCAAAAATCCGAGAATATATATACTTACATAAATACATAAATGTATGATTACAATATATATATATATATATATATATATATATATATATATATATATATATATATATATATATATATGTATTTAATTGCTGGCTCAATCCGTGTGCTATTCTTTTCCGCTTATACCTCTGTCTAAAATCACCAAATTGAAAATCTGGGCCAACTTGGTTACATTTCTTGAGCTACGATCGATTCATGCATCAAAGCACGCCTCTAAATCGCGAGATTTTCAATGCTCTCTAGCTACACTCCGATGACTTCTTCAAGCACCGATTCGCGTGAATAGAAACGCCTTCCTCTCATTTTGTTTCCGGAAGAAGGATCGCTTGATGCCAAGTCGGGTGAAAAAACTGGGTGCTTTACCGGCGAGACTCTAGATGCGGCGAGAAAAGCCTTAGTATTTTAATGCATATGTTATGTTTAGGTGTTCCTCAATCCTAGCTTTCACACGAACCACATTTTCGTCGTCTGTTGCTGCTTTTAGACGTCCTGCAAGTATTTGTCGTACACACTACAATGTGAAGCATGAAATGTCAGCCATTACCAATATACACATTAGGGATCCCCGTCCCTTCTATGGTCAAGCGAAACTCTCTTGTGCGTTTAATCCCCGGAAAATAATAGTACGCATTCCAAGCGGGCAGTTGTACAAGGTAATATTACACATTCCAAGTTTTTGGTACAGCTATCGTAGCACTGACGCTGACTTGTACCTGCCATATTTTCAACCGTTGTTTTTTCTCAGAAATGTTTTTTTTTTTTATTCAACCACGTGCACAGTGTGCCGGATAAAATCTAGATTCCTTGTTACCGTAACACAGATATGTTTATATCAGCGAGCGGTGGCTACGGGTTGCCCTGTCTTGTGTCATATTGACGAATTGCATAGCTGTAGTCATTCCCTTTATAAAACCGTGCTGTTGCGTATTTCATAGTTCCATCGATAGTAATTACCTAAATCTGTGGTCAACAACGACTTGATCCAGTCGCAAACATTGTTTTCACTACATAGTACATTAGGACGTGCGCAAATTTTGTATAGAACATTGGAGTTATACGATTCAGAGTTAAACTGTATTTACTTGATGATTCCAAATATTTTACGGCACTTGATACGGACATTTTTCATCAACCTTAACTAAAAGCCGATTCTTCGAAAGTACATAGTCTGTTACTTGCTTTACGGATCTTTGATTCAGTTCTCGGGTATCGGTCGTTTTGTATAATGGTCTGTAAACTAAGGGTTCACCATTATGTGACCTACGTCTATTTACGTTTGAGTTACTGCTCTATTTACGTTCGAATTACCGCTCTATTTACGTTCGAACTACCGCCTGTGAAATCTGGGGTCTTCATTTCTGTAATCCTCTTGTTGCTTGTTTTATTTTTATATATCCATACAATTTGGCCAGCAAAGCAGGTCGTAAATGAGCAAAAGAAACTCGTTGTTGTTGCTGCGTTGCCCCAGCAGTACTAGTTGCCCCCCCCCCCCCCCCCCGCCGCACTGCCGAAGCGGACACTACGGCGGGGCGAAAGCCGGCTTTTTCTGTCTACCTTCCTCCTGTCCTGACTACTTCACTGACGAAGACACTCTGCGATCTCCATCACAGCGAATCCGCAGCGAGTGAGGGTCAGTGAAGCAGGAGCTGGAGAGCTGCCTGCGGCCGCGGCTGATGCTATCAAGCGATCGGCCTCACGCGATTCCCACATCAAGCCTTTGGTGGCCTTCGAAGACGGTTCCGGTGTTCGTCGGTCGTCGCCGATATTGTGTTACGTCGCGTCGCACTGTCCTCTCAGTCAGGTGTGCTCAATCGGGCTGAATACACTTTACATATGCACATACATGTGCTTCAGACAGTTTGACAGAGAGAACGGATACAGTCTGCCGTCAATTGCTGTGTTAATCGCTGTATAGTACAAAAAAACAACACGCTAGCTCGCAAGAGAGCTTAGCATTACGCACGCTATCACGTCGCCATGATATATATATATATATATATATATATATATATAAGCATTCGTGTACTTGCGAACGTCGCCTCGATGTTGCATTGTCGAAACAGCTTTGTGAGTATCGGTGTGTCTACTGGCATACTATATGCACTGCGAGCCAGAGGCAAAGCTCATGGATGATCAAAGTTAAAGAAAAATCAATAGACGTACCGTTAAACATGTACTTCTCTGAAAGCTGCTCTTAAATTCACTAAATTCGCGATCAGCACGGCTCCATGGGGTAATGGCGGCACACATTAATCAGTCGACTACTTTCTTAGTAATAGATGCCTAATATAATCCGTTATGATATGTACAATTGTGCGGAGTTTTAAGCAATAAGCCGAAAGCCTGTTCTACAGTGTCTGCCGATCTAAAACTTATAGGACGTCTCCTAAACGAAAGTTCTGAAATAACCTCAAGTAAGTTCGAAAATGTTTCCGTATATAAACATATAAATAAACTCTGTAAATAAAATATATGTGTTTTCTTTTCTGTGTGTGTGTGTGTGTTGTAACTCACGACGAAGGCTGCAGGTAACATTAACCTCGCTTTAGCCTCTCAGAAGAGCGTCGTTAGATGAACAATGATGTTTAAGGGTTACTCAGTGCATGGCAGGCAGCTTATGATGTGGCGACGTGGTCTAGGGGACTAGTGCGCTAGTCATGGTTGTCATCTACCGGGGTGTCGCTGGTTCGGTCCCCGTTGTTGATCGAATATTCCTTGAGCGATGCTTATTGAGAATAGATGATAATCCGTACCGCTGAAGGCCAACGGCCATGCTAGGTCAGAAGGACTGTTGGAGAAACCCTAAATATCTTAACAGGTTTGGCCCTCGGTGCATTGAAGATATACCTCAGGTTAAGTTCCAAGTCCGTAGGGGACGGAGCATGGTCTAGAATTAAAAACAACCTCCTTAGAAATGTTTTTTTAATTGAAAGCGGCCAATAGTTGACGATATGCGTTATAAGGGCTTATCGGATCGTCAGTTGCCGTCAGCGACTAAACTATAAACGGTATTTTCAACATGCTCTTTTATTTTATATTAACAAACCCTAACTGGGCAACAAAGTCTTAGAAAAAAAATGTATTCATCAATTCATATTCACAATCCTATGCCAGTGCACGTGTTAATTTTCAGTCTAGAACAGCCCTGGTCTGCACCATTCGGCAAGCGATTCCACAGTTGAGATCGCGTTGCCCCGCAATAAATTGTACAATTTCGCCTAAGACTCGTAAGAAAGCATCGTTCTGACGCGTGGTGGAAACCGTGTGTGTGTGTGCAAAGGTTGTTGCCAAAATATAAGACACGGACATAGTTGCGTCGTCTGTTTTTCTGTTTCTGACTGTGTGTGGTATCATGTACTATGTGAATGTATAACAATAATATATATATATATATATATAGAACCAGGCTTCGAGCTGTTAGTAGTCAAGGGGCTTGGTTACACGCCCTATTCTGTAAGTGAATTGGGACTCTTAGACGACGCGACGACGCTTATAAGCGCAGGGCTGCGGCTTGGTGCTGATCTAGTCGTGCCCCACCGATGTCGTTATGGTGATTTTGTGGACGCGTAAGCCCATCATGGCCTGTGATACGCCTTGAGTGCAGGCCGATGAGCACGTCACTCCGCTTTAAATGATACCTTTAGTCGCGCCCCCGGATCTATCCGGGGATGATGGAAAAGACCTGACGGTCTGACTTGATTTATATATATTATATATATATCAACCATAATAAATTATGTTCGGTCCCGTTAAAAAATGCCTGCCCTACGTTTCACCAAGTATCATCTGTCATCACCCTAGTGCATTTTTAAATACCCGAATCCCTATATTTTAGTTTTACCTCCCTATTGTCTCATATATGTTTCAAATGTTTTCCGTTCTGCTAAGGCTACTGCGCTTACAGTGACATTTTCGTCACAGCTGCAATCATGTTCCTTGGCTAGTGGATTTCCATTGCAAAGACCGGTCTTAATTAGCAAGCGGAGAGAAAAAAAGTCGGAAATATGCATTTCTCGGAGATTCCGTTTACTTTTGCCATCGAGACCATAGAAGGCCCAGGTAAAATAATCGAGTCAGTTTTTGACAAGGTATGTAAATGTCCCAGATTAGCTACGGTGAGCCCACGAGCTGGCGACTGCTCTTATTGATTATACAGCGCAGTAAGGCTACGAGGGTGCTTGGCACTATATCCAGGCGGTCGATACCAGATCTGGACGCAAGGCTGATGTTGCCTGTTATCACGTTTACTCGGGAAAATAGTTTACGCCCCGTTATAATTATAGCCCAATCGGCCATCTCTTCGCAATTTAACCACTGTAGTTATCTCCTACTCAATAATTAACCCAATCGAATGCATAACGCTACACTTATTCACTATTGCCTGTCTAACCCTGTACAGGCTTCCCCAAAAGTAAGAATATAATCTGCGTACATGAAAAATCTGGTCTATTTTCTCGACCAGTCGTTCAGTAAGACTTCAGACAGGAACCAAAATATTCAAGGACTAAGTCCGGAGGCACCCTAGGGCACCCCATTCGCAACAGGAGTTACAACATATTTTGCCCAGTTAATTTTCAGAGAAAATATTTCGCTGTTTTTCATTCTCGGTTCACCAAACCAATCCAGTGCCCACTCTAACTACCGGTTTCACCTGCGCCTTAAGTTCAAGGCAAGTGTCAGTAAAATTTGCACTTAAAAGTTGAAAGTGCCATTTCAGGAGGCCGGATTCTAACTGAGAGAATAAGTCAAACAAATAGGGGTCGTCCAACCGACACCCAACCGACAAATAATACACTACACGTAGTTTGTACAAAAAAGTGCATTTTTACGGACAAAATAATGTATATATATATTAATAATTTAAAGAATAGTTTGCGCTTTCTATGTTTTCACTTACATTCCATTTGCTTTCACAGCATCTGCTTATGACAGCGTAGAAGGCAAGGCATGCAATTGTTTTTTTAGATATATATATATATATATATATATATATATATATATACGCTTTAGATGCGTATGTGTACTTATTGAAATATATAGGACCACATAGGCAAACGAAACTGCTACTAGCAGATGCTCTTGCAATATTAGCATCGGTCGGAGCGCAATTAAACGCACTAGGTGGGCATGCTGCAGTTGTTGTTGGCTATCAGAGAAACACAAATCGAGGCCAAAGTGGCAACGACAGCAGTAGCCAGCCACGCCGGCACCGACGACACAACAAGAACGCCAACAAAAACGACGACGACAACAACAACAAAAACGACGACGACAACAACAACAACAAAAACGACGACGACAACAACAACAACAACAACGAAAAATACAACGCCGGCAAGAGCAGAAAAGAGCACTGCAAATGCAAAGAGCAATTCCGTGGGGCATAGAGCCAAGCTCGGTGTTGGTGTTGTTGTGGTTGTTGTTGTGTTGTTGTGTTGTTGTGTTGTTGTTGCTGCTGTTGCTGTAGCTGTCGTCGCCGCTATTTTGCCGCTGATGCTGTTATACCAATTATGCCGCTGCGAGGCCCTTCATCGTTCCGGCAGCAGTTGCAGGGCCACCACTAGATGACAGTCGGCGGTGGTGAAGGCGGTGGATGGCAGTGGATGGCCGGCCCCCGGGGTCTGAACGAGTGGGCGAGCGGTACCACCACCACCACCACCGCCACACAACGCATGTATGTGCACGGCACGAGGCGCCGCCCTTGGGTACATGGGGGGGGGGGCTCGAAGACCCACTTGGAGGCCGATGAGCTGCCGGAGACTGAGTCCGCTGCCGGTCGGCTTGGTCGGGTGACTGTACGCCGATGGGCTGCTGCTGCTGCTGCCAGGCAAGCTGGTTGTCGTTGTTGCAGTGTCCTAACGCTACATATATATGCTAGGACTCAGTGGCTACGGCTTCTGCTTCTACGCCAATTACTATTACTCCAACTGCTATTACTGCAGTTTGCTGCTGCTGCTACTGCTGCTGATGATGGTCGTGGTTATGATGATGGTGGGGGCAAGTTCGTATTGTCCTTATTACTGCGAGTAAACATAATAAATCTTGGCCGTCAGCTGCAACGGACACATCATGACAGACAAAGAGGCCGCCGCCGAAGAAGATTTGGTTTCTCTCATATATATGTATATATATATATATATATATACATGTGAGTAATAATACCATCAGACAAACAAACTGCGATTACAGTTCGAGCTTGCCGACGTCAAGCAGCAGCAACAGGTTACGGGTTTGAGAGCTATTAAACTACTTTGCTACACATATTGTTTATATGTGTATGTACACACAGCGTGGAAGCGTAATATCTTCTCTCTTCATCTCTCTCTCTCTTAAACGAACGACACGAATCCCGTGCTCAGAGGTCGACGCCAACAGCGTGTACCATCCTCGGCAGTGAACGAGCTCTTTTCATACAGTGTTCGTCGACTTTCGTGCCGCGTTCGACTCGGGCTTAAGAACACGCGCACTAGTCAAGCTGGCTCAAGATTGTGGAAGCAGTCCCAAAGTCTGAAGAAATCATGAGACCGAGTTTTAAAGCTCATGAAAGTTTATTTTGGATGGTGGGATATCACGGTACGCCAATATCAAAAGATGACTGGCTTCGCCGGGGCGGCCATTTCAGTTATCTGTCGTTTGCAATGGACATCGCAGACTTATTAAGCCGCATATAGAACTAGTATACAGCCGTGAAGATCATCAAGTGCGCAGAAGATCTAGTGCTGGTATGTAAATAAACTCACATGCTAAGGCACCGTCCTTACCCTTTAAGTCGAAGCCTTCACTGCGCACATCGTTTTGCAATCCATGATGTTCACCAGCCTTACGAGCCAGGCGCCACGTGTATCTGCGTCGTTTGGGATCGTTTGATAGATCAGGTTGGTGCCGCCATGAATATAGGAGCATAGGACGAGGAAGAAGTAACACTTTTCAAACGTCTTCATACTAGGTTTCAAGCAGAAGCGACGCGTAACAAGCCAACTTCAAACGTTTGAAGTAAGCATAGCAGTAGTTAATGTAAGAATGCTGAAAGAAGAATTACGTGCAGTAATAGATCATATTTTATTTAAAGAAGTAGATGGCCGTGCAGATCAAAGCCAAGTTTGACAAATACAGTTGATAGGGACCCGGCGTTGAAAATTGTCCTGTTTTTCTTTGTTACGAAGGAAAAACTGCAAGCGAAGCAGTAAAAAGGGAAGAAAAAATCACCAAAACAACAGCACACACCGAGTGCCGAAACAGTGCGTCGAAAAAGGCAAGGGCTGTCCGGCAATCGGCGGAAGGGTACTGACAATAGTTTCTAGTGCCAATATACAGAGGGATCATATATTATGATTAGATTATTCTACATTTTCGAAATACACAGAGTAGACGCCTAAACGTTGCGCAATACTACGGATCTTGGACGTCTTTATTGAGGGTATATGTATAGGATATTTAGGACCAATCAGTCAGGAATACTGAGGTCGGCAAGATGGGGTTCATGCCCTGCTGTCCGGTTGGGTAACGTTGAGTAATCCGTTGAGTAACGATGACGGTTGGGTGTAATTCGGTGGAAGAGGATTAGATGAACATAACCACTAGGATAGTGGAGCAATATGTGCTCATCCGCATAAACACTACGTTTCTGAGCGGACTCTAAAACACGTTTGTATGAAAAAGTGCCATACATACTGTTTTTATAAGTAGACTCCAGAAACGTTGGCGCCGCCGCGATAATACGCCAACGATCTTTTGGAGTCTACTTCTGAAGCAATGAATAGCAATCATTTGGGAAGACTGAAACGTCGACACCTGAAAGTGCTGCTTTGCTGCTATACAGCGTGCGGTTGGCGCAGCACGTAGGGAGGAGGGGAGACAATCGTGCTAAGCGGCTGTGCATCTGAAGTATGCTGACTCTCAGCTACGAGCAAGCCTTTCGGTGGTATTGAACGTATGTTACAAATAACAAATTCAGAAGGCACCTGAAATGTGCGATACAGACAGCAAATGTGAAGAGATGAAAATGAGGGTTGACATTTGACGCAAGTCACCATTAAGCTCCTAAATGCGAAATCGAACTATATGAGAAAAGAATGACGTCTCGAATGGCCACTGAACTGAAACTGGACTCACATTACTAAACATGATATTATTTAGCAAGCATATCCAGCAAAACCGCAACGGATGTAGACGCGATACTAATATCAACCCAACTAGAGCGGCTGAGCGAATGTGTGCAAATGTTTTCCTCGCAGCGTTGTTTAACATAATCCTAGGGTGCACCCACGATTTAAAAGTTACGTCGTTTAAAAGTTTTAAAAAAAACAGGGGGCAGCTGACATTTACAGAGAGATATGCGCGGTAATGCACAGGCTGATTACGGATGGTATATACCAATATTGGATGAATAAACAATGGCAAACAAAATCCTTGCTAAAATGAAAAACGATTTTCGATTGTATAGGCGTAGGGAAGGTAACATCGTCACGCTAGCATACGTAAGAAAGACGGCAGGCGCTCAGCAAATAGGCATTATGAGCTATACACATTTATTGGCATTATGAATTAGATCATATCCTAAAGGACTACTCGAGCATATTTAGAACAATCACTGTATGAACCCGATTTTCATTAATCTAATCGGACTACACCAAGAAAACAGAACGCCTATGGTCTAACAGGACGACCAGACATGTGACGAAATTGCAACTACGGAGGGCCTACACCAGAAAAGCCTTATGTCACTAATTCTGTTTTACGTAAAAGTTGGTCAACAAACTGGAAATAAAACTGCTTAATTCGAGAGAGAAGTGACTTTGTAGCGGCAAAATATAATATTTAAAGGATTTGGAATTATTTTCAATGATAGGTTAAGCTACTTATTAGAGCCAGAAAATGCGTGTAGATAGAGCATGGAGGAGTGGGGTATGTCTTGAATACGTTGGAGAACCGTTAGGAGGTCCCGTTTGATATCAGGCAATGATTGTTAGTTGGGCTCGCCATCACTGCACTCACTAAGGCATATAACACCACAGTCGTCATATCCTTAAAAATTAAGTTTACTAACACTTGAAAGATCTTCTGGCCCTTTAAAGTAAGGCGGTCAGAATTGTTTTATTCCTTGGACCATTGGTATCGAAAAACACAACTATTAGGTTGCTTCCAAATCGAATCCATTACTCTCTAAACGAATACACGACAGGCTCTTTGAAGTGTGTTACCATACCGCATGAGTAGCGCGTATAGAAGTACGGAAAGCAGTTCCTATTTATTATCCGATTAGTAATGCCAAAGCTCATATAAACTCCACTTTATAGCTCGGCCGTTTTGTGTTTAGTTAGGGTACTATTTATGTCAGATAACTAAAACTATGTATTCACAGTTGAATACCGCATAAAGTGAGCGGTTTTTCTCTGACATAAAAAGTCGTATGGCATTCATACAAATCATCAGCGGGTATCTTAAATTCAAGAAAAACATTGAGAGCAATTGTAGTTTTGGTCCTGCTATGCGTGTCAGAGGAGGACTCAGTTCTAACTATGTTTAAGGAGGTTCTAGTAGATAGCAAAATGTCATGACCATGATATCTGCCCCGCTCTCTAATTTTTAAATAAGCTCTGTACAGAAGGATTGCACTCCATAGCACACTCACTATATTACTTTTTAGGCTCGTCATAAAGCCTTTGAGCTGATCGTCAAACGCTCGCATCCTCAAAGTTAGTTCGCGAAAGGGTCAGGGTGGTTGCCAATACGAATTGGCGACCTCAAGGCTTAAGGCCAATGCATAAAAACAAACGCAGAGCATTTTGCTATTCTCAACGCCGGCACGGTGGCATGGTAACTAAAGGGTGCAGCAAATTCTCACAAATATCTTTCTTGCCGTTAACAGGGACTACATTATATAGGGAGAAGTCGTTGTTTGCCACGCACCGTCAGTAACCTTTACATATGCACTGTCTCAGATACACCCCGAATGATTGAAGTACTATGGGACGGATATACTGTACTTCTATAAAACGCAACTTTAGCAAGATTTAAAAGAAACGCATACTTCAGATGGCGAAGCGTGACGAAACGCATCGAATCGCGACATTCCCCCTTTAGCAATATTAGCATTTAGCTATAATATAATGCTATACATTTTAAACTCTACACAAATAGCAAATGCCAGACAGGTTATGAAAAGAGTTTACCTAAGCGTCACTCTCGGAAGAATTACTTCATCTTTTTCGTAGAAATATACAACGCCTGATCTGTGAAAAATGTTCCTGCTGTACCCTAGTAAAGCGTAGACCAGTATTACCAAGCCCTTATCCATGCTTTAGTTTTCCAACTCACTCAAGGGTAACGCCGTCCTGAAACAGCTTGGATTATGTTCGTTACTCTTTAATAATAGCCGCTGGCAGCAGATGACTCTAAGCGACGAGATAGCTAGCCGTTCTGTCGAAATATTCTGAGAAGCTCGTGGAAGCAATTCAGTACACTGCTGTAGCTAATTGTCTAGAGTCATATAGACGTATAGTATAACCTAATGCAAAAACTTGATGCGATATACTCGATTACCCGACTCAGCAGAAACGTTCCTCGACCAGAGCCTGATAGTCTGATAATCTGGTAACCCTATGGCTCACTGACGCCAAGCACGTCTTAAGCAACCATAATAAGAACACGAGCGTATATCCATTGGGTCGTCCTTTAGGATAACAGTCGATGTGAACTACGTCTAAAAGCCGCCTGTACACGGCCATATATATATATATATATATATATATATAGGATAAGTGAGAGAAGATGGAAAAACGACCTCGTTAGGAAAGATGGAGCAGACAATATGTTTAGGGTTAGCGAGAAACTGGCCCGGGGCAGCAGTAAGAAGAAGAAGCGGCAGTCAGTAGCAGTGTATGCAAGGTTGAGCCGCTTGACCCGACGATCCTCCATTCCGGCGCCGGATCAGGGTGATGACAGGATGACCTTCGACATATCGTTCGCTTTCGACAGCAATAAACGGGGGGTGGCAGTACGGCGCACGGAAGTTCGTCAGGCCAGAAGCAGCGACGGAGGCGAGCGCCTAGAGCACGGCCGCCAGACCAGAAGTGACCCGCAGTTACCGCCGTCTCTTCCTGACTGAACGCCGGCCCGCCCGACCGCGTACGGCAACAGCGCTAGTCGATCAACGAAGTGTGTCGAGGGGCAAGAGGGGCACCCCAGAGCGAGGCGCGTGCGCGAGTATCTCAGGGGTGGTGCCGATGATGGCAGTCGTGGCGTCGTAGACGACCGACGAGGAACGTCAACCAATACCGAGCAGATGAACGAGGAACATCGGCAATCGAGCAACGGGCGTTGCTCGACGAGTCTACTACACGAGGCCTACAAGCCGCGTTCAGATAGAGAACGCGAGAGAAAGATGGATTAATAGCACGGCGGATATATATTTGTATATATATATATATATATATATATATATATATATACATATATATTTAGATGGGTAGATCATAATAGCGTGGTGACTGATTAGGCACCACCCGGCCCCTTAACTATGGGTAAGATGGTGGGGCGCGAACGGGTCGGCGCCAAAGGCGCTTCTTTGATAAACATCCAACCAACAACAGCAAGTCCAGCCAAATACGGTGGCCAACTGCCGACACCAAGAGAAATCATCGAGATACTATCGTTTGACCGTTGCCCGAGCTATCGCTTGAGCTTGTATCGTTGACGACAATATGCCGGCTAACAATCGTTGACTACAGCGGCATGCGCTGTTGTCATCATTGTTGTCGGCACGCGGGTCAACGTTGGACGTTGCCTTCTCATCTTTAGTGGCTGTCCGTTGATTTCTGGTCACCGTCTGCTAAACTTCGAGCGTCGCTCGTCGACCTTTCGTAGCCGCCTGCGGACCTTAAGTCGCCGCCCGCTGACCTTTAGTGGATGCCCGTGGACCTCTCATCGCCGCCCGTTCTGCCGCCCGTATTAATCGTTGCAGATGCAGCAAACCACACCAGCTACAACAGCAACATGGGCGGCAACAAACGAGCGAAACATTACGACGTAGCCGAGTGCAAAAGTAGTCATAATGGCCTACCTTCACTGTGCTTTGTTCACGGTGCTCCTCCTCGCCGGAATCACTATCAGAATCATCATTGCCATTACCGTCTTTTCCCTTTTTGTCGGCGATACTCTGCGATTGTCAGTGCCAAACACATGTTTGACGCTCAAGCCGAACGGAAGCCCATTTTGGCCGTCGTGAGTCGACCCGGCCTCGGTCGGGTGAAGAAGCTATACGCTGTATAAATAATAGCGCTGTATAAATACGCCGGATAAATAATAGCACCTATATAATAGCATACCTTAGAAGCACTGCGTTCAAGTAAACCCGTAAACAAATTTGTTACGCAAAAAAAAGGCATTGCCTTGGACCACGCCCACTGTTCGCACGACTCAGCACGAACAGAAGATTTTCTCTTTCCAAAATCAAAGTAAAACTTATTGGTCAGCTTGCCGACATTTAGTAAGACGTGTTGGTGCTTACGCTCAAGAGGTATATTATGATGAGGCTTTCACTAGACTATTGGAGGGCAGTACGACCGAGCAATTAAGTGCGTACTCTTACGGGCGACACACCGAATAGGCGCCAAATGAACTGCTTATAACCGCTTGTATCAACTGGATCCGGACCGCAAGCGCGTGACTAAGACTGTAAGCACGGTAAATATGGAGGATCTGATTAAAGTCAGAAAATAACCGAGCGTCCTTCTGCAAGCATCAGAGAAGTTGCTGAACGAACGTGTTGGTGGCGGTCGTGATACCGTGTATAGGGTACTAGCAATAGACGAAGAACTACGAATTAGCGACAGCGGTCAACGCGTGCTTGGTCGCAAAGCTTTAACTCGCTGAAGCCGGTACGAATGTGGTCATTGGTTAGTTTTCACCGAAGGAAACAGAGTCGAGCTGAGTTCCCTGCGTTTGAGACCTTCCTGAAGAAAGCCTCGTTTAACATTGCATGCATATAATTCTTATTAGTGAGCCTACGAGAACCCGCCTATATTCCTTTTGGGACTTTATTTTGGACTGACTTGAATACAGCTTTGTTAACGTTTAAGGGTTTAAACGTTGGGATTGTATATATATACTTGGTTTTCTAGTCAACATGAGGAAACATGGTTACAAAATAAGTGGGGCAACGAAAAGTAGTGGCTAACAGTTGGCTAATCTATTCTGTCAATGCTAATACAAATATTAATAATAACAACAGTAGATGCTGTTCTTGTTATTGTAGAACTCGTTTTTGTTCCTGTTTGAACACTCGTCTGTCATGTAATGTCTGGTCTTGACATCAGCAGTAGGATCGGCGGCGTAGCAAAATATGCTAAATCATTTGTCAATTAGATTTCAAATTTGAACTAGAGTTGAAAAACAGACATTGCAAGCGGCGGCAAAAGCGCTCGGCATCGAGCGATCATCGACTTCAATACTGCCACACGATTGCAAGGACGACAACAACAACAACAACGGAAGCTGCTTATAATGATTCAACGTTTCCTTGGTTTAATTATATATTTTGTGCAGCGGTCTTAGAAGTGCAGGTGCAGTTTAAGTACTACAGGGCAGGAACAGTGCTGCTACAGTTGTCTACTTACCAATAAACGCGTATTAGTTAAAACGCGTTTATTGGTAAATAGACAAAAAAAATCTGTGTATTCACGATAATGCTGTTGAAGCCTCTAGTAGTCCATAAAATGTAACCATAATCATTTCTTTTTTCTTCTATCGGAGGGACTCTACGCTGAAGCAGGTTAGCAGGTATCGATTGTCAAAACGAGACCTGGCAAAGTAGACCGGATACATCGAGTAACTTTGTCTGCTTTATCAGGCTTTGTTATCTTAGAAAGTCGTCTTTCAGGTCAAGCGTTTTCTCTATCTGTATCGTTAGACAGCAAACATGCATTGGCTCGTTTCTCATGCTGAAAACCGACGGTAAATTACTTAATTACTCACCAACCGACTTTTCTGCGGCAGTTTGTAGATGTTTCTTCCGATGCCACACTTAGGTTCTAAGCATGCTGACCCTATGTCGTAACAAACATTTGTTGTAAAAAAGCTTACATATAAATTTAACGTTTTCGAATAACACCGGAGAAGAATGAATAAAGTGGTATATGTATGCTAATGTCATAGTCGTTACTTACCGTAATATTGGTGCGATCTCGCGCATCACCGCCGCCATAGTGGAGGTGTGCCTAATGAAAAAGGGTCTGTAGATAAGCTTACGTAAAACCAAGGCGATTAAGTTTCGTTGCGGATGTACGTTTGTCTGCAGGCGACGTTATTCGTTGCTGTGAGAATCTATTTGAGTTTGTTAGCTCTTTTCCATATTTGGGTAATTTTGGTAAATTTGGCACTGGCAGCTCTTTACAGAAGGGTTGGAAATGTACGGCGACTGTCCGTCGGTACGGCAGTGCGCTTGTTTACGTCGAAGACCTTACCAACGTTAGCGTCTAGATGAGACAGGGTGTGGCAACGCCTATTGTAAGCGGATTTTATGTTGCTTGAGAGGTACTTCAAAGTAGACGTGAATCGAGTACTTTGCCTTTCAATAAGGGCGGGAAGCCGCTTCGGGTATGCGTTGTCGGAATATGCGACGCGGGTGGAGATGCTCCGGTTTACAGTGCGTGTGCTGGTGACGGAGCCACAGCAAGTTATTGGGAGGGTAGTAACGCAAAGTCGAGGAGATAGCGACGGAGGTAAGAGCGCGCAACGTCTTTAAGTCTCCTTGGTTGTAAGCCGGAGTAGCCTGCGATGACCGGCACGTCTATACCAGGTGCACACGGGCTCAATCACCTCGTATGCTCCCTTTTTACATTACAAACTGACAATTCCAGTCCACTAGCCTAAATACACGTCACTAATGCGGATTGGACAGGTTGATTAAAACTAAGATGAGGTTTTATTCTAGTTTATCTTAGCACTGCATTTAAGCAATTTCGTCGCCTTCACTTAGCGTCAACCCAGATTTCTGCGTGTGCATAAGAATAGCACAATGGGGACTGCTTTTTTTTTTATCTGGGGGTGCATGATGCACACGCGCCACTACCAGCCTGCGTGACTAGTGTTGGACTCACATACCCACTATTCCCGGATTCCTCCCACCCCCCAGGCTCGGTACTACTTTTACAATACTTCGAAGCCGTGGGAGAGGCGTCTCTGCCGTTCTCCTCTACTCATCTCTATCCCTCTCGATCATCCCGCATGTCTACCTGCGGTTGGATAGGAGATTACTGCCATTTTGTAAACCGTCCTATGGGGACTGCGCTAATAAGTGTCGGTCTTTCCAGCTCGAACAGTTTCGAAGCCGCCTTAGCACTACTTCGGTAGGATAGAAATTCAAAATGTAATCTCACGTACAGACTTTTAGCGGGCTTCTCAAGTCCGTACATTGGCTTCATTTACACCACGTCCTTCATAAAGGCACTGTTAGCTCTCCACAGTTGTTTGCTATCACGCACGTCCGATGCGTTCGGCAACAGCATGCTTTTCTAAAGATTTCAGTTTTATTGTCCTGCCTCGTACCGCTGGCGTGAAGCGTCAGGACTGTGTTCTAGTTCCTCCCCACGCGGTCTTTATTTCGTTGTTTATTTCTACGCGCGTCAAAGTATCGTCTTTCGCTATTTTTCCTGATTGCCACTGTTAGCTGGCGATTATTGCTTTGTTAGATTTCAGTTTTATTGTCCTTCCTCGAACGGCAGGCGTCAAGCTTTCAGGCCTGTGTTTTAGTTTCTTCCCCGCACGGCCTTTATTTCGTTTGTTGTTTTACCCGTCGAAGTGCCTCACCACTCTTTTCATGATTGCCACTGTTGGTGTTGGTTGCTCTCCATAGTTGTTTGCCATCATGCACGTCCGATGCTTTCGGCAAAAACACGCCTTTTAAAGATTTTTGTTTATTGCTATTTCTTTTACCGCAGACTCAAGTCAAGCCTGTGTTTAGTTTCTTCCCCGCGGTTTTTTTTTCGTTTCTTATTTCTACGCGTCGAAGTTCCGTCCCTCGCCACTATCTTCCTGATTGCAGTCTCCGACTTTATCGTTCTAGCCAGAGCTAAGACAGGTGTTAACACTGTTTGGTATACCCAGCTAAATTTAAGGCTAGGGTCGTGAGTTAATTGTTTCTTAACTGTAGCCTATTTTCATTTGTCACTTTGTAGTCTTCTATCGGGCACGTGCAGCGTAAGAAATGATTGCCGTTGCTAAGATCTTTTCTGTCCCTATGCCTATATAGCTGAACCGTATACATCTAGAAAAGCGCTCTGCTTTTATCGCTTTCTCCGTTACATGCCGGTTTTCTACTGGTCAAGTATGATTTCGAAATATCTCACTTACTTGTTCCTTAAGAATAATAATATAGTACCTGTTCAAGTAAATGTCTATATCTCCATGTCGTTTTCTGCCAATGAGGGGCTGCAATAATGCATACGTTTTGCTACCACATCTAGTACCTAATTTGTATTTTTTTTCCTCCTAAATCTAAACCATAGATACTGACTGGATAAGCAAAATCCCTGCTGATCAGTGGTCTACAGTACAGAGTCTCGTAGCTAGTACGTAGGGCTAAAACTAAATTGTGTGTTTACTCAAATATCAAGTTAATTAGCTGAGAATTTTTATTTTGGCGATATAAGTGGCGGCATATTATTATGCGATCCCTCCTTCCAGACTTTCCAGTTCTGGTGGTCAAACGTCGACCAGCACATCATTAAAGACCGAAGATCGTGGACGTTCTTTCGGGGTCCAAAAAGTGTTACCTGTACGCACACACAGTATAGACACAGCTTAGCCAACCCAACTCAAATAGTGCTTGTGCGCAATGATAATATACGACTTATATTTATCGAACCACAATAACCAATTTTAGTCTCACTGCCAATGCGCCGTCAAGGTGCCATAAATGTATATTGACGTCTTTAATAGGGTTTAATAAACCTATTTTGCTAGTTCTTAAAACACATTATGCAATTAAAATACTATTGTCCCACGGTCTCACCTTACTTCTTTCTGCAAGCGAACCAGATACAATATTATCTAATGTAACGTAATGTATCTAAATGAAAACAAAATTATAAAATATACTGTACAGAACACGTCTAAGTCATAGGGGTGCTCTGATTTTTCATTCACTTGGGCTTTTTCAAACATGGAAAAATGCAATATCTGTGATTAAACAAGCCTGTAATCTACGTTGCCATTATATAGTTCAGAAATGTATTTCGTTACTAATAGTATATATATATATATATATATAGATGATAAATATATATATATATAGATAATATATATATAGATAATATATATATATATATATATATATATATATATATATTACCAATTCTAAACAGTCCTTTGTAAATTCTCAATTTGGGGTTTTAATTCAATTAAATTGTTCAATTTTGAAAGTGGTTTATTCACGAAACTACATTTCACAACTTCCAAGTTTTTGTTAAATAAAAAATAATTGAAAATATGAGTCAAACAACAAAACAGAAAATCACTAGATAAAGTCTAAGGAGTGTTTTTTATACGCACTTTAGACGAACGATAACCATAGTGGTTATTGAGCGTCACAAAACTTCATAACAACAGTTGGTGCTTTTGTTTAAATAGGACATTTCCAAATCTACTGAATTTATCTTACGATGTTTGCGGTACATTCTACTCGCTCTGCGACGCAGTAGTCATAAACCTGGACATAATAAAAATTGTCTCTTTGCGCGAACTATCAGTCACAAAAAGGTGCACAAGGCCAAAGGACTCTTCGTACATAAGAAGTAGAATTTTACTGATCACATTCAAGGCCGAAATGTCGTCTACTGCATCAATACGTGCTAACCAACAGCCCTTTAGCCCTATTGCGACTTTTACGTAGGGTACGTACTCCAATTCGGCCAACGATTTTGCAGCCTCGGAATTGGCAGAAAGAGATGAGAACCGAGTAATGATAAGAAAAGAACAAAGTTCGGAGAACCACAGGCTCTACAATAGTAAATATTGGGCATTAGAAGCAGCAATGGGGTCTATACACGGACGAGACGCAGATCTGGTTATGCAACCCACTAAACGGTTAAAGGAATATAAAATAAATAAATGAATATAGGTATTAAGCCGCAGTGGTATCTATGACGCTACACTACCTGCAAATTATTCATTACACCAAAATGAGGTTACGTCTTTCAAGAGTAAAAAAGGCTCAATCAATAATTGATTATTACATAAAATGTATCCCCGCCGTTACTGAACTCCACACTAGCCTGCCCAACGTTTATGAAACGTCTAACATTTTTTTGTCATTCTCTAGTACTAGTCGCTCTTGTTTAATTTTCATCGTTAGTTACGTAATCAGATCGCTTAACAAAGCCAAAAATAGTAGTAGACAAATACATTTCTCACCTCAGTTTTTCGGAGTACCGGCTGTCCGCCTAATGTGACGCTTTCCGCCTCCTTAAACGAGCTCGTGACGCCAGGTTGACCGTCAGGGAGCACAACCGGTGTGTCCTTCCACATCTGTTCTCCGGGGGTCACCTTCACAGCAGCCTTTGGCTCGGCATCTAGCTTCCGGGCTGACTTAACATGGAGTATCGGTTCGGTAGCAGTTGAGCCCTTTAGCCGGCCTGTGTCGGGTCTTCTTTCCTCGTCACCGCTCTTACTACCTCTGCCTTGAAGTTCAGTCATTCCTTTTCGAGAGCCTGACCGACTCAAGGTAGACGAACGACGAATTTTAGCCGTGCTTTTCGCGAGTTTGGATGCCAACCTTGACAACGGACACTCCTTGGTTTTGCTCGGCTTCGAGTGACGGCCAGTCTTCGAAGTGCGTTTGCTTTTGTCAGAGGGTTTGGCTGAACCCTTGTCAACTGAACCCTTGTCGGAGCCTTTGGCCGAACCCTTGTCAGAGCCTTTGGCTGAAAGCTTGTCGACGGGTTTGGCTGAACCCTTGTCAGAGATTTTGGAACCTTTGGCTGAACCTTTGGCTGAACCCTTGGCTGAACCCTTGGCTGAACCCTTGCCAGAACCTTTGGTTTTAATCCGGCTATCCTTGTCGCGCCCCTTCTTCTTCTTCGACGACGTCCTCGCAAGAGCCGACGCCAAGGCCGAAGCCACTTTTGAGGCCCTAGAGGCCGGTTTTGGCTTCGAATCGGGGTCGCCTTTAAGCTTCGACTTGTCGTCGGACTTTCGCTTTGATTTGTCGTCGGACTTCCGCTTTGACGTTTTGTCTGGACTCTTCTCCCAAGTCTTAGACGTGGCAGATTCTGTTAATGCGCGCGACGACCTCGACCATCTGCCCGAAGCGCTAGTCGCTGATGAGGAAGGTTTAGAGGCTCCCCGCCGTGATATTCTGCTCAAACCGCTAGTCGCTGATGAGGGAGGTTTTGAGGGTCCTCGCTTTGACCTTTTGCTCAAACCACTAGTCGCTGATGAGGGAGGTTTTGAGGCTCCCGGCTTTCTCACCGAATCGGCCCTCTTGCCCAATTTGGCCGACAAACTCGATGTTGAGAGAGGGCCAGGCTTCCTGCTAACGCCAAGCAGCTTACCCACACTACCTCTCTTGTGGGGAGTACTCTTTGTTGACGTCTTCTTATTACGGTCTGAAATCAACGCGTGTCGGGTAAGGTTACGCGCATGGTTTGTTGTTAGGTGAACTGAAAACGTAGACGGTGACCAACTGCAAATAAACGCTTTCCAACCATAACAATCGACTGCATAATTTGCAATGTTAAGCGCCTCTATCACTTACTCAGTTACGTCAATAGTCAGGCAATAAAGTCGTTGCAAGTTGCACTTCCACGAGTGGTGTATTCTAAGTTGCGCATTCATGTTCATGACATATAACAGGTACGGAATCGATATATATATATATATATATATATATCTGTTTAGTGATCTCTGTCTCTCTCTCTCTCTATATATATATATATATCTGTTTAGTGATCTCTCTCTCTCTCTCTCTCTATATATATATATATATATGCTATGCAAACCGCACGGCGTAAGCGCATAGAGTCCTGTTAAACCCAGTTTATAAATTAGTCAATTTTTCAATAACTAAAGTCTGTCGTAATAATAAACGGTCAAACCAGGTGTTTGAGATGCGTCTTTTTGAAGCTATATTGCTTCCGTCCGAGCATTACATATATATTGAAAAACGGGATGACGGTCGCGTATTGCGTACTCTCGCGGTCAAACCAGATGTTTGAGAGGACATTTTTAAAGCATATTGCTTCCGTCCGAGAATTATATATTCAGGGGGTGACCAAAAAAATTAATAATCGATACACATACAAATTGTTTATTTCGCAATAACTTTGCATTTCAAAATGATAAAGAAGCAGAATTTTCTCATGAACACGACGGCGTGCTTAGTTTCTGTCTATGAAGAGTGGTTGTCTTGCAATTCCACATTTTATGCTCCTATGTCAAGCAAAAACACTAGTGTCACAAATTAGACACCATTGTTCCGCTGAAAAAAATATTTGCTTTAACGAGCCCTACAATTCCGTATATCGATTATCAAAAAATGTTGTCACACTCTGTATACATATATAGGAAAAACCGTATGAAGGTCGCGTATTGCCCATTGTCAAAAAAAAGAATCATCCTAAAAACCATGCTAGGTTTAATAAACCAAATTAAAATCAGAAATTGGCTAATAGAAGCAAATACTCTAGCACCATCTGCTAGGAGTTGGTTTTATAATAATAATCATCATCATCATCATTATAAAACCAACGATTTCTAACTCAACTAATGGCTGATAGGTCTACACCGCAAGCGGACATATTTGCGCTACAATGAGGTCAATCACGAAACGATTTTTACGAGAAAGTTTGCGTAGACGCGCAGCAAGTTTGTGTGGTGCTACCCAAATAATTTCCATCTTATCATATTTTTGTTGCTGCTGCACTCGTTGCGTTTCCTTTGGTTGTTAGCTAAACGTGGCTTGAGTTTCCTTCAGGTCTCAGCCGATCTCGTCGCCTGTCCCGAAGGATACCCCTGACGATGTTACAGTTACAATCCGGACGTAATGACTCCTCGATTCAGGCCACAGAAGAGGGTCTACATCGACCTCCAGCGTACGATCTGGATCCTGATGACGACGGATTTTGATCGAGGGGCTCGGATTTTGACATCAGTTCTGCCCTGGCGTTCGTAGCAGCTCCAGCGTCGAACGGCCCATGCAGCCATTCACTACATCAAGAGAAACGGCGACGTCACTCCAACACTTCCTATTGGGCAGGCGAGCCAGTCAGGTGGGCGCGGACCGGCAACTGTCATCGAACGACCGGGGGGGTTCGTTTACGTTCTCCGTTACACTACCGACTGTAAAGTTAACGTCGGTGTGCAAATGTTTTATGCTGCTGTCGCTTCTGCAGCTTCTGCCCTATCGTTTGTCGTGCCTGTGCTGCACGTCTTGACAGGTTATTGTAGGTGTGGTGCAGTTCATACGTCGTGCAATCAATCATCCCCCCCCCCCCCATCACCCTGCGTGCAGCTTTTACTTGTCCAGTGACGAGGTTCGTTGTTAATTTACCAGCAGTGCTTACCTAATAACCATTATCATAACCATGCAGCCAGTTTGTACGTAACGCATCTCTGACATTGTATGCAGGCGCGGCTTTACAACACAGATACGGAAAAATCTCAAACACGACAACAGTTTGAATGTACTATTGTTTACGGCGTTTCGTGAATCTGCGTAATGGGCGGTTTGGTATGCACTGACGAGGCAGTCTCTACTTATTATGTCAATTTAACCAGGCTGTTCGATGATCGATATATATACGCTTGCTCAGCGCCACCCACCTGTGTTGTCTCTGTCGGCCTAATCTGCTGGTTGCTGTTCACTGGCCTTTAAAGTAAAACGTCACGACCCACAGAAGTTAATCTCGCAACTTGTTCGGGTTAATCCCAAATATTGCAGTGTGCCTCCATCGATGAGGCCACAAACAAGATTACCGAACTTTTAATCTTGTTCACTAAATACCAGCACAGTAAACGACAGGCACCACAGTGGTTCGACAAGGACTGCTATATGTTTAGGCGTGTCGTCCTTGACGTTTCCCATCAAGTGGCCCTAAACCTCGAAACCTCGAAGTCGTTTCGTTGTAGTCAATATCGAGAAAACACTATCAACACCTTCAAAAGAGAGTTTTTGCGAACATTCCAAGAATGAGCTTTTGCGTATTAAGAACAAGGACGCCTAGTCCTACTAGTGCAATAGAAGCTTTACGTGCTTCTGCACCAGTTCGCGTATTAGCTGTAGTCTCTCCGGATCACGTTTAACCGGACAGATACGGTTTCAAGGGAACTTCCCGATGCACAGGAACTAGAACCCTTTTTCAGAGCGCTCGTTGCCTGTCCGGAGGCACCCTTTTTCTAGAGGGGAAAGTCAAATTTGTCGTAGAGGATACTCTAAAACAAGGCATTTGGGCCCGAGCTGGCAATGAACGAGCCTCTTTGGGAAGGCAATGTGCCATCATTCCGTCGCAGACGATTTTTAACAGATGCCTATCTCAAAGATTATTTTCGGGTAAATCCATGCTAAAAGCAATCGCTAAGGACAACGGGGTTTTAACAGACCAATTCAATCTTCAAGCGTCAAACGCCGGAGTTTGCACAGTATGTGAAACAAACAGTTGGCTTCTTTAAATGATAAGAAAGGTTTACAAATTGAACGAGATATGTAGATAAAAAAATAAAGAGCAAATTGACGCATGCTCTCCTCGAGTAGAGTACTGATCGCGGGTTTACTGGTAACTTTGCCGTCAACTTTATGTTGTACGCACGCTACCCTAGCCGTGACGCCCAAGTCGGTAGTGCGGCAACAGCAAAAAAGAGTACGGAAATAGGGAAGAAACAGGATAAGAAGAAGCTGGATCGACTGCAATAAGCGCCCTAAACAGGAATTAGTCATTTATAAAAAGCCGGGCTTTTACTACAATAACTGTAACATTTCATTATTCTAAACAATAACAATTCATGTCTGCCGCCCTATCTCTTCATCTATCTGCAGAAACCAGACAGATAGGAAGAGACACGCCTTGACCTTTTCAACCGGTCGAGCCCGGTAGCGTGGTACATTCGCGTGCGTCTTGCGACCAGAGGAGATGCATGGGTGCACGGGTTCGAGCCCTACGGTTGCACAGTTGTAGTTAAAGGGTTTGTCTTACGAAGCAATGCGTCAGACTCAGCCAAATGCGTCTCAAATGTGTATGATGTCCGATCCCGGGTACCGCACAAAGACGTTACATAAGTACATTATGTAACAACATGTGTGTCAATCCAATCCTACTACTACCAACAACTATGGTGAATAAATATGATGTGTATAAGTACATTATAGCCTGTTAAACCGTGTATACTTTCATATCTTTACATTATTAAGCCACCTGCATCAGTGACAGTTTTCATCTCATTTGTTAACGTTTCCCGGTTTGTCCTTATTAAACTATGAGGGCACGATTGAGCCACTGGAAAGCCTAACTGCTTCCTGAAATCTTTAATGGCGATGTCGTCTGAAACGTTCCACGGAAGCTTAGTATTTGGAAGGGCATGCGGATGCATTATCAATGTGCAAAATGCGGATTAACCCAAGGGAGCGTCAGCACACATCCGTATTCAGCACACATTCGTATTGTCAGCACACATCCGTATTCTCGCACTAATTGTCACAATTGTCGCGAGATTAAATCCACTGCCCGCTGCTCTAGAGCAGCGCTAAAATAAGCGATGGTATATCAAACAAGTAAACATATGGACTCAAAGCCACGCGTTTTAGGGGAGAAAAAAGAACCATATGGGCGTTTATCATCACTTCATTGGCTTTTTCGACAGTGTACGGCCAGAGATCGGTTGTACAGTGCCACTTGCGAGGTACGCTTCCCTCAATTTAGTCATTGTGAACAAGGTACCGTTTATGTGAGTAGCGCTAAACAATGTCGCAATATATCGGCAGCAGATAGAGAAGGTGCCTGGGGCAACATATTACGTGTAAATAAAATATATGGAAATGATTCTAGTGATGATCATTTAAAACATTACATAAAATGTAAGAATCGCCCCGCGCCGCACTTGACCATTCCAACCCAAGCGTGTTTGATCTAACCTGATGGCTTCTTGTTAACATGCGAAAGCCCTCCAGAGTCTGACGTACTGCCGCCTGCACAGAAAAAGTCAACACAAAGATATTGTTAGTAACGTAACGTCCGGATATAATATATTAGGACAAACAGCTGCTTAGGTGAATTCGTTTGCTAACGAATAAGATTTTTCATATTAGGCAAGCACATTCACATTATCCTTACTTAGGTAGATGTAGATAAACCGTAGAAGAAACGTTATAGTCGTAGTTGTAGTAATAGCGTTTCGTGTAGACTACATGTAATGGTAAAAAATCCTGTTTATGGGCGCGCTTGCTTCATTATGGTTAACCGATAGCGTAGGAACTTAACTAAATGCTTCGTAGCCATATAACTTAGTGCTAAAAGAGCTCACTGCAAACTTTGGCAAAAATACGCACTCTCACTAGATGCCTTGCAATCATTTACGGATTTGTAAGGTAGCACAGAAGATTATATATATATATATATATATATATATCAAAAAAGATGATACCGAAAATGACACTTACCACCTCTCACTTTTGCGAGCTTTTCCTTGGGTCGTCTGTTCAGTCCTGGTGTAACAATAACACGGTTACCAAACAAATCACAATTTAATTAAACAGTTAGTAGGCATTCACATTAAATAAACACAGACTTGAAATTTTGCGACACACTTCGTGACTGGTAGTGGTTAACTCAATGCATATATAGGCGTGAACTGAGACTCATTAGTTATGCTTTTTGTATTGTATGTTTGTATATAAAAAGCCGCAACATGCTTGTGTACGCTTTGCCAACACAGATGCAGCGAAACCTCTCGACATCTGCTTCTGTCTGATTCCTGTTGAAACGAATTCCTGCTATTTATTCTAGGGAAAAGATTCTATTGGGTTTATTATAGTCTAACAGCATCGTTCTTACTAACTTAACTACGGACCGGCTCCCCCCGGTAAAAGTTGTTTGACTTCAGGAAGTACAACTTAAGAAAGCATTTTTACATATCAATAAACTCCCCGCGCGTTGCCTTGAATTGCACTTATACAAAAGCTGACCAGGATCCTGCTTTAACTTTTTTGGGGCTGACCATCAGCCAGGGTTTAACGTCCACGGGACTGCTTTTTGCATTGAACGGACCTTCATATATACGAATGTGCAACGGTGGAGCTCGAACCCGTGCACCTATGTGTCTCCTCCGGTTGCGAGGCGCAGGCGAATGTACCACGCCACCACCGGGCTCGACAACAAGGATCCTGCTTGGCATCGGTCAAGTCGACAAAATCCGCGGTTGACTTTGCGTAATCGATGTCAAACAGTGTCAATATGTTCAGACAGGAAAATGTTCACACTACCGAGGGCCAGCAGCCAAGGCCAAATACTTCTACCGATATTTAGAGAAGAGTGAACAAAGAGTTTTTCGAGTCTTGCCGAGGGTTTCAGGCGAGCAGTGTCAAGCGCCTCTACTTGTACACTTAGTCTATCGTACGGAGTCACATATTTAAAGCACGCGGATTGTCTAAGCCTCTGCGTAGAACGTAGCGTGTCAAAGTAACGTGGAGCTCCGTGCGTGACTTCGATCAACGTGCCTCTATGGTATCTGCTATATCTTTGACAGTTAGCTTAAAGTCCCTAAAATAAAGATCTAGACTGACAAACGGATGTTAGGGTGCATACTTAATTGCACAAAGAGTTGAAGCCAACGTAAACCGATGATGTGAAAATCCCTCACTATAGAGGATAGATGCCGTCTCCAGACCCTGGGCTTCCTAATTTAACACCCGTAATTTAAGTCTGTTCATCCATAAATGTGGAGTACTGCATCTTGGACATGGAAGACGCCCCCTCAACAATGCTGGAAGTCAGGAGTTAAGCCAACTTCGTGTTGTAAACAACCACGAAGTTTTTACGCGCAACAAGTTAAGGTACTCCAAATATATAATAGATGTTGTCACAAGGGTCTCTCAACTTGCAAAGTCTACATGTTAACCACTCGCTGTACGCTCTTCTGAACTATACGTCGAACTTCATCAGCATGCGCACTTCCACACTACGCACACCTGCTGGCGTGGTCTACGCGTCGCATTAAGGACGAAGCTTACTTGGAACAAATGAAACACAAATTAAAAAAACGGGTTGCTGTTTTTGTCGTCATGTTGACCGGTGCCATGTAAACATCCGCCACGTAGTAAACATGTTTAGGAAGCTAGACCAGAAGATACTGCTCCTGCTTTGACAACAAAACCTGCGCCTATTTAACAAAATGCTCGTGGAAAAGCAAGCGAGGACACGCCAGGGCAGTACTATCTTTTATGTGTTCGTCGCACGCAAGCGCTGCTGTATCAGCGACCTATACCCACGGAGGATCTCTAGGCATATCCAGGAGTGCTAGGGGACGCTACGAACGCCCTGTACAACACGCAGAATATAAGCCCGCGTTGACCATGCATATATGGAAAATGTAATCAATTTATACTATATTGCGTCTCTGATATGCGTGTACAGGTTGCAAGCACATTGGTTCAGAAAACTGTCTGCAACTCGTTTGTGGTTAGTTGTGAACGTGCGTGTGTGATCAGCGATTGATTTAACACTGAGACTTGCAATTCTTGACATATTGGCCTCTCGGCACGTACTCGGAGAATATGATCTCTCTCTCTCTCTCTCTATATATATATATATATATATATACAAATTATTCTCTCACCCTTAATATATTAGATGACGATCAATAGAAACACTCGAAATGCCAGTATCAAAGTACTGCAAGTATCTGGGCACACCTTGGAAGAGGATACTCTATTGACTTTGTTTCTGTGCTTATTTAATGTGCATCTACTCCTTGGTACCTCTCACCATATGTCGTGTAAGTAAACTGCGTTGTCTAAAATAAACATATTTGTATGTGTTCTCTTTTATAAATAAACCACCACACGTACGCGCAGAATTACAAACCTAAACCCCTGTGTGCTTTTCTTGGTATTGGACCGCCAATAACCTCCGGCATTGATACAGTGACACAAGGTGTTTCCTCTGCTGGCGACTCTTTAGAAAGATGGTCTAGCGCTGGAGCTGTAAATAGATACGCAACCTATATTATTACACTATCTGTATATACAGGGTGTGACAGGAAGGTTTTTAAAGCGATGCATATAATTGTAGAGCTCGTTAAAGCAAATATGTTTCGGAGTGAGAGTGAAATGACTACAATTTGTGACAATGGTGTTTTTGTCCGACATAGGAGCACAAAATGTGCTGTTGCAAGACAGCAACTCTCGACAGTCCTCCTCAACAGAAACTAAGCACACGTTCGTGTTCGTGATAAAATTTTGCTTCATCTGAAGAATATGCAAGGCCGGTCAGAAAACGCCCCATTGTCGCTTAGAAGAGAATTCGCTAAAAATGGAGTTCTTTATTAACGTTCACGCCAAATACTTTAAAATCATAACCCTACAACCAGTCACAGCGCTCAAAACGGACAAATTCAGGCAATCCGTTTTTCGCGCTATGAGTGGTTGTAGGGTTATGATTTTGAAGTATTTGGCGTGAACGCTTATAAAGAAATACATTTTTGGCGAATTCTCTTCTAAGCGACCATGGGGTGTTCTCTGACCTGTCTTGCATATTCTTCAGATGGAGCAGAATTTTATCACGAACACGAACGTGTGCTTAGTTTCTGCCAAGGAGGTTGTCTCGCAACAGCACATTTTGTGCCCCTATGTCGAACAAAAACACCATTGTCACAAATTGTAGTAATTTCACTCCGAAACAAGACGTCTTAGAGGCCATCTTCTATTGGAAAAATATATTTGCTTTAACGAGCTCTACAATTCTATGCATCGCTTTAAAAACCTTCCTGTCACACCCTGTATATATATATATATATATATATATATATATATATATATATATATATATAGGTATTCGTTCAACAAACTTTATGATCTAGTACAAGTCGGCAAAAAAAAAATGAATTCGAATGAAACAAAGGGGCGAAAATGTCCTCTTTTGGAATGAGAGCGAAATTAACTGAAGTGATTTTATCAAGCTTTTTATCCTGACATATCTTCATTAAATCTGCGATTGCGAGAGCCCCATTCAGAATATCGACAAACAAGCCAGCGTGTTTGGAGGAAAATGTTGCATCTTTTTCTTGCCCCCTTGTTCATTCACCGATTTTGTATGGATTATGCTAGATAACTGTCAAGCACCGTCTTAGTTCGCAATCATACCCTCCTTTCTCTTTTAAGCAATCTCTGTCGCTCGCTCAATCATGTTTTCTCTCTCTCTCTCTCACTATCTTGGTTTCTTGTCCCCCTTCAATAAATTGGAGTGAGCGCTCGCTGTTTTTCTACAGTGGATACTAGTCTAGAGCTGAAGCTCATAGGACGTTTTCGGAGTTTAGCCCGAACTGCCTCGGACCGCTCTTGTTTTTTCTTTCTTTCTTTCATTTTCCTTCATTTGTGCATTCGTTCTCTGAGAAAGCCCTCTGTTTTCAGATAGCCTATCTACGGACTTACGCAGCGGCGGGGCTTTGCTTGCGCTGGCGGTGGTGGTGGTGCCGACGTTGACCGGCGCTGACGTGACGCTCTTCTCGGTAGGGGGGAGCCGCTTTCCGTCGATGGGCGCTTCAGCCTGCTGCTGCTGCTGGGGTTGCCCCTCCGCCGTGGGGGGCTGTTGCGGCAAAGCGCTACTGGGGTCAGATACGGGCGGCTGTACGCTGGCGGTGGCGCCGGCCGCGACGAGCACCGGATGTGACGGACGACCGGAAAGCCAGCGGCGGGGCTTGTGGACCTTATGCACGTCGTCGTCGTTGTCTGAAGGCTGACGACGACGCGACGCCATGCTCTTGTCGGCGTTGTCGTCGCCGTCATCGTCGCAGATGCTAGATGCCGTCGAGCTCATCGTCTCGTCGCGACTGTCAAGGTCACTGCGATTGACGAGATCGACGCAGGACGGGTGAATCAACTCGCAGCAGCGGGGACACACGAGCGGGGTGGCTCCGTGCTGCCCGCGACGATACACGACAGGAGGAATCTCTTCGTTACAGCTCGGACATGACGTCGATGTACCCGTCGTTGGCTCCGTCGTTGTTGTCGTCGCAGTAGTCGTAGCTGTTGGCCGTGTTGCTGTCGCCGCTGACTTTGTGGGCGCTGTCGTTGCCTTCTGCGGGCACTCCTGCAGGCGCCGTCCTGGATTCTGCGGGCGCTGCCGTTGCTTCTGCGGGCTCTCCTGCGGGCGCCGTCCTGGCTTCTGCGGGCGCTCCTGTGGGCGCTGCCGTTTCCTTTGTTGGCGCTGCAGTCCCCTTCTCCGGTGTTTCTGGAGCGGCCTTTTTACTCGTGCCAGCACGGCTGATCTGAGGCTCTACGATCGTGATGGGGCATAGGAGAGAACAGCGTAGCGTCAGGTTGTTGTTGCTGATGCGGTTGCGTTTGGTGCTGCTGTACCACCACAACCTCCACCTTGTTCCTTCTCAACCTCATCTCGTTTATCAATAAGTCTCCCATATAATCATATCGCGCGAGCGAAAATGGGCTGAGGGGAAAATACGGGGGGAGGGGTAACGGAGAGAGAGAGAGAGAGTAACTAACGCACAAGGGCCAATGAGGCCAAGAGAGGAGGGAGAACGAGAGACACAAGCATAAACGTATAACTGCTTTTCCCGCGGAACTCGGTACCACTAGAGTCTTCGTCTGGTTCTGGACAACCAAATAACAAATGGAAGAAAATGGACAAAACACAAGTACGACGAAAGCCAGAACTTCCAAGACTCGGACTTAAAACACACTAAACATACAACACCTGGAGCGGCCACCACAAGGGGGAAGTGAGGCTGGCACAGCTTAATTGAGGTCGCGTAAGTCTGAGAAATATGCCATTTCACGTGCGTAAGTTTGAGAAATATGCCATTTAACGCGCGCAAGTTTAAGAAATATGCCATTTATCATTTAATGTGTACGTGCTGTTAAAATAGCAATCATTTCTATTTAATCGGTCTGTCCCAGGCGCCGTACCAGCTGGATATGCGGTTAGCAACATATATGTGTGGTATATATAAATATATAGACATACGCTTAGCTAAGTATTTTATATCTAGAATACAAAATAGACAGCAAAGTCATGTTCCTTGTTCTAGGATTGTTTTGTACAGATTAATGGAACAAAAGAATAACTTTGTAAGCGTTTACTGAGCTGTCGTGTGTAGTATCTGCTAACGCCCGCTAAATATATCCGAGTTATTTAACAGTTTTATGAAGTGTTGCCTGTATTGTAAGAAATGTTTCTTAACAGTTTTATGATAGAGGGTTTATATGAGTGTAGTATATACTTGATTTTTTTAAATGATTTGATTTACATAATGTTTATTGAGATGTATATGTATTCACTGCAACGAAACATTTTCTCCAGACTCCTGAGCGTTCCTCCCACTAGGCGAGAAGATTAAAAGACAGCTGGTGCGTCTATCAGTTTGTCGCGAGACATTTACCGCATTACTGCGAGCAAAACCAGCAGCAACATTAATCCCCTACCTGGTGAAATCTACGAGTGGAACATACAAAGTGGTATTAGCAGTGCACATTGTAAATTATGCACATATAATAATTAGTACATACCATTCCGTCCCGGAGGTCCCTGGTATGGTGTGCATTTGTATGAGAAACCTCAAATATGGCATTCCCCACATTACCTGGTCATTCCCGCAAAAAATTGCTGAAAAGGCTCAGTGACGGGCGATTTCAGTCTGATTCTAATTGTTTCCACTACTGGTCCGCAGCCTACAAGTAGATACATTAATCGGCCCCGTGCCGAACACGGCAGACAGAACTCGTCTCATGTACACTGAAGCACGTCCCTCGTATTGTGCAAAGGTTGCCAGTGAGAGATGTCTCCAGACCATACCAAAGCTATAAGTTAACACTGGTACAATTTTAAGCTCAACGAATTGCACTGCAAGGCCCAGAGGCAGCATTCGAAGTTAGTTCTCAGCAAAGAAGCTGGAGAGTACACTAAAAAAAGAACCAACTGCTACGGCTTGTTGAAACGACTCAACCAGTATCTGGCGTAGGGCTCTTTCGAAGGCTTTTGCACAGTTAATGGAGATCGCATATAAGAAACGTCTGGTTTTTGCCAACACGCTCAGCCTCGGACTGAAGTATTCGGGGAATTCCTTCGGTGCAAGGGCCTTCGCCACAGCTGGAGACACTCTCTTCATGATAATCTTGGCGAAGATCTTTCTAAAAGTGCGTTCCAACGCAGTCTCTCAATATAAAGTTTATTTCCTTCAAAACTACTTTTTTTTTTAAAAAAACGTGAGTCTTGCATTGTACCAGTATTGAGGTATAGATACTCGGGAGGTATACTCGGGATATACCTGCTCTAAGCATCCGTGTGAATTTACAACAAAGATGGCCTGCCAATGCATCCGACGAGGCTGCCAAATGCTTGTAGTTGATCGCATCTGGGATTCCAAAGGACGCGAGATCGCATCTGGCATTCCAAAGGACGCGAGAGTTCCGTATCGGCAAGCCTTCTCGATGGCGAGAAAAAACCGGGGTGAAAGAGCAATCCACTTAGCCACGAGCCGGATTGTCCCGCAAGCGAATGTATGTCGAAGTGACATTTGGTACGCTCACCTCAGGTAATTTAAGCCTTGTACTATTTCACCTGCTACTTCATGTACGAGGACATCGAGGCAGCTGATGCTGTCAGTACGGGTTGGGCAGTCTTTAATTTACAATTGCCCACATTGGCATGCGGCGGCTTCAGTGATTGAAGCATAGACAGTGGCACTACCGACTGAAAGAGCGATGTGATGGTAGTAATTCTAAGTAGCAAAAAAGGTCTATTTTGTGCAAACGGCGTGATCAATATACGTGCGTTTGCCAGGACAAAATAAACCAATCAGCCTTTACTTTCATAATCTGCAACGTCCGATGGATTTTCAAGAAGGCGATGACTGTAATATTGTCGCTCGGAAACACCTTCCATTGCTGACGATTCTGCGCGTGCCCAGCCGTGGCCTTATCGCCGGCCGCCAACTACCAAAGTTCCCATCACGGTACCTTGATTTGCGTATCTTTGTACCCAAATCCGCTTTCGAGTACGCTTCGAGGTCAGAAGATCTTGGGTCGAGAAATACCGGGGCGTTCGTGCGCCAGGAATTCGCCATTATAACTACGCAGAGCTGCCTTCGACGACTGGCACAAGAGTCACTGCAGTGCAGTTCACAAACAGACTTACGTGCTTACTGCACGTTGCCCAAGAGGTCGGACGCCTCGGCTCTCTCGAAGCGGTTATCCCGTCGCGACCATGCTCTAACCATTTGTCACAATAACCCGCCCCGGCTGCAAAATGAATCATTTTGACAATAGAGGCGCACATGACTACGCCAACAAGTTCTTCGAAATACTCAAGGGTAAGATTTTTTGCTATATATAGCATAGTACAATACGTGTGTTAATATATATATATATATATATATATATATATATTGTCCTGATATTGTGTTTATACATACCGCGCGGTAGGCCAGCCACGAGCACTGCAAATGACCAGAAAATAATGTTAGGAATTAAAAATCCGAAAACCTACTAATGCCTGAATAGCACACGTAGGCTTAAACTAGAAGCTAACTAGTACTGAACTGGAACATATGTATAGTTTGCGTTTTTACGACGGCATTTAAGAAAGTCAGACAGATTCTATACACACGTTTCATGTTTAGCAAAACCCGTGATGCGGATGCTCTATGCATGCTTAGACAGCAAAGCACGTCACCTGCGGAGACTTTGAGACCACGTCTGTAAATTGTAAGCTCTTTGGCCATGATGTTAACTATACGTCACGCCGACGGATTTCGATCCTCAGGCTCATTGCATTTGATCCCCGCAGGCACATGACAATCCTACCGCTTAATCTGAGGACGTACACTTTTGCGCTTACGTACAGGTAAGTAATCAATCGGTAGGTTGCGAAGAGCTGCGGTTTAACGAATTTCACCCTCTCTCAATTTGTTACCATGCAATCTGACATCGCTGCAAACGCTGATAAGCGTAGTTATGCTGCGCGACCGCTAAAACAGACAACAGTATGTTTTGTGGGCCCACAAACACCAATTGACTACCGCTATAGGGTTTAGTCTACGCGACGAGGCAAACTACTGACGGAAAACCTTATGGTAGTAAAGACAAAGAGGGGCAACGAAAAGACATCATTATCATCGCATGTAGTAAAGAGCTCAACCGGCTCCTACCGGCATCGAAGTGGCGTGTGTTGTCTCCACGTGTCCCGTCGATAGACGTCACGGAATCGAATGTCTTGTCACTGTTCAGCAGTGCTGTAAACGAAACAATGAAGATCATTACACGAAACGTCAAAGTAGGATAGGAAGATAAGAAGAAAGTAAGAAAGGTTAAGAGAAAGATAGATAAATAAGTAGTGACAAAATAAATCGCATGCAAAAATCATTAAGAAAACTGCTCCAAACAACTATACATATATGTAATAATATGATCTAACAAAAACACCGACAAGCAAGAGCAACATCGAGTAGCCAGTGGCATGCACCATCTATACATACAGCAAAGATGTTATATGTATATATTTAAGACATACAAGAAAAATAAAGTATTTCACTTCGAGTATCACTTGATGAGTAAGTGAGAGGAAAATATGTCGTTTACGCAATCTCGATATGTGACGTTCTAGCGGTTCTCCGCCTATCTAGGACTTACAAGATCTCGTTGGGCCCGTCTCTGTCTCCGTTGGCGCTAAAAATCATACAAAACAGCGAGCAATAGAACAGACTTTAGTGTCGTTGCTTGTCAAAGTTGTTGCAACGGATCACGCGCGCTATTTTTATTCTATAGCTCGGAATGCTACCGAGATAAAATCAGCTAGTACACACCGGTTGCATAAATAAATAACGCATTGGCCTGTCTAGTCATGCGTGCTTCTGCGACTAAGCTACTAAAGCAAGCATGCCCGCTCCCCCCCCCCCATTCCAGAATCACAATTAAAAGGCAAAAGCAGACAATGTGCTATGTGATAGCTTGATCTTAGTTCACTAAAAAAATAAGCGTGTTCGTCGTCTGTGGTAGTTAAAGCACTGGTCGGCAAGTATGATTTGTTCACACAAGCGACGTCTCCGCCGCAACCGACGTCTGCACGGCATCTGTCGGCTTTAAAATCGCGAGATTTTAAGATTGAAACGCTTTAGTCAAGGTAGAAAAAAAAATATACAATCGCATATATGCGTGTGTGTCATGTGATCAATATTCTAGAATAGATTTGGCCAAGAAAAACTCGAGTGGATGCAATAGATTAGGCACGGCCTCAAAATGCTGTTATATTACACAGCTGGTACTACTCCTGGATGCATACGCTTGTGATTCACTTACTGACCGCTTTCCTTTACTCGAAGTAATATTGTTTTGGATTCGCGTACGTAGTGTTCTCATTTCAACAAACTTTCCCGACATAGCACAAAGAGATGTGCCATGCGCAGTGGCCACGCAGCAAAAGAAGCGTTAGCCTCGTATGCTACACAACAGTGGTGACCTACAGTGCCCTCGATTGGCCACGTGTTCTCCACTTCCGTGTCTTTTGTAAAATAGACAAATATTGATTGCTTAGGGTGTCAAATTATTATATAGGAATAACGCAATAATAATATTGGGTTAATAATATGATAAGGTTTTAACCGGTATTGTGGTTATTATACTCAATTGTGTTGCTTTATTGCTTGCACAATGTTGATGTGCCCATGTACTCGTACGTATGTATATTTAGAACGAAAGGTGACAGATTGCTAACTTATTAGGCACGATAGCAAAACCTGATTGACTGACGATAGATAGCGTATGCGTGACTGCCGTACTTACTTTTGCCCTTGTCAGTGGGTGACTTCTTTTTCCCGTCTGCCGCTGAAATGAGCATGACTATATCGTTACACGGTATCGTCGACTACGCCAACTAACTGGAGAACTGCAAGTGAACTGTCAGTCACGCCACTTCACGGTAAGTTTTTAAATGCCGAATGGCAAAACAACACAGCAACACCTGGCAGCAAAGTTCGCTTTCTACACACGCCGTTACGCCTGCGAGCAGGGGTGACAGCGACGTATGCTTCCACCACATTTGATTAAGTGATTTATATTATTTGTTTAGAACATAGGCTGTATTGCGACTACCAACAATAATAAATACTACATAGCATATGCTTTTGCACGCCAGGATAGTAAAAGTAGCAGTAATACGGATAGTTGAAGTAAAACCCGAACCTAAGTCGCACCGACGTTTATCACCATTATCTATTCCAGGTGTCCTGCATGCATGCATACAGAATCGAATAACTGGCAATATTTCATGATAATCAGTTAGGTGTTAGCGCCCAAAACGGAACGGCAGGACGAATTATGATGAATGCTTCTTTACTACGAATTGATCTGGGCGAAAGCTTTTGCTGCATCACAAAGGCAAGCCCGATAGACTACACCAACAGCGTCAGCAAATTAGAATACATTATATATATATATAAATATTTATAAACTAAGCTTGCAACCCATTCCATTGTTAGATAAACTCTGACAATGAACAGCGCCTTCATTCGCACTGAATTTGTACGCTGTAAACACAAGCGATCAGTTATTCAAATTATATATATACATGTATGTATATAGAGGCTGTCTCGAGGATAAACTCGACTGGTGGCTCTCCTGGCAAGTTTGTAGACGTTTTAAATAGCTGAACTTTGGGGTATTTATATCGCCACCGCCGTACGATTTCACGCATCCTCTCTTCATCACGCCGCCATCGCGATAGAAAGCGCAACAGACCATTGCCAAACAAAAGTTTAAGTTCGCATCTGAATAGGTGCCAGGAATGTCGACGACTGTAGCGGTATAACAAGCAGTATTTAAAAACGAAAGTGGTTCTCGACTGATGACAAATCCGAACTGATATTGAAAACTTCTAACCTTCGCAGCTCTACCGCTGATTCGTCGTAGCTTTAGTGAAAATGTTAGCACACTTAGACCTAGATGGGGTCAATCCATATAGACGAGCGCACAGCTCAACAATGTCATTTCCGATGTCCAAGAAAAGACGCAGTAGGTTTTGCGGTACTGTCGGCAGTTAGCGACGCGAAATTAATTTCCTGCTTGCCCAAAGTCAGCATTTTAAAGAGAAACACCGGGCGGCCCAATACGTCACGCCTTCCACACTAAGACGACGAAGATGCTGTGCGTCTACACGCTAGAGAAACATGGTGCACAATAGGTTTCTACAGAATAAGGAAATGATTAACACCTGACGACGGCAGCTCGATAGTTCAAAGCAAGCCATCTGGGGAAAGCGCCCTGAACTGTGAGGATGGATGCATTCCGGCATAACATGCCTGCACTGTAGCGATTTGTCGCACGTAGCTAGACCTGTATGGGATATTCGATCGCACTCAGACTATATTTAAGGTTTAGGCTTCCTTAGTTTTGTCTTGCTTGCTCGCTTTAGACAGAATTGAAAGGAGAATGCTTTGAAACTTTGTAAGCTAAATAAAAATGTTCTTAGAATGAACCTCAAATCTTGATTATTTGGCATTCAGGCACTGCTACCATTTGCACAAAATAGCAGATACTACGATTTAGCATTAACAGTTGCACAATAAGATTATAAATATAACATACCTTTAGCTTTGCCCTTTGACTTCAGCTCTGAAAATGCATGTACAGATGCACGATACGTATTACAGAATTCTGCTTTATTCAATGAGCTAGGCGATTCAACTTTAGATTCTTACTGTACTTAAGGCAATGGGTATACATTTTTAAAAAATATGATCGGGCTGTAAAGAAAATAAGCACGAATTGTGGAATTATGCTATATATATATATATATATATATATATATATATATATATATATGCCGGGAATATTTTTTTAACTATTTTCTGCAAATTGGTTTATAATAATATATACGGGGCGCTACCATGGAAACTAATCAACGGACCGCATATCGCGTTGGTTTAAGCCTCGGCCTCGCTAGTTAGTAACAAAAATGCGAAAACGATAAGCAAAGTCGTTCCACACGTTTATCTTAGTCTATTAGGAGCGCCTAAAATGTGGTTGTCAAAGCGTCACAGTATAGTATATATGCATATACATATTTTTTTTATTTTGCAATAACTTTTCATTTCAAGATGGTACATAATTACAATACAATCGTCATTATTTACAATTTGAACACTTCAGCGACCGTCCCACATAGTCCACGACAGTATTTATACCAAGATACCAAACACATACGCAAGTTATCCTAAATGACATTTACACAATATACATTTCCTCCAAGTAAAACGTTTCATTGGATATATCGTGATGCTATTAAAGGTTGAATCAGATCGCGACGTACTCTTTGGTGATATTTTCGAACCCCGCTTGACGCCCTTTTTCGAACGTTTACCACTCTCTGGAAATGGCACAACATGCGTTATTCATCCCTGAATAATGTAGAGCACGCTAATAGTGAGCAATTCTCATGAAAATACGACACTACCGGCACATGTAATGCTTATCCATGCTCGAAAACAATTTCGCTAGCTGCACGTCACGAACACAACTACTCGCTTTTAGTCTAGACTGCACTGAACATAAATGCGGGCTTGAAAGGTATTTGTAAAGATAGAAGCTTTTGCGCATGGACGTTAATACAAACAAACATTTTGCTCAGAATACATGTATTAAAACAGTAAAGACCTAGCAAATGTATGTACTTATATCTCTGTAGCTGGGACTGCAACGTACTTTTTTGCGTAGGCTTGCCTAGGGCATCGTCCCCCTTGGCTGTCTTGGGAACCGTCTTTCCTTTATCAACGCCTAGAAATAAAAATATGATGATTTAGTTTGAGTAACGTAATTACTGCTAGCCGTATCTATATACAGGGTCATTCAGATTGTTGTGCACGCATTTCGAGGTTGGATAGAACTCGGCAAGAAAATAAGTTTTTTCTATGGAGGGAAGACGTGGAAACGTCTTGTTTAGGAGAGAGAGTGAAGTTTATAAAAGCAGTTTTTCTGCCTTTTTTTCCTACATAGTTGTGCGAACGCATGAAGGAACCGATTACACCGGCGTGTTCGAAGGAAAATTCTGCACAACGGAAGACACTTCACTAGCTTGCGTAGCAAAAAGCTAATACCCAGATTAAGGAAAATCATGAAAAATCGATATTTTTACGTTAACGTTTTTTCATGAAAAATCGTAAAATGTTTCCATTGCGACCAAAAATGTACGTCCGAAAGACCACTTTCACCCAATAGCAAATTTAATGCCCATCATTTTCGTATCAAGGTGATGGTGCTGCGTTACGTAGTTGTCAAGTCACTAAGCTTTTTCGATAGCCATATCGAAAGCGAAGGCATGCATATTTTCATAGGCGTATGAGAAAGTTAGGTACATATTTTAGGTTTGGTAGAACTCAACAAGAGAATAAATTTTCCTAGTGGAAGGAGAGGGCGGAAACGTCTTGGCAAATTTTTAGGGTTCTGAACGTGAAAACTTGCACGTAAAACATAACAACTATGACTGTCGAAAAAGCTTAGTGACTTGACAACTACGTAACGCAGCACATCACCTTGATACAAAATGATGGGCATTAAATTTGCTATTGCGTGAGATTCTTTCGGACGTACATTTTGGTCGCAATGGAAAATTTACGATTTTCATGAAATTAACGTAAAATATGACTTTTCATGACTTTCCTTAATCTGGGTATTAGCTTTTGCTACGCAGCTAGTGAAGTGTCTTCCGTTGTGCAGAATTTTCCTTCGAACACGCCGGTATAATCGGTTCCTTCATGCGTTGACGCAAACAGATTTCGCACAACTATGTAGGAAAAAAAAGGCAGAAAAACTTCTTTTATAAACTCCACTCTCTCTCCTAAACAAGACGCTTCCACGTCTTCCCTCCATAGGGAAAACTTATTTTCTTGCCGAGTTCTATCAAACCTCGAAATGCGTGCACAACAATATGAATGACCCTGTATATATATATATATATATATATATATATAGAGAGAGAGAGAGAGAGAGATGAAAAATCGGCCGGTGCCGCGATACGTACGGGCAAAGCCAGTTACAAACAAACCAGAAAAGTACCGGGTTGTTCTAAAAAAACCTTGCCACTCAGTTTCTGTTTGCTAAATTGGTGCGATCTCTTTAGGTGAGAAGAGTGGATGTGCTAACAAACAACGAACAACCTGAGCTAGTTCATACCGCCATGAAATTAGGGGAAAACAACGCGACGTTCCCTAGAAGAACGCGGGCTCTGGTGGTCGGGATAACGGAAGCAGATATTTCCCCACAGGGGTTTCTGCAGATAGTCTGCAAGCCTCTTAAGAGGGATCACAATAGAGCCATTCTAAAACCAGTGGCTCTCCGCATATACCTGAAGTAGACTGGAACAGCGCTTTGAAGAGCCACCTAGGCCTGTTGAAGACAGGTAGGCTATTCGGAAGACGTCAAAAATAAAATTTACAGCCCAAATGGGGTACGCGCAGAGTGAGAATGCAGGCGACTAAAGGAACCTCGGCTAGCGAAATCCTCGAGAAAATTCGCCTTTTAGTCCGAGAGCATGACAACGGGTTTGTGATTTGGCCCTGTAAGGACCAATCGTGCCGGGTTCGTTATTTTCAAAATAGCGCTGGAAAGAGCGGACTGCTGTTTTGCTGCCGCTCTAAGCGAAAGTACCGGGGGAGGAATCGACCCCCGAGTGATTTCCAACCTTACTATAGCGGTTGTCTTGCGCAAAGTTCACTAAACGCGAAGTACAATAGAACAGTGATCCCTAAGAGCCTGGGTCTTCATGAATCGATTCATATACGCACATAGGCGCCGCGACTTAACAAGTAGGGCACCTGGTAGTTCCTGGCAATCTTGTCAAAGGCGCGGAAGCTCCCGACCAGAAACACTGCCATGTTAGGTAGCTAAAGCAGATTTAAGGAATGAATCACCCTTCTAACCTGCCATACCGAACACGGAATAGGGCATACAACCACAGAATGCACGAACAAGAAAGTCGAAAGATATGCTACATATGCAGGGGCGCTGAGCACGCCGCCAGAGATTTCAAGCCCAAAATTACCAAGTGTTACGTATGTGGGCCACCGTGCCAGATCGATGTTCTGACGTGTATTCCGACTACCTCTGAATCCTAACTAAAACAAGAGGAGCAATATGTGCGATCAAACAGTCAGCTCATTTCAATAAAAATGACAACTGACTCGGCCGCTCAGGAGACGGAGACCAAGCAAAAAATCTCCTAACGCGTAGAAAAAAAGCAGCTCATTGGGGAGACAAAAGAGGCACTAAGGAAGAAGACTCGCCAGGAATACAAACTTGCCTGCAATTGTTAAGATGGCCGGAACAGGATGCGCGAGAAGCCGCTCGATTTCAAAACACAGAGGTACAAACCCGTAAAAACCGATAATATAGAGGTTATAGATTTCAATGTCGTTCAATAAACTCCAATGGAGCAGGCTAACGCACATGCTAGAGAAGATAGTACCTAGATGCAAAGGAATTTGTCCGTTAACCAACTACAGTAGAGCAATGTGCATATTTCGTCGTAGGTTAGAGTGCAACGAACCTTTTGCCGTAGGTTTGCCCAAGGCATCGTCCACTTTACCCGTTTTGGGAACTGGCTTTCCTTTATCAACGCCTAGAAAGCACAAATAAAAGATTAGCTTGATTAGTTTGCTATACTGCGGCGCCATATAGCATATGCTGAATCCAGACTGACACTTAAGCAAATAATAGTCACTAAAGTCATATCACAAACATCCCAGTCATCTAGGTTAGGGGACCACCATATTTTGAGTAGGTTGAGAGGTCTACATTACCCCAAACATCACCTCCTTCCTAGCCACCTCTAAAAAAACTAAGTAATAGAACCGCGTCGAGCATTCGACAAATAAATGCATTGTCAGTGAGAATCCGGCGAAGGAAGGAACCTCTGGTCGGAAAGCCTGAAAATTGGGTTGAAGGATGACTCCGTCAGGACCACACATGCCGGAGACAACATCCCCAAGATAACGGGGCAAGATCGGGCAGCACCGCCGCCTTCGCTGCCGCTCTGCGCCAATGTATTGGGGGAAAGACGGCGCCCTAGTGGTCTCTGGTTCCACCATGACGGTTGTCTTGCGCACAGTGAAGTCTTTCATAAGCGCGGTAACTACTAAAATAGAAATCCGCAAGAGCCTGAGTCCTCGTGAATCGACTATATACGCACAATTGCGCCACGATTTAACTAAATGGCAGCTGGCAATGTTCAGTGACCCTGCTGAAGACGCGAAAGACCCTGGGGAAGCAGAACCGGTTGCAGAACCAAAGCAACTTTAACAGACCCAAGAAATGGTAGTTCCCTACCTGCCATAACTGCTACAAAATAGGGTGCACAACCAGGAAATGCAGGAACAATACAAGTGCGGGCACGCCGCTCGAAACTGCGGCGCCAACGCTCTTACGTATGTGGGAATATGGGCTACCGTGCCAGATCTACGGCATGTCGCAACAACTTTCGAATCCTGACGGAAAGGGAAGAAGCAGGGGACGGAGGCGGAGGAGCAAATCTCTCATTGTGCAGAAGAAAGAAAGCAATTGACTGTGTAGTAGAAAAGGCACTAAGGAAAAGGGCCCGCCGAAGTAAGATAAACTAAGCAAGATAAGAAAAGTTGACGGAACAGAGTGCGCAAAAAGCCGCTTTATTTCAAGACGCAGTTGCTACTCACAAAATAAGCCTAGTTGCCATCGGTAAACCAAATAAAGATACGCAAGTACACGCGCAGGATGGTACACAAATCGATGGCACAAAACAACGATTATTAACACCAGTGTCCTACTAATAACCAAAAACGGAAAATGAAGAGGCTATGTATAGGTGGACGCAGCCAACGATTGGAGACTATCCTCGTGCTACGTGAGCTGCTCACATAAAGAGTTAAAAAGTTTCTTACTAAACTGGCCACCTTAGTCACGGGGGACTTAAACGTAGCAAACCATACAATGGAATCAATAAAAACGAATAAAAGAGGAAAAAACCTGAGAGAACAGACTCGCTATTGACCTAACGCTTTGCAATGACACACTAGCTGACACAATAACAGGTTGGCAAGTCTGCACTGAAAAATGAAGCCTTAAATACCACTAGAATTCAAGCTGGCGGGCACGGTATCGCACGAAGACGGAACTCGCTAGGAAATCACTAATGAAAAGTCAAAACCTTGATAAATAAATTATCAAGGCCATCACCAACACGAGACTGCCCGAATCCCAGGGGAACTTCAAAGCGTTCTAGTAACAGCATGCACTCGAGCTACACTTAATTCGGCTAACTATTGCTTATTATTTGTTTT
>QVRM01005431.1:72500-76927 GCA_003439945.1 Dermanyssus gallinae | reverse complement strand
CCTGCGCATAAACGAGCACGCAGAGTAGAGCGTGATAATAGCATGACAAACACCGTTTGTTAATTGCAACCCAAACATAAAGGGGACGGCTTCATATATTTATATATATATATATATATATATATATATATATATATATATATATATATATATATATATAAGGCCATCTCTCCTAACTGCTGCCAGCTTCTACACTGAATTACTAAACAAAGTTACTTATTAGACCAAACTAATAGAAATTGCATGTCGATATATCCGAGCTGTACAACAGATGTTCTCTCGCCACCGGTAACGACCCACTCAAAACACGGGGTTCATGAGAGTTTCGTAACCCCCACCGGAACAAGTATTGCAGTGATTGCCCCATTCGCAGTTCCAATTGATGACCCAACCTATCAAGTACAATCGTTCCCACTACTCACGCTGGCCTCTACTATAACTGCGAACGTTCGCACTGGGACACACCGATTACTTCGCACCAGGTTGTTCAACTTGCCGATATGTGCGGCCGTGATTGCCATGTCTGGTTATCACTCACGTATTCCCGGCCTTCACGAAAATCTCTCCCGCACAGACTCACCATCTGGCGATAAATATCCGGTTGAACACCTTCCGCATTAAGAAGTCTAACACGTAACATTACGATGGATATAACCTCTGTCGCTCACACCGTAAGGCGCAGGTTGGATGGTCACACGTAGCATAATAAGTAAATGGTGAGGACCTAATCCCTGTGTAACCTGACTATTCTATTTCTAACGAAGGTATGTTTATATATATGTTTTAAATATTATAATGAGTTGCTCCTATAATAACGTATGTACGTCGCTTGTTTTGCCCGTCTTTCAGGATGTTGAAGCGAATACGGTGCGGCTGAAGGAACACGGGCAGGATGTACTTGTCCTGCAAAAGACTGGCCCTGGCGGTCAGGAAGGCCAGGCCGGTACTCCAGGAACCAATGGTCCCTCTGGAATCGGCCAACCCCAGACGGGCCTTAACGGACAGCCTAACAACTCACAGGTCGTCTCCAGAAGCCAGAACGCGGCCGTCTACAATTCATCGCATTACAAGTACGACACGATTGATCTTGATCCAAAGCTTATCGCGTTTATAGCGACTTTAAATGTGCACGTTCTGTCAGTATTAAAGGGTCGTCCAAATGAAGAGTGGACGAGGTAAAAAATAATGCCTTTGATGTAAATTTAACCCCTGGATTTTCCCTAATAATTTAATCAACAGCAGCAGCAGTGGACTCAGTACCGACCATGGTGTTTGCTTACTTGGTCAGGGCAAATCCAATGTTGATCTCCACCCTTCTCAAAAAATCTTGCACCGTTTACTTACACAGCTGTTCGTCCTAAACAGTGCTGGCCGTAAACGGCTGCTACTCGTCAATAAATGTCCACATTACGATTACTTTCTGTCGTTAAAAACATATCAGTAGTACGCGTCAACTCGCGGCATAACTCGAGGCATAAGGCCAGGCCTGGGCTAGGCTAGCTAGTTAGGATATATATATATATATATATATATATATATACAAAAAAACTTAACTGTCTACTTTCTTGCTTTGCACAGACATGGGTATGTAAATCACTCACTATTATGTAAATCGTGTTAGTTAATGAGCGTATTTAAATCAGCTAGCCGGCATCATTGCTAAATAGGGCGGCAGCAATCTGTCCCCTCCGTGATCCACCCATAAACGGGTCACCGTGCGTTATAAACAGTATTAAAATGAAGTTGTGTCCTTACGTTGTTTTTTTAGTAACACTATGACTTGTAAGTACACACGAAAATACAGATGCCCTGGCTGGAGCTCGTGCATTTTTCAGACCAACTCTCTGTACAAATAGACAGTTACAACGACGGATCTAATCAACTTGTTCTTCTTCTTTCGGTCGGCGAGATATCGCTGATCACTCCAATCCAATGCACACCAACGCTTCCTTCACTACCGTGCGGCCAGTACCCTTCTTAAAGGGCGAAATATGGCGGGCACAAGTCCGCCAAGATTCATGTATTGAGCCAATCCGGAACGCTGCATTTATAACCGACGAAACCCCGCCGAACCACCCCATGATTTAATGCAAATAGCATTAATCCACCACATGCGCCGTGCAGTGGGCCGCCATAGGGTGGTATGGGATGGGATGGAATATGCACTTCATCAATGGGAAGCTAACCATGCACGCAAGTTGAGCATGCATTTAGGAAGGCTGGGAACGCAGCATTACACAACGGGTCTGGGTTGGGTTCTTTGCGCACCCACAGATAGAGAGAAGCTACGAATCGCACAGTGCCATCTCTCGCGGCCAGATAGTGTTGCCGTACCAAAGAAATAAAAATAAAAATATCTGAGTATTTATTCATGCTTAATTCGTAAAGGCTTATAGGCGTTTTATGTCGTTTATATATTTTGGGCTTGAATGAGCATTGTTTGTTTTTCAAATTAAATTTAAAATGTTTTATTTTTTTATAAATAACAAAAAAAAGTTTAATGCAAGAAAAATAAGTTAGTGGCATCGTGCCGGATGATATAGTGATAAATCTCTACCGTCTACCATCTCGTCTACCAGCGCTCTTTTGAAACGTTATTCGACATTTTGACTGTAACAAATTGTCATTTGTGTCGCAAATGCGTCACCGCCCGCTCCAAGACGTTGCGATAAAGACACGGTAGTCTCTGCTATCGCGCCTTGCCCGCAGAGCAGCTTCCGACACGCTGAGTGTTGAAACGTGTCCCATTTAATCAAGTAATGGGATATCGATCGGGAGAGAAGCATGCTTAAATGACTGTGTAGACCGTGTCAAGTGCAAACGACTGAGTTGAATACGCCAGAAACGGATTGTTGAGACACATAGGTGCGCGGGTTGGAGCCCCACTGTTGCACATTTGTATTTATGGGGATCTGTCTATGAAGCAATGCGAAAAGCAGTCCCGTTGACTTCAAATCGTGGCTGAGGGTCAGCCCGAAAAGTTTATTTACTAGTAGTAGTAGTCGTAGTAGTAGTAGTAGTAAAAACTACTACTACTAACAACAACGAAAGTTATGCCGGGGAGAGCAGTAGTAGCAGCAGCAGCAGCAACAACAACAACAGCATCAAAATGACGACAGTAAGGGTCATTTTATGTTATCAACGGTGACAACAAAGACAGCAACACTAACTACACAGAGTCACAGCGAACAAATGCCGTTTAGTAAATTGCTTTACAACATTTGCCGAGTAGGGCAACGGAAGCAGTCGCAGCACAGATTGCCACACGCGCACTCACACTAAACACTCGCCCATAAAACGAAGAAAAACATATAACACGAAAGTGGACGAAAGGGAAATAGAAGAAACACGCAGGAAATTAATTGCGAGTCACTTCATGGACCCGGCTAATGGGCAGTAGTCTTATCTATGGGACGTAAACGGGCTTGCGTTGTGTCTAACATAACTACTCCCTACGCGGGTGGTTCAGTGAGTTCCCCAGGAGTACACGGGTTGTCGATGGGGTCGGTGTTGCTCTGAGTCAGCAACCCTTGGGCTGAGTGGCATCGCTAGATGGGCTCACATTTTGAGTCGGATTGGTTCATCCATTGATTTATTTATCCAGCCATCCATTTATGCATTAATTAAGCGATTAGTACTTAATCACCATGATCGGTCGTCGTCAGTTGACTTCTGCACAATTCGTCAGCGTCATAGCTGACGCACTGTCAACTTTATCAGCATCATCATCATTACCATAGACATCATCACCACCATCATCATTATCATCATCATCGACATCGACATCGACATCTTCTTCACCGCCTTCGCTAGCCCTCGAGGTCCTCGACGTTGTCGAAGAAGTTTTCTACGTCTTCCCGATGCAGGCGTTAGCCTTCCGTTCGCGTCGCAGCGCCATGCCCGTTTGTCCCTTTGGAAATTTCCCTCGGTAAAAAAGCGTTTAACTTGTCGTCGCTCGCGCATCATCACGACCATCGTCATCATCATCATCATCATCATCATCATCATTATCATTATTACGTCCATTTAACCAGCCGTCCACAATTAGTCTAACCAGCCGTCCACTATTCCCCGCTCTGGGGCATCATCCTAATACAAGCGTAGGCATTTTAGTGACGTTGTTGACGAGGGCAGCGGCGACAACGACTCCCCCCTTCTCTCTCTCGTCATGTTGATGAACACAGTGGCGGCGCTGATGATAATGGGAGAACTGCTGCTGCTGCTGATGATTGATTGACTGACTGATTGATTGACTGACTGACTGATTGATTGATTGATGAGTCGTCGCAGCCCACCATGGCACTGGTGCTGTGTCTGGCAGACAGACGTCTGGTCATCACCAGTCTGCTCTTGCTGCCCGTCTCTCTGTCTGTGTTCTACTGCTGCTGCTGCTGCCTTGCGCTTTGAGTTTCGTTCGTCAAATGGTG
>QVRM01005431.1:12500-70000 GCA_003439945.1 Dermanyssus gallinae | reverse complement strand
ATAATATATATATATAGATACATGTTTATATACGATATATATATATATATATATATATATATATGAAGCAACGAGTAGATGAGGTGCGGCGCAGGGGATGCGTGTAGTGCGTGTCGTTGACTGATCGCGGCGAGCAACCTCCTGGCAACTTGTTGCCCACTCGAAAGGATATCATCTTCAACGACTACGAACTTCAAGCAATAACAATTCGTATTGCTGCCAAAAATTTAAGTGGATCAAGAATACAATAACAATTATTTAATATTATTTTCATATTTATGTTCTGTTCCCAGCATACAGTTGTCAGGTTTTACCGCGTCGCCTCGATCCAAGCAAGCGATTTTTTCGTAAGTAAACAGAAGATATATGTATATGTATATATATATATATATATATATATATATATGGCGAGAGCAAGAAAGGGAAAAATGGGAATCCTAAAGAAAAAGTAAGTCGGCCTAATGGGATGCTGCAAAAGCTACCGAGAGCCACAGGGTTGCCCGCCATTCTCAGCCCGTGCCTTTCTGTCGAAGCGAGAAAATGAGGAAAACTTGCTCGTAGTAATAGTAGTAGTCGCAGGCACAACAGTAGTAGTAAGTAATAGTACTCGTTGTTCTACTATACAGCGAAGAGTTCAATCATCATACGACGTTTCGATCATTCAGTCAGTGTCTTTGTTTGTAGTTAGTGAATGGCCAGTCAATGGCCCCATGGCGGCCGTGGCTGTGTTAGTGTTAGTTAGTGGCCAGCCAGTGATTGGCCATGGTGAAACGTGGCGGGGGCCCAACGAAAGGGCCGAATAACATGGGCCGAACATGAGCGACGGCTCGAATGGCCAGCACTGACGGACAGGCAATTGTCGTTGTGGTGGCTGTCGTTGTCGGCGGGATCGGCATCTTCGGCGGTCAGCGTTGCGGTCAAGGCGTTTGTTTTGCCCCTCGCTTCGCTTTACTGTCGCAGCTGCTGCTGCTGCGGTTGTTATGCTGTCAGTCAGCCCTCGGAAAGTCCCCACATCCGTCCGGTGGTCGGTCCGCCGTGGACCGGTCAATCTAAGGTCCGCAACACATACCTATCAATCTCAGACTATATATATACATATATATATATATATATATATACTCCTTGCTCGTCACAGCACATGGACTCACATACATAAAGCTAGCAGGGTAATGACGAAACCCAAATCAGAATATTGTCAGCCAAACGTTTTCATGTCGGCCGTTGCTCGTCGAAACGCGCGTCTCTATACGAAGCCCGTCTGTCACCGGTGTCCGTGCCGATTTCTAGCCTCCCCCACTATAAATACTACTACTACTACTACGACAACGACTACTAGTCGACGACCAATGCCCACCTGTCCCTCTGGACGCAGGGCAAGCGCGACGAAACAACAACGACACAAAAAAAACACTCTTTTGCTGCCTAACGATTACTTCGTCAGCTTTTGACAGTTGCACAACTAGCCTGACCGCTAATGCGTATTGCAACGAGTAGCTTAGCGTGTGTCAATCAATGCAAACATCAGATACGATCCGGTGACAACAACAACAACAACAACAACAACCACAACAAAAACTACGAATGCAACGACACTACCAACGAGAACACCAATGACAGCAGCAACAACAACCACACTAACATAAACAGCAACCGAAATAATAACAACAACAACAACAACACCGACATAAACAGCAACCGAAATAATAATAACAACACCGGCATAAACAGCAACCGAAATAATAATAACAACAACGACATAAACAGCAACCGAAATAATAACTACAGAAATCGCAACAACGACGACGACAACATCAACAACAACTAAACTGTATCGCACAGTGCAGGCAGAAGAGCAATTTTAGTTCGTCAAAATGGTCTTTCTTGCGTTATTTCTTCATGTACGACTATGATGTTAGAGATGATTCAACCGAGCACACTATATATAAACATAGCTTTTCTTATTCAAATAAAAATGTATAATTTTTCCCCAACAACAGAAGATCGGCTACGAAACATAAACAAATATTACTAAGCGTCAAATAAGTGAGCGCGCCTCGTCCGGATACTGTACAGCAATTTGCTGTGCGACATTTTGAGCTCAAGATTTTGCCAATGCTGCGTTGTTGCAGTCTCGAAAAAGTGTGGCCACATCTCTAGGCGGCAAATTTTGTTCTGCAGATGTTTTCCCACACACAGGAAGTGAGTTTCTGTGTCTTCCTCGAACGGAAGAAGTCGCCTTATTTATTTACTCGTCGGCTGTGGACCAGCAGTGCAAACAATCAATATCGGACAGAAGTCCCCGATCACAAAGCCATTCCATCATTTTTGGCAGGGAAATGTTGCCGAAGCCTTGGCCGGGATTGGGAATCTTTATATCTATATCTCTCCGTACCTGTTGGAGGAAGCCACATGCTCTAACCGTCACGTATATACAAGATATATTGTGCATGGCACCTTGTGTACTTCACTACAGGTTTTCACTAGCCATGTGATCAGTGCCGATGCCGGTTCTCTTCGCAGGCACATATTCAATGCGTCAAGGGTCAGGCATGTTGAGATATCTGGGGTTTGCCCAACAGTCCTTCGGGCAACATGGCCGTTGACTCTCGGCAGTACGGTTTATCATCTATTTTAGATTTTTTCCTCCCTCGAGGAGATTTTGATCAACAACGAAGATCGAACCGGCGGAACCTTGGTAGATCACAACCACAATTAGCTCTTTAGCCTCCTAGACCACGCCGCCACCACATGTTGGATCTAGAAGTAACCCATTATACATTGCCTGTAAACACGTTCGCTACAGTAAGATACTTGTCCTATGCAATAGGAAAATAACTTGATATGCAATTATTAGTGCAGGCGAAGTCATCATAAAGCAAACATTGTAAATATCATTATAATTAATATGGCTTTCTAGTATATATTTGCCTCGAAAATACCATGAATCGCCTCATATGGTATACAGCTTATCTGGTATAGCTCAGTGCAATCTAACTGCAGAAGCTCAAAACAAGGTCAAACCTGCATTCCTGAAGAGGGACTATACACGATAGACCAAAGTCGCCTTGTTTACTTGCATGCCGACACACTGTCAGTCGTCGAAGATCTACAACGTCAATTAAATCTGCTTAAAACCTCGACCTCGACACAGCGTTTTGTGCATTGTCAATACGAAGAGAAAATGACAGAGGTAGATCTAAACTTTTTCTTGACCGGGGCTTGAAAAAATGAGGCCTGGAAGGAAAGCCAAATCGCATGAACCGGCACGGGTCGAAACTCGTTACGTGCTATATGGCGTATCTAATGTGGTGTGCAGAACAGTGGGTTTTCATGGCCTTAATGAACTATGTATATGTTTAGGACAAATCTGGGGAACCGTCGTATCATGCGGGTAACTGCTAAAGAATATGCTCACTAAGCAGCTTGACTTAGTGAATGCAATTGTTGGTTAACGTATTTATAGTTGATGTATACCTAACAAAGGTGATTATTAAACAAAATATAATAGGTATGGCGCAAAATCGCCGTCAGATGTTTTAGACTACTGAAAAAATATCTTCACTTAGCAGCTTAACTTAGTTAAAATAATTGCTGTGTTAATGTTTTTACAATCGTCGCCTGAAGTATTAGCCAAACCACAAAAAAAAGCCTTATTCCTAATGATTGCGGTTGCTGGAATTTTGCCCAGTATGTTATTACATACGTGAATCTTTTGTAAGAATGTTTTTAACCGAATTCATGGTGCTGGCATAAACTATATTGTCGGAACATCTCACCATAACCAGACGCATCTGGATTGCATCTACTATACTCTGCGTTGACTTGCAGATTTGCTAGTGCAGTGTTGGGATTACAATCTATCTCTTTAGTTCCAGTTATAACACGTCGCTGGTCGCCAGACCAGGAAACGAATTAATGGTGGAATAAATCTAAATAGTAAAACACATTAATTCTACTACGGTAATTACTATGAAGACGAATTGCGATAACTGGAACAGTCTATTTTGAGCGCGATAGTAGTAGAAACGAAAATAGAGTAATGGCTGATGGATGCTAATGAGAAGACATGCTTTTGTCCTTGGCAGGTACACGGTTATGGCCGGCACACCTCAGAAGATGCTGGAACATCTGCTTGAGACACGTATCGGAGAGCGGAATGACGAGCACCACGGTAAGGACGACAGTGTATTGGCAACCTACGTTGCGGCAACTTCAGAGTCACAAACAAGAAAAACAACAACGATACATGAATGATCACCTCCACATATACGTACACGAAAATCTTACAAGTTCGCAGCAAGATTTATAGGGCGCAACTGAACTTAATCAAAAATAAACAGATAGTTTACTCTACGAGCGCGGCCAAGCAGTCCAAAAACCATCTGAAAAGGGAATTAGCTACCAATCTTGAAGATGTGTCTTGAACTATAAACGTTTCTAAAGGAGCTGATGCAATATATCTATACATGACATTTGTTCAATATTGTTATTAATATTATGTATACTATGTTCTCATTCATTATACACACACATAACTCATTTATGGGTACTCGTTTCCGGAACCGGAGATATATATATATATATATATATATATATATATAAATATTCTAACGAGACTGTTTACATTTTATGCATGCGAACGTTATGTTACAACAGTGCTTCTATCTGGAGGTGCCAGTACGGCCAACAGCGGAGCAGATTCTTTCCTTCAAGACTTTTTGCTTACGCACGTCATCTTTATGCCGTCACATAGCCTATGCCCTGAACTCATGCGGCACTATCGACTTGACGCTGTCAACCAACGACAGGTATACACGCCTACATATATATATATATATATATATATATATATATATATATATATATGCCTGCGCAAATATATTTGCACCGCAGGTTACTGTACTGGGCTCCTTATATGCGTAAAGCACACTAAAAAACGTTACCGCAATGTACCAAACATGGCCAAAACATTGGAGATCATGTGGACTAAAAATAATTCTAGCTTGCAAAAATAACACAGAGGTATGAATAGTCAGTCATTTAGACCTGCGCCAACTTCCATATAACTGGTATATACATTTTTGTGTCTAAATATACACATATACTATACATTTGCTATAAAAAGGAACAGCATCTTCACTGCAAAGTGTCAACCAAAGCAAAAGCGATCAACTAGCGATCATAGTGAGAAAAACTTAACAAAAATGCATATGGTTATTTACAAGTGCCCGACGTTACATCGCCTTGCACTCCACGGATACTTTTGATATATTCCATTTTAGATAAAAATAAATATCGAAGTAAACAACGATTTCTTGTTTAAGTAAGATAATGTAATATATATAAATATATATATATATATATATATATATATATATATATATATATATATTCTTTCGTGTCCTGCACAAGCATAAATCCTATTGTATCAAAATTTGAAACACTATTCAGAGCTAACATGAGCTAGGACAACTTACTTGTAACTACAGGAGCGAGAATTCATTCTGGCATCGAAGCGCCGCGTGGTCCATTTCACCGCAGCATGGGCAAACGTTGTTCGCGAACCCTTCTACGAGGACCCAGTCGTTCAGGGCTTCCTCGAGGAGCTTCTGACAGCGCTCGAGGAGGATCGGCTTCACTATCCTGGAAACTACCTTAGCGACCAGCAGGCAATCGTACAGAGGCTCTTCGATATTGTCGACAAGTGAGTCTATGTCTTTAATATGACGGCATTTCATTGGCGGCGCGACCACTTATTTACACCCGGTTTATGCAAATCGGCTAAGGGAGATTTGTGTTGACTGATTTGCGTTGCGCTAACTATCCGCTCTGGGTGAACGCTTTTTGGTACAGGCTAAAGATCATACTCCTGTAGATCTAGTTAAGGAGTAACAGTTAAATGATTTACATCTGTTATACTGATGCGATTGGTCGGGCATCACTCCACAAATGTCTTCATTGCGGGTGAACGAGTTTGTCGGTGGAGAAAGCAGGTATACTGTCGCAAGAGGCAGAAAATTCCGCAGGATACACCGGTAGCACTTTGCTACGACCACAAAATACACATCCTGGTGGCGGTATCCTGCGTTTCGCTGCACGCTAGCGGCAAATTGCACGACTTTTTGCCAATCGACTACTATTACTAGATATTCTTGGATGAGCTTAAGCGCGTAACGCAGATAACAAACAGGACTGAAAAACATTGCGGGGCTAATTGTCAAGATCCCTATATAATTTTTTTTTGTTCTGGGAGGTTTCGGGAATGCATGATGCACATGCGCCACTAGCAGCCTGCGTGACTAGTGTGGGACTCGCAAACCCACAAAACCCGGATTCCTCCCCACCCCCCAGGCTCGGTATTACTTTGGCATTACATCGAAGTGTCAAGATCCCTATGTTGAACTTACCTGAATTGCCTATTACAGAATCAGCATTAAAAGACCGGAAGTAGCATGACTTTTTCCAAGCAACAGGTTGGAGAAGGGAAGACACCGTTTTGGTAATTTAGTTCGTTTAATTTTGTCGTTGCTGTCAAACTCGCAGCGAGCAGTGTGGGCTCACAGACAGTCAATCATCTGCAACGTGCCCTAGAAAGAAGCGTGTACACGTATATATATATATACATATAAATCTGTGTGTTATACGTATGTACATACACGTGACAAAGGCGTGCAAATGTTCACGAACGAGCTGCTAGTAGGTATTGATCTATCGTCTATCTATCTATTGATCGATATTGATCGATGTTGCGATTGCACCCTCCGATTTTGCAGATACCGCTCGGACCCTAGCTACACAAGTGTGCAGAAGTGGAAGGTGGATATGTACGGCCACGTTCGCCTCCTGTCGTCGGGAAGCACTCAGAACGATGACACGGCAAATCAGGCCGGTGGTGGCGGAGGTGCGGGCGGAGGCGTCTGTGGAACCCCCGGCGCCGTCACCGCCACCGTCTCAGCATCAGCACAAGGAACACAAGCAGCAGCAGCAGCCACATCAGGCCCTCAGGGCAGCACCTCGAATAGCATCAGCGGAAACACCAGCGGCAGTGGCAGCGGTGTCACTGGCAGCAGTAATGCAGTGAATAGCACAGGGTCCGCGCAGGGACCAGCGGCAGGAGGAGGAGGCGGAGCACAGCACGAACACCTGCGACCAATCAAGGACACCGACGAAAGTACGTCTCTCGACGCCCACCCAGTCGGGACACCACCAGAAGGCCTATAGCAGTGCTATCTGCCAAGCCTCCCCCCCTCTCTCTCTCTCTCTTGCTCTCTAGAAGTCTTTCTCCTCTTTCCCCGCACTCCCTCTCTTGATCCCTATATGCTTCTTTCTGCCGCTTTCGGTTTGGTATGCATTTTCCAACGCAAACGACCCTTTACGGCTCAGCAACCGCCGCCATCTTATGGCATGCTTATGTGCTGCACATCACACACGCGAAAACGCACTGAGTGCACGTGCGAATGCATCGTACAGGCGTCAACCCGAGGAAAACCCGTTGGCTCAGCAAGATACCTTATACCTATATAAATGTTATATATATATATATATATATATATATATATACATTGTTCAAAATGGGTGCAAAGATAGACGTGTACATGTCGTCGACATTAACATACGGCGACTGACTTGATGTGCCTGGGCTGGTGTGTTTTGTGTGCGTTCGCATTTGTCTGTGTTGCAGTCATTTTCCGGGTATACTGTGCGGATCACACGTACGTGACGCTGAAGACGCCCGTCGGCGCCACGGCCGAGTATATCACTCGGCTGGCCGCCGAGAAGATCCAGCAGGACGAGGCGATGGCGCTCGTCGAGGTGAAGAGCAATGGCGAACGCCTCCCGTTCACCGACTCGGAGGTTTCGGTCGCCACCGGCCTTTCCATTAACGGCCGGCTCTTCATCGTGCCCGTCGGACATGTTGACGCACTCGTTAGTACAGCCACTTCACGTTATGCACACACATATATATATATATATATATATATATATATATATATGCCCAACATAGCAATGATAATATTAAAAGTAATCAAATTAATGATAATAATATGAACTATGCGATACATTTTTTTCTTCCTAAATCACATTTCAGTAAAATGCAATACGGTGTTAGATATGCAGTCCTCTAAATATGGACATAGTTTTAACTTGCACAACAACTTGAGACTGCGACATGCTGCAGGCTTAATTTTAGTGTATTGGGTAATTGATATAGGGTTATACTAAGGAGGTTAGGAATTGCCTCAAAAGTAAGATAGTGTACAGAGCCATAAACTTGCTTTTAAAATAATTATCTACATGTGATGAAGTTCTATGGAAACACTACTACGTTTGTAATCATTTCTAATCCATCTGGCTATGTTCAAAAATTATATGTAGCAAGTCAACTCCCGACAATGAATACAGGCATAAGCAAATGTCACGGCAGGAATAGCTAGTTTTTGACGGTATTTACAAATGTCTTGCAGACCACTCTCCTGGACCAGGATGGACCGAAAGTGGGTACTGGAAATATCCTCGAGGCCATGAGTTCTCAAGATATTGCCTATCATATGACCGTCTATGAGTGGAAACTTTTCACTGCTGTCCATGAGGTAAGTTCTCCATTTTTTTTATTAAGATACTGGCATCAGTTTTACATTTTAGCATGTTGGACGTCGTACGGGATTCAATATGGCAGTTATATTTTCGATGACTTGAACAGTGTGACCGCAAAGCTAATCTATTTATATTTTGGTTTGCTTACATTTATACCTTTGGTATTTTATGACATTGCAACATGAATGGAATTACCGTACCCGTGTCGCGATCTAGTTGTTTAATATTATAGAAATGAAGCACTATGACATCGACGCATTCTTCTTGCCACTGATAAGCCAAAAAATTATGTATGAAAAGCCAACGTACATAAGACAGCACGCGAAACGAGACCCGTCCTAGGGGCAATCATAACTACCCTGACATAAGCTTGCATATAATTGTACCTTGGACGAACGTTCTGTTTCTGTGAGTTGTAATATTCGTGTTCAGAAGGTCAGTAAAACTTACTAAGTTGACACGCGAGAGTAATCCAAACCTGTAGACTGTACGGCTGTAGACTGGCGCCAATTGAATGTCGGCAAGCGTTTCCTATTCCGGCTGCGTGTGTCAATGCGTATATAAACGACAATTCGCAATGATTCTGCATATATATCGTACTCGTATGAAAATCCAAGTTTAAAAGGTAACCACGCTTCGTCTGAAGCTCTTACCATCATCTCATGTAGCTTTTTCGGGCTCACCCTCAGCCAACATCTAAGGTCCACGAGACTGCTTTCGCGTTGCTTTGTGAGACCAACCCCATAAATAGAAATTTGCAACGGTGGGGCTCGAACCCGTGCACCTATGTGTCTCCGAGGCGCACGCAAATGCACCACGCCACCGGGTTTAACATCTTTTGTTGCTGCGCGTATTATTTTACTGCTCTATATTGTGCAATAACACTTAAGCCATTTGTGATCCCCTTTTTGTTGTTGTTGTTGTGCGAATATGGCTTTCGTCAATCAGTACGAGCTGATCTATCAGGTATTCGGTCGACATGTGTTCCGGCGTAACATGTCAAACCTAGACGTGTTCCAGCGAAGATTCAACCAGGTTCAATTCTGGGTCGTTACTGAGATGTGCCTAACGAACTCATTGTCCCGTCGAGTACAGCTGCTCAGGAAGTTTATTAAGATTGCGCAACAGTAAGTGAAAACTGATTTTCATTTTTATAGAATCAAACGTGCAAAACCGCGTATGCGTTTTTGAGAAGTTAGGCTAGCCGATTCGTTCGGCACATAGTTGTATCTTGTTTTGAAATAGTGGCCAAATATTGGCAGTTAGCTTACGGTAATTATCCAGTCGTAGTCCGTGGTATAATTCGAAGACAAACAAGAGCGAAATTTCACACTTTGTGTTTAAGTTAAACAGCTTGGTATATATATATACCATATATATATATATATATATATATATATATATATATATATATATATATATATATATATATATATATATATGGTATATATATATTCGAGTACCTATATTTATATATATATATATATATATAAATATAGGCACTGTCATCCCACAGACCAAGGGATGATCGGATACCATTTTCCGCAACTCCAATATTGACACCCGACAGACTGAATCGTTGCTTTTCCTAATCATTGTCCGTCTGCCCTCCGCCAGCTGTCGTGACCATCAAAATCTGAACGCCCTATTCGCCATCGTAATGGGTCTGGGCAACGCCGCAGTGTCTCGACTAAGTCAGACCTGGGAGCGGCTGCCGTCGAAACTGCGCAAAAGCTTTGAGGAACTGGAAAACCTCATCGAGCCTTCACGGAATCACAAACGATACCGCTCTGCCGTCGCCAAACTTCAACCACCACTGGTAAGTACAGCAGAATTAGACAGAACTACACACAAAAATGCTTGTAAACGATTTGACTCGACTAAATACCCTCCATTGATATGTCTCGCCTTTATCATCTTGTATGCCAGGCATAAAGGCACACGCAGCGAGTAGTGGCAAAGTATTTTTCAAGTGTAGGGGGTCGTAGCATTAGATAGCGGTGTCTAACACGGATGTACAGCTGAGCCCGTACTTTTTGCCTTAACTTAAAAAAAGGAAACTATAGGGCGTTCTCAAGTAGATGAGCGCAAGTTTTCAAGACGCTGGTAAACTTTGTTCTGGACGTAGTAACACTTTTTAGACCGCAAGATCATAGACGTCCAAGCGAATCTAGCGAGCAGCTAGAAGCGGACTTTTTTATCAATCTCGAATCATCCTACGTTATTCTAGATGAAAACACCTCGAGTCGTAAAGAAGGGAAGGCCCTTTGTGGAATGGGTGTACGTTATGCACGGTTTCAATTCTAGCTTACATCAGGCAAGCCAGATTGTGCTCACTCGACGTATGTCGACGTACGGCTATATATATATATATATATATATATATATATGTATATATATATATATATATAAATATATATATATATATATATATATATATATATATCCATTTCGCTTTCAAAACAATATATACGTGTGAAGAAAAATCCCTAAACTTGAATTGTGTTTCTTATGTGGCATTCAGATCCCATTCATGCCTTTGATGCTGAAAGATATGACGTTCTGCCATTTGGGGAACAAGACCTGGATTGACGGACTAGTGAACTTTGAAAAGATGCACATGATTGGCCAGACACTTCGGCATATGCGATATGCTCGAAGCCAATGGATGACGCTCGAACGTCCTCACTCGCAGGCCGCATCAAAGTCAGCAAATCACCACGATACAGTCGCTGACTACATACGGTAAGAAATAGTACCTACTTGTTAACACATGTGACACACACACACAAAACTATGTGTGTATACGTAACGACTTGGGGAAGTTCTGGCATTTTCTTGCCGCATCTGAAGTCACACTGGTGAAGCACTCAGCTTTCACCGCTTGTATTGAGGGAGCTGCAATGATAAACGTTCAATCGAGTACCTGACTGAGTATTTATAATGTATGTCTTGGTATCCTGGTATATCCCAGTAACTCTGATTGCGCAATCACTGTCCATTACAGCAATCTCAAGGTGATTGACAATCAACAAATCCTGACGAAGCTATCGCACAGTCTTGAGCCAAGAAGATAAGACGCTTCAATATGCTGAATGTGCCAGTTCCCCACCGTCAGGACACAGGACACCAGGAGGAGGCTCCAGTGCCTGGACGCTGCCGTTTTCAGGCAGAGGCAGCAGCAGCACTGGAAGTACCAGCAGTTGTTGTTGTAAGGGCAAAAGCAGATGCCAACAACACATCTATCATCATAAACAGAGCTGCTACAGCAAGAAGGAACCGTACACGAAACAGCAACTGCTACTAAGACTCTTCATACAACCATTACATGTTTTTTGTTATTCTTATTATATATATATATATATATATATATATATATATATATATATATATATATATATATATATATAAAACCTCCTGCAACGAGTTGCAGGATGCTTTGCAGTGCAATCCAAAGTAAAAACAAAAAAACTGAGTCGTGCGACATGGCGTAGTAGCAAACACATACAGTCACACACACAGACACCTAGATACAAGGCGGCACGCCAGGTCACCACCCAACGCGTCTACAGTTGTCAGCTTAACTCTAGCGCGGCAAGCGTTATTATAGCCATGCTATAATAACAGTAGCACAATAGGAGCCGTTACATTCGGTAATGGTTCGTATCAGTCGGTAATTGTTGTGACGCTGTAAACGGAGAGAACGATTATTATTATTATTATTATTATTATTATTATTATTATTATTATTATTATTATTATTATTATTATTATTATTATTACTATTATTGTTGTTATTACTATTATTATTGTTATTGCAATTATTATTTTTATTACTACTACTAAAACGACTACGACTAATGCTATTAATTGCAATCTGTTCGTACGCCGCCTATTTATAAGTGACGATCGAGCGAAAAGAGTATACGGCGACTGTTACAGCATCACGTTCGTTAAGCATCACATGCAGGACATGCATTGTTATACACTGCGCGTGGCCAGATATGTCGCAATTCCAAAGGTTGTCTATATGGAGCTGACCGTTTACCGATACGTTTGCTGTATCCGCCTGCGTCACAAATAGCATATCATGAACCATGAGTTAGCATGAACTGGCCTAGACTGTACAACGGTGTGCTATGATCTATGGGAGCTTTGCCAGCTTGACTGAGATTCAACCAGCCCCTCCTCATCGTTTTCGTTCCGTTTTTTCGTCGCCAATCTGGCACAAGCTCTGTGATTTGTCGGTTTTATTACGTTGACGTGATTTTATCATCTTCGCGCCATTGCGATCACATGTTCCAGTAGTTGTCATGCCCTCCAGTTGTCGGGGCCTGTGATTGGCTGGCTTTATATATATATATATATATATATATATATATATATATATATATATATATATATATATATATATATATATATATATATACATACATTTATATACATACATTTACATGCATTCATAAGTGACACTCACTCCAAGAGCAAGGCAATGCGGTTGTTCTATATATATGTATGTCTATCTATCTAGATATTCGTAGGAATATATATATATGTATAGCGGAGGGGAGCCCGCCCAATTTACGAGTCGGTTGGGAATGTTCGGTAGCCGGGGAAATAGGAAGAGAAAAAAATGACACAGCAAATGAATTACAATGAGTTACAATAGATATGGTCAGTTGGGTAGTGAACTAAAAAAGCCGACCACCAGGATGGGGCCGACGGGCCCGAAGAGTATGGAACCTTACGAAAACTACAGGAAAGCAAGGAGCACAATAGGGGTCATGAAGGAATGGGGCATAAACGCAGGATGCATCTTGGACAAAAAAAACCCGGCGTGCCTGAATGGCCCTATTTTCGCATTTGCTGTGAGGTGAGGCGATATTCTCAGAAGGTATGTGGAATGCATGCCGCCATGTGTGTGGTCGCCGATCAATGCCGCAACATTGGCTGACAGTTGACACAATTGATCTAACTAGGGCCAAATGGACTACCGCGCCGACCGACCAGTTCGATCTCACGGGCTCCCGAATCCGCACAGACTCGCATGATATTCAGCCCTTTGAGCCACAGCGTTGGCCATTCGAATGAAATAGATAAAGAGAGAAAGAGAAAGACAAATGAAATGAGAGAGATTTTCAAAGGAACGAGAGAAAGCAAAAGAGAGAGAAAATGAGATCTTGATATATTGACATTACAACTAGATGATTGTGACGATCCTAAAGACTCGTCATCATACGGATCACACAATTTTCTGCACCGCATAGATTTAGACGAAAGACTCCACGCGTGCACATAGAGACACACACACACACACACACACAAATATACTCCTCTATCCCAGTTGTGCACTCGTTGTACTAATGATTGCTAGAATTGTAACTTGTTGTTGTAACGATAATGATGATGACGATGATGATGATGATGCTCGTTATTACTCTTGTAATTACGATGTTGATGATGGTGGTGATTACTATTAATACGATAATCGTATCGTAGGTATCGCATCTCGCAAATAATAATAATAATATTGACTGATGAACGACCAACTAAGTAACCTACCATGGCTAAACTCGACAAAACAAACTGATGTTTTCGTGCAACAACCATACATCACACCACCATTACCAACAACAACAGCAACACCGCCATTCATTTTAGCGGGCAAATTTCAAGGACATGCAACTGGAATGTCATCTGCATCATATACATAATATTCGATTCGTACATTTCACTCAGCTATACTCAGATATATATATATATATATATATATATATATATATATATATATATATAGGTACATGTATACATAAGCTGGCACAAAGTTCTGAGCAAATATAGAGTCACTTCCTGCGAGCTCAGCTGATCGGGCTGACTCGTTTCGTGGGCCGATTATGGGGGACGTCCACTGGTGTGTGGGAAGTTTTCACTCTCCGGGCACCATTGTACCGTCTCTCTGTAATTGGTCCTAGTGTACACGTTCGGATGTTGTCACAATGTTCTTGCAGCATGCTCGTAACAGCCCTACGAACACTGTCCTGAGCAACTCTAACAATGGCGGTCCGACGTGATGCAACGTATATATGCAATGTAACGGCAGACATTACACTCCATCTCTCTCTGCTTATTCACCACGCCACGTTTGACCGTAGCAAGCGTCGGCCAACCCTCCGCGTAGACAAACAAGAACTGCCTCGGCTAGCGATATTTATTTGCTCTTATTGAGAAAATATATACATACGCATATATACATATATATATATATATATATATATATATATATATATATATATATATATTAATTAGCGGTAAGTTTACGTTTCATACTTCGACATTCCCGTTGTAGTCGGTATGTTTGATCGTCACCATTTACTCATTCAGGCTGTCGCATGGACTACTTTGCTAATTCATCGACAACGTGTATTTAGTTCGATCTGTGTAGAAACCACACTACTGGTGGTAAAATCGGACCAGTTTATGCGGAGGCGAGCAGACGCAAGTAAATTAAGTCGTCGTAGCACTTGTCTTGTCAGGAAAGCAGACGATATATATATATATATATATATATATATATAAATATATATGATTGCAGAGTGAGTGGGAGTATATACTATGATTATTATTACCGTTAGCACCCTTGTCCAAAAAAGCAATGACACTTATTAAGCTGCTGACGATGTTCGTATCCTCAGCGGCTTAGCGAGGGTGTATTCCGTCGGAGTTCCGAATACCGTATATATATATATATATATATACATATATATATATATATATATATATATTCACCTCTCGCAAATCCCTGTTGCAAAGTCACTTCACGTGTAGACGTTTTCCACGTGTACAACAACCCTGCCCTCACTAACGCTTCCCCTTCGTTTCGTCTCGACGACACGCCGCCAGACACCGCCGAAGGTGGTCCATCGGCGGGAACACGAAGCCAAGAAACACACAATGAAGCGTTCGGATGCACACGGATTCCCTCGAGAGCATACACACACACGCAAACTCCACAGTAGCGGGAGCAACAAGCGGTGAACTGCAAACAGAACTGCAACATTAGCAGGCAAAGAACAGTCTAGGTAGAATGGAAAGGCAGGTAGGTAGACGCAAACGTCCCACCAACCTTCATGTCTGTCTGTCTATGACCTCTGCCTAGCGATCGCTTCTTCCCCTTGCCGCCGGCTGCTCCGGCGGTGTGCACATGCTTGCACGGCCGCGTGCCGTGTCCCGGCGAACAGGAATCAGAAGGAACAACAAATTCGATCAGAGGGTCTCGGTCGGCAATGCCTATCGTGTCGCGTGTCAAATGCTGAATGTAACGACGTCTGCCAGTGTGCATCTTCAGTCGGCCCACACACAGGCGGCCTTGATCAATCGCACGCAGCAATCCAGGGGAGTTGGAGTGTGACTTTTCTACACAGACCCTCGTACAGACAGACGTTCGACATCACACAGACGGAGCCGCGAGCAGATCAGACGCAGACGATATACAGCTGCCCGTACTCCCATCATTCCCCCTAAGATGATGGCGTTAACCTTCGCCAATCTAAGCCCCCTTCATAACTCGCCGCGACTTCAGAGACCCACGCGGTCTCTGTTCTCTCCCACCAGACTTTCTCTCTATAAGGCACTTGATCATAAGAGCGCCATCCATCACGGCAATAAGATAACTAACCAGTCAGATAGGCAGATAGCCAGACACGTCTTTCTAAGCAAAAGACAGCAAATAGCAACAGCCGGTCGGTCGGTCGGGCGTCACCAGACGTCATTGCGTTCACCTCACAATATTGTGAATAGACTTACTTAGTTATTCTCCTACTTGCTGCACAAGTTTCAACATCCAGTGTACCTAAGCAAACAAGCAAGCAGAAAAAATCGAAGGAGGAGCAGGAGCCAGAACAAAAAAAAAGACAACTAAAAAAACTAAGAAGAAAAGCAATGAGATTGAAGAGTCAGTAGGAGCAAGGACAGCAAAACCAAACAGACATGCGAACAACAACCACCACAACAATAACTTGACGACACGAAGAAGCAGATGATTAATGACATACTATTAATAATAATGATACCGTTAAGAGAGTGACCATACCGACAATAAACATGGCAGTCATCGTTGTTAAGTCAAGTCCGCATGTCGTGTCTTCATTAGACATACTATTTCCTAATGTAGCGCGATGTTTCAAAGCGACAAATTCGATCGCTTGGCGCTAGTCACCATCACACAATTGAGAACGAACTACAGAAGAGCGCTGTTGGTTATGCCCGTTTTATGGACATCTCGGGTCTTATAGAAGAAAAGTTGAATAGCAATGCGTTATTGGTTCTGACACGTCACAGGGGGGGGGGGGGGTAGATAGATGGTAAATAATATCGTTTAAGTAGCACGCTGTGATGAACATGCTTTTTGTTATGACTTGGATTAGTATTATTTTTTAATTCGTACTATTGTGAAGTGCGAACGTCTGCTAGACTCCTATCGTTCCCTGGCTCAGTCGACGGCGTCTAAAAATAGATGCCGCGTTCCGCCTAGGCACAGGCAAACAGGATAACATCTGCTTCAAAAATGTGCTTCCAGTCGATGTCCTGAATGCATTTAGATACATTTTTATTGAGCCAGTGTCAGTTCCCTAGTGATAAGCCCAGTGTTTTTATCTTCCCTGCGATAGGTACACATATGCATAAAGCGAGCAACCCTAAGCTAGTTTTTATGCGTAGTTTAAATGTGTAAGGTGATCATATTTTATTGTATTGGGGCGCTGGGCAAATGTGTTTATGTTACATCAAAACGTTTTATAACAACCAACAATCTAGAATGTTGCTGATTCTGCTATGAACCAAACCGCCGAACATACTGCGGCGTGGTGTCAATCACATTTTCTGCAAAGGCCGTAATTAGACGTAGATATCTTACCCTGCTAGCCCTCCATTTAATGCACCTCATTGCTGCTGTTTCTTAAATACCTATGTCCACCTCACTTATCTTGGTTCGCCCGTTCCGCATATAACAGTCAAAGACGCACGTTTTTCAGATCCCATCGTTTTTGCAGATCTTCCATCAGCAGCGGGCCACCCTTCAACACGTAAACAACTCTATTCCTGCATGTATTCGATAGCGCAAAAACCCTCTTTATAAAGAAAAACCTCGCCCCGTCAATTAAATGCATTTTGTCTACTCCCACTTTATCTCATATTAGTGGAAAGTTATATATGGCGATGGGTGCTAACTGTATCCCGAAAAGAGCGATTGCTACATAAACCGAAAACATATGTGGGCATTTAATTGGCGCGGTAGCGGCCTTCCTGGCTCCCTCCTGAATGTGTGATCGAAAGCTGCTGTCGCTTGGTAATAAAGTTTTGCCTAGGTATGTAAATTTGTTTACAAATTTCATCACTGTTTCCTTGCTTTGAAGCACTTCACCCCTGGCTATGCGCCAGCCCCCTCGAAATTTCATACTTACTGCCTTTCTCTCCAATTAACCTTTAAGTCTATTTCATCCATGAAAGTGACTAGTCGATCCATGGCTTGTTTTACCCTGAAAAGGCTGCAACCAAAGATGACCACATCATCAGCGTACAGTAAGATTCTGGCCCACTCTCGGTTCCAGCCCGTCCTTATCCTCTCTAGTGGTTCACCGTAAGTACGGAAAACAGCAGTGGGCTCAGTCCATCGCCCTGTGCGACACCTGTGATTTGAGCCACCTTTACCGCAATGCCGACTCCGTTACCATTCACTACCGTGTTTTGTTTTAAGATATTGGTAAGTAACCTCATTATTGCTCCCGGCACTCTTGATTTAGCCAGCTCTTCAACAACCTTATTTCTTGGTGCTATGCAAAATGCTACCTTTAAATCTACAAATACAACATATGTACAACTCCTCGGCCTGGACAGCATATCCGAGATTGCTCCTAGAAGCTCCCCTATTACTGAGTGAGTTGACTTTGCTTTCCCAAATCCATGTTGCTCCTCTGGTATTACCCCCCTCTACTTCACTCTAAGAAAGATCCCAGTCTCCAAGCTATTATATCCGGAAAGATGTTGTACGGGCAGCTTTGTATTGCTATTTCTTCCCAAGTCTCTGGTTCAGTTTTAAATTTATTTTCTTTTGAAATGACTATTAAGGTCGCTTCTCTCTAGGCCTGTGGAATGTTCCCCTTGTTAAAGCATGCATTGAATAGGGCTTTTCATCATGGTGCGAGAATCAGAGTGTCTTTCATGTGTTCATTCCTTATCAAGTCTTTACCGAGCGCTTTCCCCCGTGGTGCTCTGTCAATTGCTTCTATCACTTCCCCGCGTAAGATTGCCCTCCATATCCGGACTCTTGCTTCCTTCGTTGTCTGATCCCACGGGCATTAGTATTCTAGCGGCGTTTTCGGAGTTTAGTCCGACCCGACCAATATCCTCCCGAAATGTTCAACTAGCCTGCCCGTCTCTACTGAACACCGTCTCCTCCCCTTCCGCTTCAGCCATGTATGTGGACGTTTCCACTCTTTTTTCCTAGTACTTTTGTTTCTCCTCCTTATACAATCTTAACCGACCGTTTAATTAAAGCAGCCAACGGCCTCATCACCGAAACGGTCTTTACATATTCTCGCGTCATCCTTCCAGCATGCTTGGCCGTCTTGCATCGTTTGTTAAACCAAGGTTATCGGCTTCTCTCCTGCGGTGGCAGCACCGAAAACCTCACTAAGCCTACCAGATTGCGTTCTTAGCAATCTACCTGGATTGCCTCTGGCACCGGAAGTATCCTGCTAAGTCCCTGTTAAAGGACATTGCCGTTGAGCTTCTTCCCTAAGCCGTACCTTCCCCCTGGCTCCTGAATATTGCATTTGTTTGAAATTATTGATTTATGCAAGAAACAAGTCCTTGGCATCTGTTCATTATGCATCGAGCCGACAACTAATGACACTCGCAGAACAACTCTACCTTAGAATATCTTCTTCGTTTTACGGCTTCCACTCAGGCTTCGTTTTACGCTTCCACTCAGGCTCAACTAAGCTATGATGCAGGCACGATACGACCGTCGTGCATGAGATTGTTGTCACGTCCCACGCGAAACATTCCCATGTGTCCCTAATAAGATGGTTACTCTACCGGACCATGCTTTACTGGTTCTTAGCTCGGGTGTGGATGGTACACCGAGAGAGATTTACATACAAAGAGATTTTATGCTGTTAAAAGCACGACTTAGTTCATTAGATGTTCGAGGAATTCCAAACTTCTCTGGCCGCCTAAATGCTTATGTATGTATCTAATGCTTCTTAATTAAAACTTTTTCTAAGGAACCCTGATCAAGCATCGCACGACCTGCCTACGTCGTCCGTACCACACATTAACGAGACTCCGTAGCCGTGATGCTAAATCTGATAGACCAATACAAGAAAAGCTAACTGGTCACCCTTTGACCTGGACACCTACTTAGAGATCTCACTGTTAGCCTTGTGTGCCAAGTTAAGAATGAGACATTTCTATAACTCTACCATCAAGTTGGCTCCACTCGCAAATGAGAATAATCAAACTGCTCCCAAGTTCAGCGAAATTGCGGCATTCTCATGTATCTTTTACCTATAGGCAGTGTTTTCACAAAACGGAGGAACATATTACCTAGCGCGGTCCGGCCCGATTGGACCCGGTGATTCTCTGGGTTCTCTAGACGCAACCCGACTCGGGACAGCCAGCATCCCAACAATCGTTCTTGTCTATTGAATCTATTGTAGTTCAACTGTAAATCCATGTTCAAAAAATATCTATTGTAGTTTCTACGACTCTAGGGAGTCCTACTGTGATTTCATCATTATCTGAGTTTACTGAATGAATTTTACTGACGTTTGTACTCAAATTCTTACCACAAAGAGACTTGCAAGGAAGTAACAGGGATGAACACTGTTCCGATCTCCAAGAGATGTTTAATTAAGCGAATACTGCACCTGCATTTTTAGCTGTTTGTAGGATCTGATGCCTATTGGTATCCGATTAGAGCAATCAACAGCAGATAATTGAGGTATTTGGGTTGAATAGTATGATTCCGGGGGAAATACTGTTAAGATCCATCGATGATTATTACTTCCAACTTACCTGTAATGAGGGACATACTTTCATCCTTTCGATTTGTGCGTATTCTAAAAGTCTACTGAACTGCAGTATCGATTGATTTAAACTTTCATCATCTAGATGCCGTTCTACTAAGCAGACAATGTATATAGATGCTCAAAAGAGCGAGTCCTAACAAATATTTTCTAAAGTCAAACTTATCGGCTTTGATGTATCCGAATATTTAAAAAAAACGTGTTAGCTCTGCCAGATATCTCGCATGAGCTCCGGGCCCGTTCCTTTAACCTATTTTCGGCTTTGGTGTATCTGAATATTTAAAAAAAAAACGTGTTAGCTCTGCCAGATATCTCGCATGAGCTCTGGGCCCGTTCCTTTAACCTATTGTATAAATAGGTTTCTCCTGATTTTGAGGCTGAATGAGGGAGTCTAATCTTATTAGCACTTGAACCGCACGTACAACTCCTTCTGCGCGTCCCGTCGCGGTAAATCCAACCTGGTGCGGTGCCGTGGCTCTCGGCATAAATTGCATACTTTTGATGACGGTTTTTTGTTGCAAGTCTTTGTAGTATAGGTCTTATCCTTGTTGCTTTAGAGCCTCTATTATCTGAACACGTTAAGTCACTCGTCAATTTGCTGGTTAACTGGCTAGTAAAACGACGGCAAAATGATATTTATCAGTTTCTATATCAGACGAAAGTCCTCCGCGAAAAATTTGTGATGCGGAAATTGCTTTATTCGGCGCCTTGCGCATGTTCTTCAGCCAACCACAGATATCAGAGCGAATAAATAAAAACCTGTATGACTATTGAACAGAGCGCTGTTGTATAATGTGTGGTTAGCTATGTACGGTTTATACGATTGTCAGTGGGTAAAACACAAAACAGTCCGGATTAAACGCTTGTCTTATTTCTTCTTTTCGTATCGGCACGACCTGCTTAAGAGTGGGAACAGCTATTAGCCTACGCCAAAACCTTGGATTCTGTCTCGTATTGAATCCGTACCCGAAGCCTGCACGTACTGCTTAAATAATTATGTGATACCGTTTTTAATTATCTGCACTAATCTGTAGTTTATACGTGCCCGAGCAATGGCAAGCAAGGGCCTGTAACGGGGTCGTCAGGTTTGTAAGAGAGTTAAAAGTCCTCTTCCTTGCATGAAGAACGTAGCCTACTTTTGGTGTAATTGGAGGATCTCTATCCGAGTGAGAGCGATAAGTAATCGAAGCGTGTCCTGCATCAATCAAAGTTTTCTTATATACCGGCTTAGGTAAGTACAGAATGGAACCAGCTACTATTTTTCTAGCTACTATCAGATCCCTAGCCCACTCGAGTCAACACAAAACAAAATTCGAATTTTTTCGACATTAACGCAAAATTAATACCAGATTAACCCCCTCAATGTTTTTGGAGAGAATTCCCGTCTTTCAGGTCTTTGAAGATACCTGGCTATCGCAAAATTGCTCGAATACTGTGGTGGACGGCGTCCCGCTCTTCTAAGTGGCAAAGGCCTTGCGCTTCGGCAGGTTTAGGTCACGAACTCGAGAATGCTATGTTATGTATGAGTTCGGTATTTTCATCACCTGCACCGCTCTTTCATCTATCGCCTCACGCTTCGACCGTTTCATTTGCTATTGACTGGAGATTGAATCCGCTACCGCTGTGGAGTATTAGGCCGTTCGCGTACAAAATGAACTTTCAGGTTGGATCCCGGTTTTGCCTGCGACTAGGTAAGTCTGCGGTAAGGAGCGCAGATAACAGAGGGCTGAGGTTGTCGCCCTGAGCAAGCGCCGGTTGTCTGTTTGATACCTGGGGGTTCCTCGGTGCCGCGTTGTCTAAATCTATCTGATTGGGTTGCAAAATGACTTTCTTGAATTTTAGAACACGTTTTGGATTCAATCTTACCTACCTTATGCGGTGCACATGATCATGTCTCCGAATCGAGCGATGACATACGAAAACTGAGGAACCCACTATATGGGAATTGATCTGTCCGCGTCAGCCTTCGTTCAGTGTTAGTGAAGAAGATGGGAGATTCCATTATTCAATACCATGAGAGTGGGATTTGGAACTGTGTTTCAGTGGACGTGTTTTCATCGGTGCATAAAATCAGATGCACAAGTCATCTGCATCTGTTCGGATGTACACATAAAGCTGGAATTTTTTTTTTGTTTCGGATGATATGCGTGATAAGAGATCCCTCTCATCGATTGAGTGCGATCGGGCGGCAACATGACATGCACTAAGCGTCGGTTTCTGAGCCCGAAATGGGTGTTACTGTTCTGTGAAAAAAATATATTTAGGATGCAAGACAGAGAGCTGTCATCTGTCACAACCCTACAGCCGAAATCCATAAGCATTTCGAGGAAGAATCAGTGACGCAGACATTAATGTACTCAAGAAAGACACAAAGGCAACCCCGTTTATTTTTTATGGAGTCCACAACCTGGCTCGGCGAAGCGTGAACGGCAGAATCCAAACTGACTGGTAGCGAGCATGCTTAGAAAGTCAATCTAAACCTAACATAAATTATCAGTGTGACGTTTGATAACAGAGTCGAACCTGTGCGCTCCGCTAGCGGTTTTGCATAACACAAACGCATTCTGAAGACTGTGCATGTTTTCGAGGAAACGATTGTACATCTCGTTCGAGTCCGCGCAGGTAGAACAGAATCATTTCCAGTCGGCAGCGAGAAGGTTACAGAGCATACATTTATAGTCTCCATTGGCGTCGTCCAAGAAAGTCGGAATGTACAAAGGAAGAGATGGTCCCGGAGTTATCGTAAAACTGACCATATTGTGATCACTGGAAATAGGAGTAGGAGAACAAACGATATTATTGACGTCATTAGCGAATACCCAGTCAAGTAAGTTGTGGCCTCAATAAAAATAACATGAATATTCTGACTAATAGCTCAACACACCTGGCTAGCTCCTGTGGCTTCAAGTGTTTTTCACCTCTAATATGTACATTTGATTAGTACAAAAACTGTATAATTTTTTGCTCCAAGTAGACTCTTGTTTTGATCGGATGTTTTCATTAGTGAAAAGGGGCGTTGGTGTAGTAGTTCCGATCGTCGCAAAATCTCGTTTTTAATAAATCTGCTATGGAAAGTGAATTTGGTTTGACCGCGAGCAGCGGCGATAGTTCAGTGTTCTCTCTATGTTTTCCACATCTTATCCTTATGAACCTCAACAAGTGATATGCGGGTTGCCACGTAACCGGTTGAAAGCAATGCATTGAATTCATGGCGGAACGGAGTGCATTACGATACTTCTTATGCTACGAATGTGAGCGCCCTTAGATTCCGATGTTTCGATTTTAGACGCTAACTACGACGCTAAGGGAAGGCAGGCTGCCGTTTAGTGCCGAGGCCACCAGGGGCCAAACTTCTTCCAGAAGTCTCCCGGATGAGGGTCCCGTATTGTCCTGTCTAGCACGTCCGAGAGGTCTCGAAGATGCACCCACCATTCGCATCATCGCTGGTACCGCCACCTCCACCGTCATAAGCATAATCGTCATCTATTATTACCGGGTGATTGCTTGCTGTGGTTTCCAAGTAGAATGACAGTTACAAATATCAATTTGAGCGTTTTTTTTTTCGAAAAGAACGTTGGTGACAAAAAACGCATTAGTACTAGATAACCTTCTGCAGGTGTGAAGTGAACTGACGGGAAGGATGACAACTCTGGATACACATGGTCTCTGCCCGGAAGATAGTACAGCGCCCGCTGTTGCCCGGGTACGGTCTTTAGTCCTGATGTTAAGCACTGCATAAACAGATCGGCAATCAGTTGGAGGCTTGAAGTAGGGCATGACGTGATAGCGCAATAAAAATGTAACAATTTTGTTAATGGCCCGTGATCAAGTTGATTTGAATTGTAACGTTAGCGTAGGTTGTCTAAGTTGTCACGCTTATTAGTAGACACAAGAGCAGCATTGACGTTGCTGAACGTAAAGTATACAGGGGGTTATCTAGCTCGATTAAGGTCTGTCGGGTGGTGATTCAAGTTGGGTCCAGTAAGATTATTAGTATTGTTCAGGTACGTGGAGTAACATTAACAGTACAAACAGAACTAAAGTGGCTTCCGTGAAAAATCACGTCACGTAGTAAACATAAGTATAATAGATACTTTGCCGGAGTGGCCAAAAGTTTGATTGGTACGTCTACGTGTGAAACCAAGGTTGCTCAACAAAGAAACCATTTTGGATACTACTAACACACCTAAATGGCGTTTTAATAAGTTAGAGGGCGTTTTAATCCATGACTATGATCTTGGAGCAAAAATGATTTAGACTGCCAACGCCCTCTCAAACAGTCATCTCTATGCGACAAGGCTTAGAAGAAGTTTTGACACACTTTAAGGGCATTTGAATATTTGCTGCTTCCAAAGGAGAACGATCACAGCTTACACAGCAAATATTTAATAAAGAGTAGGCAATTTAGCATCGTAATGAATTGAAATGAGTTTGAGCGCAAACAGATGGAAAGTACACTTTTTATTCATTAATTGTCGGCCTGGTTATTGCAGCAGAGGAAGACCGCACACAGATAATATTAAATTCACACTAGAATCGAAGACGCCGATGGCTGCTTAAATCAATGCTGGGGTCTAACCAGTATCCGTGTTCAGTGTTAGACGTTTAACTCCAGATCGTTGAGCTTTCCAGGGCAATAACAGATGGGTACAAATCAAACACGTCAAGATCTTCAGCAACTTTTCGACTTCATCTATGCGCTCTGCTGGAACATTGACAAATTTCTTTGAACGCTACCAACGTCGAATTCGGAGCAACCGTACAAGGCGACAACCTGAAGCCGTAATATAAGCATATAAGATGAAGCTACCGAGCGAACGGTGTGCTCAGTTGTCGACTTTTTGTCACGCTGAAAACAGTGACAGCGAGGTCGAGTGTTTCACCTTGGGGCATTTCCAGTGCAAACATGTAAACCGCTGTCCTTCATTTTCGTCTGGGACACTTCAACCAAAAAAATCCTGGTACCCAGTTCGTGCAGCGCAGAGCTGGGTCGACCCAGTCCATCAGACGCAAGTAAGTAGTCACAACAATCTCGTAGCGACATTGCCATTTTTTTCCTTAGGTGAAATTCGTGGTCCATTCGAGGACTGTAGGCAAAAACTAATATGGATAAGTGACTGTTACGGATAACTGCTCCGACTGATCAATGCCCACCTCTGCGATATCAGTCGGATGCCTTAATTATGCATTGATGCATTAATCAGACGGACCGGAGGTCAGTGGCAGTCACTTTCTGTGTTATATTGCACGTGCAGCAGTCATCAAGTGGACCACCAATAATATGGCAATATGAATTTTATCGTCATATATTCGATATCGTATTCCCTTCCCTCTATGAATCGGTCATTGTAACCAAAGAAGTGTTACTATAGGGAGTTCACACATCTGGCCAGTTTTCTACTACAAGTTTGATGAAGCTTAGGCTACCAACCGCCATATCACTGAATGGCTGAACCATTTATTCTTAACGATAAACGACGCAATCCAGAACGCATCGTGAGCGACAACAAATCACAGTCTATCAGCCGTGAGCTCTATTAGTTAGCAATTGCACATGTTGTCATACATATCACTACACTTATTTCCACTCCCAAGGGAGCGGGTCGGTAGAACGGTCCAACTGAATTTTAGTATAGCTTCTGGCCACAGCCAGACGAGTCCAAAATCACAAACAGACATGAATGATTAGGATAAAAAAAAAGCTATAGCGCCCCACGCCACAAGTAAAGAATAGCTAGCACAAACACGCTAGGTCAAGAAATAAACCGAGATAAATCATCAGGACTGGTAACTGGGTAACAGTAGAAGAATTGATTCCCAATGTAGATTTTAGAAAGAACAAAACATATTTAATTCAAGAACACGAAATACTTAGTGATGATAATAAACGTATTATATTATAGGCAATATACGAATGCTTGTTATATTACGGCTTAGGATGTTAATACGCTTTATAGTTAATTAAACATCTAGATATAATTGATTATCAGATATAAATGCATTCTATCTAAAAATAGATAAAATGCACGTAGAACAGGAAAGACGCACGGCAACAACCCCGTTTTTTAAACCGAGCCTTAGCCACCCAAGTCAGCCCCGTCATACGTAGAGCAGAAATGCATTAAGTCGTCTCGTTTAACTAGAGAAAACCGAAGAAGAATTCTTGTTATAGACGTGTAGGGAGCAAGAAGCGCCATTTTTAGAACTTCGATAAAGGCAATATGCCGTCGTAGATTCGTGTAGATCGATTGTAGAAGAAGGGAGCGGTGAATGATGGTCGCATCGGCATTAAAGAAACCTGCATGCTTGTACGAATGTATTCAAAACAAACCGATGCAAACAAGTTGCTGTTAGAAAGGAGATTGTAGTGCTGCGATGATTTGTGCCGCGATGGCAAAGATAACGTTAGAACGACGATGGCGTCATGGTTACTCCGACCACTGTGGACACTGTGGTGCGCGGCAGCCATCTTGGCCCCTAGATTCGATATACGGGTATATCGTTGAGGCGGAAACACACTAAGCAGGTACATAAGACAGGAAGACATACAGCATGTAGACAAAAATGTATATGTTTATTTACAACATTTGTGCACATAGGGCACAATGTTGAGCTTAAATCACGCACGGTTTGTTACCTGACGTTGCAATAAAGACATTGCAAGTTTATGTCGCATTGTTTCGCTGTTTGCCAGCTTGAATAAGGCTATGCCACTTTATAAAGACGTAAGCCTGTTAAGAAGTCACATGTTGTTAAGTATCCTGGCGCAAGTTCAGAAGTGGAAACGTCATTGGATCCCATTAAGGGCTCGCACTTCGGACCAGGTTCCAAGGTGACACCCATCTCTGCGGCGAAGATCGTACAGCCAGGTATCAGTTTTAACCACACTGGGTATTTATGCAATTCTTCAACAACATAGAGATGGTATGAAATTGTGGCTACTTAAACACTACAGCCTCAAGATGTGTAACTTACCTTAAACTTGTTTTGTGCAAATAGTTCCCTAGAATAAATGTGAAGTAATGCATCTAAAAAGGGGCCAATAGACAAACAGAAAGTTCCCACGGTTTCGATGTAATGCCAAAGTAATACCGAGCCTGGGGGGGTGGGGAGGAATCCGGGTTTAGTGGGTTTGCGAGTCTCACACTAGTCACGCAGGCTGCTAGTGGCGCATGTGCATCATGCATTACCGAAACCTCCCAGAACAAAAAAAAAAAGACAAACAGAAAGTGCCCTTGGTTTTGATTGCTAGTCTTCCTGTTGCATGGATATGCTACTACTACTGAATCGCTCTAATTTGGACTAAGAATAAGGTTTTCGCCTGATTCCCTGCACGTTTTTTCATGTAAAGCTTTCGAGAGCACTCCTAATTCTGAGCACAATTGCCGATTTAATAAAATCGGCAATTGTGCTCAGATTTAAGAAAGAAAAAACGATACAGCCATTTGCTGTATCGTCGAAATAGAATATCATCGAAACAAATTGTAATCGAAAATCAATTAGTTGCATTAACATCTTTATAAGGTAGTTTCCAAAAAACAAAACATTTTAGTGACTATTTCCACAGCACTAACTAAGGGCCGTGTCGTATTGCCGGAGACTACAAGCTGATTCTTGGCCGCCACGTACCGTCGTTACAGTCAGAGTTAAGTCGGAATGCTAGTTTAGATCAAACCTTTGGAGCAAATGAAGCTGCGTGAATGAAGCTGAGCATGCCCTCCTATTGCCAGCGTCCTTGGCAGACGTTGCGTCTACTCGATGCACACGTGTATTCGTGCTCAATCGATAATATCAGGCGATGTTTATCGTAATACCAAAGTCTGTCGTTTGCCTGCTGCTTCGTCTTTCTTAAAGAAATTTCGAGGCAATCAGAACCAAAACAATGCAATGACATGATGATCTGAGAAGTTACTGTAAGATATAAGGGAATGGCGTATATTTACTTTGTGTAGTAAAATAAAACACATTTAAAGAGACTTCCTTTAATTCTAGACTATTGTCCGTCCCTTACGGGCTTGAAATCACCGTGGGACATAACTACAATGCATCGAGGGACGGACGTGTTGAGATATTTATGGTTTTTCTAATCGTAGTCTCTGTGGTCGCATGGTTGTTGTTACTTTGTGTATGTTACAAAATGTATAGAATTAACTTTAGAACTACTATGTGTTTCGCGTACATAGCAAACGAACTCGCGACCGCATAACTGGTCTGCGTTTCTCTCGAACCAAAAAGGTATACCGTTTACCGCCTTGCGCCCACTATTGCCTCTAGATGCCATCTTCACCGCCAGACTCATTATATCTCTTCTAGCTAGTATCAGGCGGGGAAAGTTGACGCTACTCGCGTAAGAGCCAATTGCTTTGTTCAAGCAGAGCAAACTCTAAAACTCTAGAACACATGATTCGACGGCCAATTATTGCCTTAGCACGGCCTTCGGCAAGTTGGCCTAACGCCAGGCTTAAAACATCGCAACACACATTCTCGTTTATTTGATGCCCTCTCCTTGTTGCCTTGCCTATAATTTGAACCAACCTTTCGGGTGTTGGAAATTTGGGGCACTGGAGAATTGGCAAGCAGAGCAGGACACGTTAGTCAGATTCAGTGGCTGAACAACAGACCAATCGGATCGCGTCGTATCGGCGAGAGAGTAACTTGTCAGGTCGTCGGCATATTCATTCATTCAGCGGTATCAGCAGCAGCAGCAGCGGCGGCAGCCATAGCTTAGATGAAAACCGACGAAGCAGCTGGCGGCTATCATTGCCTGTGCCGCTCGGGGTTCGGCCGGCGATTCGGCCGTGGTACCGTGCCGATCATGCTAGCGATACGAGCCGAATAAGTAGTGCATCATAGATGAGGCCGACTCACAGAGCACCCATGGTACTTTTATTTGATCGGTTCAACGGACGCCGGAGACGCAACGGGCGGCACATAGGAGCGAAGGCTCGACATCGCATTCTCGACGTTGCACGGCGACAAGGCTATTGCACTATTGCTATCCTGCGGCGGCCTGGCTTTCGCATATTCGTAACAGCGGCACAGGCGTCGGTCGGTCGGTTTTGGTCACACCAGCTCTCTAGGTTGCCATATGCTCATCGTACCATTTCGAGTGTTGGGTCCGTGACGACGACGACCGTCACGCCGTGGCCACGGCGGTAGTGACGGGCGGCGGCGACGGCAGCACCCAAGACGCTGCTCGAGGAGGGTCAGCTGCAATACACCTACCCTCAAGGTCCTCGGCACGAGCTTGCGTGCCCTTTCTTGCTAGCTTGCTCGCCGGCCCGCTTACTCGGCCCGTAGGAACGTCGTCGATAGAAATGGGTTGTGAACGAGGTCGATGAGGGTTCGTCAACGTGGTGGCTACGTGTACGATGTCGTAGGCTCATCACGTCTTTGTCGTCCTCTTCATCGAAGCAATCGTGGATGTCGTCAACCTCCTCCCTTCCCCCTCTTTCCATGTTTCGTAGCAAACGCGTCCGCGGCAAAGGGTCGCGTAAGTCAACCAGACAGGCCGTTGCCCTTGTCGATTGTAGCAGCGCCGGCTCGGGCGTCTGGAGAGCGACCACACTGATCCAGTCGACGCAGGCGTGGCAGCAACCCATGCAAGTGCGCCCCCCTTTGCGGCAGCTGCAGTTGAGTAGCGTCTACCAGGAGCCTCGTCAGCAGCAGCAGCATCATCAACCACAAGAACTACAACAAAAAGGTACGACCGTCTATCACTTGCAACAACAACAACAGCCAAGGCAGCAACAACAGCAGCAGCAGCAGCAGCAACAGCAAGAAGTTACCGTCGACCTAAACCATCGTACGCTGTCGTTCACCGTCGCGACCCCCGCCGCCACCGCTATTCGCACCTCCGGAGGTAGCGGGGCTCCTATTCGGACCGCGGGCTTACTTGGCGTCCCCATGACGCTGGCCACGATCAGCCCTCTTTCAAGTTGGACGTCGTACGCAGCCGCTGTGCCTATTTCCAAGCCGTCGTCCGGACCACACGGGTCGCTTACGCTTCCTCAGCTCCCGCCGCCCCTGTTCAGCGTTCAGTTCGGCCGTCACCACAACAGTTCGCAGGCTCACGTACGTCATGGCTGCGTCAATGGCCCGAGCAGCGTCCAACAGACGTCGCTTCTGCCCTTCGGCTGGATGATGGGTCGACTGTTTCGCTGCTCCTGTGGCGCCTCTATCTGCCCGTCGTTCGGCCTGCATCGCTGTAACTGCGATCGCCGTGTGTCGTCGACGACTACGACGGCTGGCGTACCAACTACTGGTAGTGGAAGTGGCACTGCTGCACCCGAATTGGCCGCAAGCGAAGCCGTCCAGATCCGAAGCACGCATCATACACAGTCACACGTTCCTGTCACTGGCAGTGCAAGTGGTGCTGGTGGTGGTGGTGTGAATCAATGCACAACGGTTGCCATGGCCACAGGTGTATCGGCAGGAAACAAGACGACTCGAAATAGGGCAGGACGAAACTGCCAGAGAAGCCAGAACGTGCCAAGGAGTCATCCGAAGCTCGGAGAGACCGTGCATGGACGAACGCCGAGCTCGAACAACGCTCACAGCGCTAGGACACAGCAGGCGCGTACCGTTATCACGACCCGAAGTGTGCCCTGGCCATTCTTCGGACATCGACTAGAACAGGTTAGGGAAAAAACCAAGTCCTGTTTATAGACTGTGTGGGGGGGATGTTGCATGCTAACGTGCATGTCTACTAGCTTCAATGCGTTGCCAGGCAATGTTGTTGTAAATATTTCTGAAGAGTGACTTAGCTTTCACCTCTGTAATATGCACGTGGACGTGTATTCTCTCTTCTATATTTGCAGGATTTTTTCTTCCCCCTTTTGCACCACTGATGTCGTTTTTCCAACGGTTGCTGTAGCCACAATCTAGAGCATATCATCTACGATCGAGTGTGACTCGGGATGAACGGGTTTAGTGCCACATGTAATCACAACTGAAACTCTCCACCTGGCCTTCGTTACCCAGAACTACCAAAACATTATTTGATATAATGAACTCATAGCAGTCAGCAGCTATTCTCATCCGGCCGCTTTTATATGAGCCTTTAATCTACATTTGTTGCTATTTTTACGCATCATGTCCGTCATATAGTTTCTGACTCTAATTTTGCCCAGATACTAGCATCGTCGGCACTAATTTATTCGGCATCGGTGGTACGCGGTTCACGTTGGTTTCGCTTACACTAAAATTGTTTGCCTACAAACATCAGGCGCTCCGCAGTATCTATCGTCACGTTCGATGATTTAGCAACTCCTTAAAGCCACTAAACTGAGGTGGTCCCTCCACGTGGTCTCTTATGCCACAGTCATATATCTTCAATCGGCCTTTCTGTTTTAAACTCTACAGTATCAGAAATTTACTCCCATTCGGGTGCTGTGTTATTTTGCTGTTCAGTAGCGATTCTCCCTACATGTATGACACCTGCAGAGAAGTACCAAGTCCGCGATCGCCGCGAGAAGGTGTCGGCTGTTCTCGCTTACGTCTTCGAATGCTGGCACTATGCTTAGGTCAAACTTTCACTAGTAAAACTTTCACTGGGGCATGTCCTAGTGAATGTTCTGCGTCCGGCAGCTGCAGGCTACCTCAGCTGCCTCAAGCTGGTTACTGCCAGTCGCTTTTGCCTATCTTTAATAACAAAGATTGCTGTCGTCTTCTGCTGTACCAGCTTCAAGTGGTATTCACTCATACATCCATTCGCTGGCTTTAGCCACAAGTTCCTCCCTAATTCGACCCGTTATTTCGACGGCCAGATCGTCAGCCTAGACACTGTTTTTTTACACTTGGCGGGAGGTACCCGATAGCCTCTATTAAGACTTCCAAAACTGGGTTTTGATCTCTCGTTTCCCTTGACGTGCACACGGGGTGTACAGAAATACCCCGAGCGTTCTGCAACATGGTCCACAGACTCTACAGCAACTGTGTACTGGGTTGTGTTGAGGAAAATTGAGCCGTTAATTCAAGGTAACTTTAAATGAGGCGACAGATCGATAAAATACTTTATCGTCTGGGTTAGTAGCACTGTACCATCGTTGCGAAGTGAAGTATACCCAGACAGGCTAAACTGTCCAATGACAGCTGGCAATCGTGCTGTCTGTCGATTTTGGGGCCTCACTGAGATGTATCGACGTTTAGAGAACTTTGAAAGAAATTTAGACATAAGTGCCTGTTTGAATTTTCTCCAGTGGCTGTCTACAAAAAAAATGGTCTGCTATGTATTAGCAGATACCGCTAAAACGTGCCAGGCAGCCAGATCCTGCGCAATTCTCAAAACGTTTATATGTATCTACAGGACGTTTTGTATTTGAAAAATCCTGGAGGTACAATTTGTTTTCAGTTAAGTGTGGTCTGCTAAATAATTATACTTCAATTACCTTGTACAGCTATTATCAAATAGAATAGAAAGCGTGAAGTAAACATCATATGTTTGACATCTATCCCAGCGCTTGGTGTTTTAGCGGTGCCAAGGCGCGTTGTTGTTACACACTGTATTTGCTGACGCCGAGAATTTAACGTAACGTATGCGAATCTACCTTGTTACTGGGCCGATTCATTTGGGTTGGAAGACCTTCTTTGCTTCATCGTCGTTGAGACCATAGCTGTAAGCGTTGCCATTATATTTGTTACTGCTGTTATTGCTCTTACTGTTGTCGTGGTTGCTGTTGTTGTTTGATCTGATCGTGCGTTTCGCTGTACAGCTTCTTGTTAGTGGCGGGACAACATTTCCTTGCGTGCATATTCGGCCCGCGCGACTAATGCCGGATGTCTACTACTCGATGGTGGTGGACCTCGTGCTGCATGATCCGGCGCAAGGACACGCCGGTGCGCTGCCCAGCGCGCGGTATCTTCCGCCACATAACTACCTGACAGGCGCTACCTGGATGGCCCAGCCGTGGAAGCTGCACTTCGAGGCCATTGTGCACGCCGTTCAGATGCCCAACAGCAGCGTCAGCCCTGCTTCTCCTGCCGGATCCGAACCCGTGCTAGCTGACGGCGAATATACACCTGTCGTCCGACTCTTCACCACGCGAGCCCACACTGCTTTCCCCGGTAACTGCACTCAGCTACTTTATCTGTATGTACGACACGCACATACATAAATTCCGTCTTTTGATTGATATGAGAGGTTTCGGAAACGCATGATGCACAAGCTAAACCCAGATTCCTTCTACCCCTCAGGGTCGGAACTCTATAGCACAGAACTGTAAGCGTTAAGTTTTCGCCAAGGGCTTAGCTGCTCCCTGCTTTTCTGCCTCGGCTCCCCGAGTGGACCGCCATTATATGTCTCCATTCTTGTCCCTTGTGTCTTCTCTTTCCGCATTTTTGATTCCACTACCGCGCTTTTGCGGATTTCATCATCCGGTCACCCTGATGAGGCCTGAGGGCTAGTTATCGGGAAAGTTTTACCCGTTATGAAGGTGGGATAAGGACCGCGAGGTTCCATTTCGCTGCCCACTTTTAGAGTTTGGCCTTTTTTCATTGCCATGCGGCGGGTCCACAATGCGTTCTTTGGGTTAAGTCTCAGGTCACTCCCCATTATCCATATTTTTAACGCTTAGGTTGGCTCGTCGATGAAGCTCTAAACTCACCTTATAGCTAGTTCGGCAAGAAGTAGGAGCTATACACTGCTACCTCACCCAGTTTTATCCAGTAGGCTGTTCGCAATATCTGTCCGCAGTGTCCTATTAGTTCCCGTAAAACACACCGCCGCCGCCGTTGTCGAATCCACGATTCAGTCTACCCTGCCCCTGGCACGAATTACGTTACGGTCCGCCAGAGAACCTAGGCAAATGCCTTTCCATGCTATCGTTTTTCAAAGCATATCGTATGACGCCCAGCAGCAACGTAAATTTCGCCCCGACACTCGCGCCCGACACTTAAACACGACATTCAGTCTGTCCGAAAGCCCGTCTGCCTTGTAGGTAAAGCGCGGTCTAGCCTGTACTCTGCCGCACCGTACGCCCTGAGTCTCCGCATACTTGAGCAGCAGGGCAGTGGTTGTGTCCCTGATGGTTAATGCCATTTGCCGCCATACTCCTTGTTTGGTCGCCATACCTACGCTTTGGGACCTCCGCCTCCCTAATCATTAATTGTGGCTTCTTTACGGTGACAAGCGTATGTGCCTAATGTGCCTTTACAGTGATGTCTCTGCAGCACAGCCCAAGGATTTGCGTCGTAATGTAGTAATGCACATCAGAAGGGGCCCGTTTTCCTTTTAATCATCGCTTTTCATTCTTAACTAGTGGCGACAACATCTTAAGAGCTAAGAGTCCCGGACCTTTATTTTTCGGCTCCACTACTCCCTGATTAGAGAGCGTTAAGTGGTTAAGGCCTCTCGTCATTCCTATGAGCCCGAGGGCGTCGAAATTCTGTGGACCCGGACCGCTACTCGGCCAAACCCATGTTAGCAGGTTTTAAATCTCTATTCACGTCGCTCGGCCATTCTAACTACAGTTTTCCTATTCCTCTGCAGGTTTCGCCTACTGAATATCGCCATCGGGTATTTTTACCCTTTGCTGCCTCTCCTGACCCGGATCTCTTGTGTTTGTAGTGCCACGCAACAGCGCCCGCGTTAGTACAGTGCAGAACTCTGTCCTCCCTGGCTTCCCATGTCCTGTGTTGAGCTTGCTCTTCAAATCTTGTTTAGTGGTTGTAATGTAACTTCTGGAATGCCGCGTAATCTTTCTTAAACCCCGCGAGCTCCTCTGCATTTGCCTGATTTATCGGCCAAGGGAGCTTTTGAGAAATCTCTAAGCTCTATCTTTGTATTCTGTACCTTGCACATCCCCCCTCATCTGCTCTACATACTTATCCATCAGCTTTATCGGATCCAACAGACGCCTTTGCCATTACTCTTGTGTGGGTCTTTAGGTCCATTGGATGTAACGGCGCCCCTGGTTGGTGAGTCAGCGTAGGCCGGACTGTTCATGCTTACGCGCCGTTACTATAGGGCAATGAATTAGAACTAATATGTGGTCGATCATTATTCAACTTCGTTCGTTTGTAGATTGTCTGCACTATATTTGCGTCGAATTTTCATTCTTTTGACAACGGTATTCTTGGTTCTCTTGCCAAACGCTTCATTAACACACTTTTAAGTAAACGTACCCATATGGGCGCATAGTATAGAAATGTTTACTTTAATAGTATTGTTATTAACAATAAATATATTATATAAGTTCGCATCCGCTGCGTCTTGCCCGTAGGTGGTCACCCGTCGGACATGATAGAGATCGGCCTACGCTGGTACCTGACCGACTATTCCTTTGTAAAGGCCTCTTTGCCCGGAGCCGAGCAGCCCGTTGTTTTTCGGGCACGCCGTCCGCCATGCCCCGGGCCTCGGCAGGGCGCCCTCCTGTCTTTACCGATGACCACAGCCCACACCCCGGGCCCGGACTCGGTTAATCGACATCTACCAGCCACGACGGAAGTGGGCTTACTTCGTCGGGCAGTCGATGGAACGGCCGAGGCCAATTCAGCTGCAACACTGTTCAGCACGTCAGACTCACCGATTACCTCCGATACTTCAGCCATCTCTGCGCGCCGGCACAGCTATCTTAAGACTCGCTGGTGAGACTTGCTTCATCTGTGCCCTTAATATAGTACACATAAATGCACATATAGACATATGCACATATATGTAGAGCTCGTTGCGTGATACCGTGTCGAGGCATGATTTTATTTGCTGATATGTTAGAAGATCAATTCTTAAATGAGTGAGACAGAAATCAAACTAGAGCATTTAGCAGTATAAGTAATTAAGAGGACTTGGTTGACCTTTAGAGATTGTAGATCAACATCATCAAGCATCAAGATGCAACAGTATGCTGTAAGCTCGACATATTGCAACTCGCCTAACTTGCTATTAAAGGTATGAATGAACCTAGTTTACTTAGGTTATTGCCGTTCTTCATGTATATTCTGCAGAACGTCAGTACAAGATTGCTCACGGGTCGATGGCACGCACGACCATGCCTTCCACTTAGGGAGCACATAGATGGTTTGTTAGCGGTCAGCACAGCTACAGTCAGGAGGCAGAACATTCTGTTTAACAAAAACACGAATTCTATAAAACATCAATTCCGCGACAGCCGCTGCGTGCTGAGTATTGTAGTGTTAAAATCCGTTTCGGAAAGACAAAGTTCCCGCGTCTACTCTTTGCTCGCATTGAGTAGTCTCTCCGTGTATCCACAAATCGTTCCTGTTGGGCGGCCGGGCAAATTAACAAATAACAGCAGCCCAAGTTTGTGCTATTATAGCGGACAACCGGCGAAGTGAGTTGACTGCTCTTGTATGAATACAGACTATGCAAGATTTCTCAATGGATGTATTGAGTTGATGCAGAAGTTTTTGCTGTTTTTCCTAAGCAGGCAAAAGCAGGGTTTATGAAGTCATCATCAATAGTCTCCCATTCTTTCAACGACATTTTGCCAACAATTTATAGACTCCTTCTCTGTTCACGAGTTGTAAACGCGCTTAGCTTTATTTCTTTTGATCTCGTTAGAGTTGTTGGCAGTAGAGACCCTTATTAATCGTCTGGCTCCTTCTCACAAGTTCAAAATAAACGATGTCTCTGATATCCCATCAACAGCACAACTTAGCTTCAGTATCAGTGGAGGTTTCGCTTGGGTTGACTGTGGGAATTGCCTGCGTCTTCGGACCAGAATTTAAGCTAGCTTAAATTTTTGTAGAAAACATTTTTTTTAGTGCAGGTTACGAAACTGTCCAATAAGGAAGCTTTGCAGTCGCGATTGAGGAGAGAATGACGTTCCCTTTCAGTAAAGAGGGTTAACTGGACCTTGGTTCATCGTTTAAGTTAAAATCTCCGGCGCGGAACTTGGCAAAGCATTTTCAGCTTGTCCATTGGCTAAGGCCATCCTTGGATATGTTGGGACGGTTTTGACAACAACAGTCGTGTTGGAATATGCTCGGCACTTGTACAGCAAAGCACTTCGAATTTGCGCATCTTTATTTGCGATTTCTCCGCCTTCTCAGAAAGCAACAAAGCTCTTGGCGTCATCCACTAGTTTATGCAGTAAATGCTGCTCGATAATAAATGTATCACTTTCCTATGCTGATATTGCCTAGAGGGCGCTGCAAGCTCCGAAACGAGTGCATCCTAAAACGGCAACTTTTGCATCATTTGTGTGTTTGTGTTCGAATAGTGCGGTCGTGTTCCGTAAGTGCTCCGTGTTTTTATCATTTAACACCGGCCTACCTCAGCAATCCATGACGCGCCGTGTGTCGTGTTTAGTTTGGTGCCACTGTCACTCTTTTTTTCACGACAAATCGCAGTCCGTCAGAATAGTTCAGGTTCACGATAAATCGACTCGGTTGCACTTAGGTACGATTTCTGTATTCCCTCCGTCAATTACGCCCCATCCGGCTAATTAAAAATCGTTGCCATTGCCAACCTAGGCACATGCTAAACACATGCTTCGATCAGTTATAGCTAACATGTGTTTTCAGCAAACGTAGAGCCGCGCGTCAAAGACGTTCCACTGTGCAGCCCGAAAACTAAAGTATGGCAAGATGTGCAGTAAATGTTGAAGGCGGTCTCTTTTTGTGCTGCTCTAGATGTAGCAGGGTGTTTCATGCTGAATGCAGTGCCAGTGACGAAACGGACCCAACCGTAAACGCGCTAACCCAGTGGCTCTGCCGAGTGTGCGATGTGGAGTGCGCGGATTGGTAAATCGAACGTTTTATGAACTGTTTGGATAAATCTTCCATCAGCAACGAAGCATTCTGTTTTATCGTTTGCGGGTTCTAGAACAATAATTAGCGGGAGTAAAAGCACAGACTTTGGTGCCTATGTCCGCATCGGATGCAGAACTGCCTGGCGCCAGTCAGAGCTCCACCCAAGCGCTCACTTGACGGCTGAAGAAGACAATGTTGGTAATAGAGGACCGCATAGTTGAGCCGTTGAGACCAACATTGAGAAGTATATTTCTCAAAATACACCGATAGCGGTACGCTCAACGCCGAAGATGGATGTGCAGTGTATTATTGAGGCCGCTCTGTCTAGTAAACTTAAGGCGAGAGATGATTTGAAGGAGAAGATGAAAGAGAAATTAGCTACAGCTGCCCGTCGAACTCTGGACGCTCCGAACGACACCACAGCTGTTCACGGCGATACCTCATCGGAGAGTCACGAGTCGCCTAATGAGCTGGCAGCTCCAAATATGGCCAGCGTATCTCATGCTGTACAGGTTTCTGAGTCAGTTACCGAAGCGAGTGAAGTTGAAGACACTAGTGCTGACAAAAACGACGAAAATGAAGCGTCCGAGGAGGGCTGGAATTTAGTTGTAAATAAAAACACTGCAAAGAGACTGGAGTGTTTGAAGCAGCAAATCGGCGACATTAGACGTTCATCATACAGACAACCCAAAGGCCTCTTTAAGGTTGTAATATGACGAAAGTCTGATAAAATTATAGATGAGGTTGCGGTTTCGGTAGCCGAACCATTCGGCGAGAATCTTCTATCTCTTTGTGGTGAACTATTCAGACGTTTTCCATTTGCAAAGCCTGATTCCAGGCGTGGCTTTATCCACGTATGGTTTAATTCAGTTGAGGAAGCAACAAAGGCCACGGCGATTTCCTCTCTTCTGAACGTCCCTGTGATTGCCAAATGTCACGACTTAGCAGGGTATAGGGCTAGAATCACCGAAGTTGATAAAAGTTTTTCTGAGCAAGATATCCTGGAAGCACTGAGAGATATCGGTGTAGTTTCAGCCAAGAGGGTAACTTATACGAAGAGGACCGATTCGACCTCGACGTCAGTTCCTACCGATCGTGTACCTCTCCACTTCAACAAGATACCGCCATCAGAGGTGTTTTTGGCCTTCAGATCGCATAAGGTCACCATGCACGCAGGGGCCCCTACTACATGTTTCAAGTGCTTAAGACTAGGCCACATTGCTGCTAATTGCCGCAATGATCTCGCGTGCAAACAGTGTGGGCAAATTGGCCATCTTATGGCAAGTTGTCGCAATGCACCTAAATGCGTCAATTGTAAAGGCCCACATTCTTCGTCATCCGCGGCATGCCCTCTTCGGGCTTGTGAAATCGAGAAACGTAAGGCCCTGATGGAATGCCGACTCATGCAACAAATTAGTCAGGAAATTCCAAATGCCAAAACGCTAAAGGTTATTGACTCGGCTGATGCAAATCCTTCCGTGGACACCCACGAGGCCTCTCAATCAGGACTTGCCACAGCTCCTTCGGAAAAGCCAACTTATGCTGCGGTAGTTCGCTCGTTAGTCGTCGAGACTGCAGTTGGTCCTGAACTACGTGTTAATCTGCCGGGCGTCTCTGCCATTCCTAACAAAGCAACTGTATCTACGACGAAGAGTTCAATGGAGTCCCGAAAACCGAAGACGTTCCCAAAGCGTAAACTAGCAAGTTCCTCGTCAAGGACCGCTTCGACTCGGAACTCAGCTCTCTCTGCACTGAAACCCGTTTTGCAAGTTCTCAAAGCTGTATGTCCGAAGGCTGCATCCTGTTTAAAGAAGCTGCCCGACGCAATTCTTCCACTTTTATCAGTTTTTAAACAGTTTTAATTGGTATAGTTCACCTACATAACTTTGGAGTTTTATATTTTACCTTCACTATTATCATGTTCAAGCACAGTTACAGTGACTCTCCAAGAAGCACAAATATTCGTGGCTGCGAAGAGTGGCACGACCTCCATCTAAACAATAGTAAAGTTGTGGTTATGCACCTAAATGCTGGCACTATGGGTTTAAAAAATCGGGTCAATTAGATCATTTGAGTAGTTTTTTCAGTGACGAGGGGTCCCATATCGACGCTGCGGTCGTTAGCGAAACATGGCTAAAGGATTTTGATATCCCGGCCTATTCAATTAATGGCTTTGACTTATTCGTGTCAAATCGAAATGTGACCAAGCTCGGAGGCAGAGTTGGAATTTTCGTTCGGTCTACCTGCAAGGTTCTTTCTTATTTTGCACTGAGTAACGCCGATGGCAACGTGCAAGCGGTACGTATTCATATAAAAAAAACATATGAACTTCGAAGGCTATATAGTCGGCTTCTACTCGAGCAGTGTTATCCACAAGGAAACTCTGCTCAATATATTGGACGACATTTTGCCCAGAAGCTCCGCACTTCCGTGCTTAGTTCTTGGTGATGCTAATGTAAATCTTCTGGCTGACCCGCCGCTCTCAGATTATATCTCTTTCTTTTCTAGCAGGGATATGGTCCATCTTATCGATCGTGTTACACGTCCAATATCGCAGTTCGTAACTGCTCCAGTTTTTCTATTGTCCAACCAGCGGTTTTCGATACCTTGCTTTTTCAGATCATCTTCCTGTCTTTGTTTCCATTTGTGAGGGCGGTGAGGAGAGCAAATCGTCTCATGTTGAATCTCCTGTGAATTTTCGGGCGCACAACAAGGCTAGCATTGACATTTTTCTAAGCCGCGTTCGTGAAGCATCCTGGCTCACCGTGTTTGATGCAAGGGACGTCGATTCGGCCCTCGAGGCTTTTCGGGACATTTTGCTCAACCTCTATGAATCCTTCTTTCCGTCGCGTACCAAAACTCGCGGAGACTGCGCGCCAAACAGATCATTTTCATTTTCTCCTGGACTGCGGCGGCTCCGCCGGCACGTTAATAAAATGTATCGGAGGCATAATAAGGTTAATTCTCCCGAGAGTAAACTGTTATATCTTGAAAGCCGTAGGCGGTATCAACATGGCTTACGTGCCGCTAGAACTGCCGTTTATAGGACACAATTCGAGACGTTGCGTGGTGACGCAAAAAATCTCTGGAATTTTATCAATAAAACATGTGGTAGGCATAACCGCTCAATAGAACTGCCTTCCACTTTGACAGTGTTTCCTGATCGGCATGTTACTGATCCACAAGAAATTGCAGATGAGCTCAATCGACATTTTGCAACCATAGGCTCGGCTACAGTTGCGCCTCTCTGCCTTGAAGGTGACTTATCACCCATTCTTACAGATCTATGGACCAGCAAGGGCAACTCATTCAAATTCTGTTCAGTGACAGACTTGGAGGTCTATTCACTCCTAACCAAACAAAAGGCGAGCTGGAGCTGTGGAGCTATGGGGGTACCCGGAAAACTTTTAAAATTAGCGGCGCTCTCTATTGCCAGTCCCCTAACAAAAATTGCGAATCTCTCCTTCTCCTCAGGGAACTTCCCCACACGTCTAAAGGCCTCGTTTGTAACTCCGCTTTACAAAAGAAAGGGCGACAAAACACTACCCGCCAGCTACCGTCCCATAAGTCTGGTAGATTTTGTGTCTAAAATATTAGAAAAACTGGCTCTGAGAAGGTTTGAGCATCATTTAGAGTCCACGAAATTTCTGTCGTCATATCAGTTTGGTTTCCGACGTGGTCGATCTACGGAGTTGGCCCTCGCCCACTTATGGCAGTCTATTGTGGATGCCGTAGAATCGACTAAATTATGTCTCGGAGTCTTTCTAGACGTTGCCGCGGCCTTCAATTGCCTCAATCACTCATATCTCCTACAAATGCTTCAGGTGTTGGGGTGTTCAGTGAGTGCAGTTGGTTAGTTCCGCTCATACCTAACCTCAAGAATGCAGGCGGTGAGAGTTGGGTCGGTCGAATTCTCCTGGAGATCCGTAGACATCGGTACCCCCCAGGGTTCTGTTTTCGGACCTTTATTGTTCTTAATTCTTATTAATTTCATCCTATTAACCATCCAGAGGGAAAACTTAGGCAAGCCGATCGCTTTTGCTGATGATACGACGTTGCTTTTTCGGCTCAATGCCTCCGAAATGTGTTCGGAGTTGCCTCATCTCTTCTCAAGTGGAAACAGTAATTTCGATCTTCAATAAATTTGGTTTTGTCGTTAATGCCAGCAAGACGAACATTATTGCATTCCGAGCTCCTCAGCTAAAAATGCACCTCGACAAGAAATTCTTTCTATCAGGGAGAGAATTGGTCTTCTCGGAGACCACAAAATGTCTCGGCCTAATGCTGCACGAGTGCATGAGCTGGCGGACGCATTTAGAATACATCAAGCCTAAATGCTACGCCATAATTTCAGCCCTCTCTCGCATGCGGCTTATCGGAGTTCCAGTGGATGGCCTTCTCTTGGTCTACAAAACTTTGCTCCTGCCAGTTCTCCTTTATGGCATTCTTATCTGGGGGAGTGGGTTTGAACGTGTTCTCCGTCGGGCTCGAATAATGCAAAACGATGCTCTAAGAGCCATATTTGGCAGGCGACGCAAAGACTCCGTCAGTGATCTTTATGTGGTCCACAACCTTCTACCGGTCGACCTGTTCTACTTGCTGAAGGTTGCCACGCTGGGCTTTAAAATCACTCGGAATATTATTCCCTGTGATGTTTCCTTTCCCCTTGCTCCCTTGTACCGTAGGACCTCGAGACGTGCCACAATATATGTAGGGCCACGAAAAAGTCTAGTCAGCAAGCCCTTGTGTCTCGTTTGCCCGTTATGTGGACTAGTATACCACAGAATATTCGTCGTAACACTTCCCTGCATTGTTTTACACAGATGGTCCAGAAATGGCTACTCACCAACACATTTCGACATAGTTGAGGCACACATGTTATTTTGTGTTGTGTTTATGATTTATGATACTCCATGATTGACTTATTTTGTGGCTGTTTATGACTGAGAGTTAACCATTTATCTTCTATTTTTTTAATTATTACCTACATATTTTTTAATGAGAATTAAAGCATTGTATTATGCAGTTCCTATAATAAACCACGTTTTGAATCTTGAATCTTGAGGAGGCAGAGAAACAAATCAATCTCTGAACTTCATGTGCTGTCTGTGCCTCTATTTTCTGCGGACTGCAGAGCACTCTACGATGACCTTGCTAGAAAAGCGTCTATGGACAAGGCTACCTTCTCAGCGTTCCCGTTGACACTCGCTCAGCGTGAAGTCGTACTAAGCGGGCGATATAGCTATAAAGGTGAAATCGCTAGAAAGATCGCTGCTATTGTAGCAAGAAAAATTAAATCTTTTTTAGGAGTGATCATTTTGAAAACTTGAACAAAGATGAACGGTAGGCTGGCAGAAGCAACAGCCGTGGAGCCGGCAAATCCCCGTGGATTTTTAGATCAGGGCCACTGAGCAGCCAGACCTCCCATGCTCGGATGAGCTCAACGCGTCCAGAGTTTGCTCCCACGACCGTGCCCTGGTCACTCTCAGCGAAAGAGAGCGTCTTGAGGCCGCCTTCACGATGGAAGACGTGATCCTTGCTCTCCAGGGTTTAATGAAAAATCAAGTGAGCAAAATCCTAACCCCCCCCCCTGCCGTTCTCAACATGTTGATAGCCATTCTGCAAGGCAACAAAATCAGAATATATGACGGTGTGTCTAAATTGCCCCCTTTTCTCCAGACTACGGGCGTGGCACAGAGTGACAACTTGTCTGTTACTTTTCTCAGTCCTACCCGGAAAAATCCGGGGTCTGAGAAATCTGGTTAACGTGATCTTGTACGCAGATGATCTCATTCATCTATGGAAAAAAGTCGCTTTCAGGTTTAGCAGGCCCTACCGAGACCTCACGCGGCCACGTCTAAGCCTGGACTAACCGTAAATCTGACGAATACAGAGGCGGGCGCTAAGCTGCTAACAATGAACTTCGTTTTTCCGGTTCCGACTTAACGCAAAACCAGGCATGGAAAGATCTAACCGCCATGTGGTGACTAGGTTCGCCGTGCATGGTTTTCACCACGTGCTGCGCGCGACCCCGGGTTTCATGATCTCTCGGACTTATGTGTGTGTTAACGTTGTAAGCTACCTAGCGGTAGATACCATGCTGGCTCCTGTACCGTAGGCCTCTAGCTAGTCTAGATAACCAAGCTCGCGACATAGCTTCATAGCTTTTTTTATTATTAGCTAGTTTTGTAGCGGCGGTGGCTTAGGCGGCTAACGCACCGTTCGAAACGGGGCGTTGCCATGGCAACCACGGTTAGCAAAACATCGCTAGTTCGAGCCCTGGCCGTGCTAGTAGAATTTGTTGGACGTGGTTGCCTTGCTGCTACATACCTCTGCTGGAGAAAGCCTATAATATTCCAGTACGAGAACGCGAAGGCGATAGATGCATTTAGACGCTATCGTGCCACAGGCAACTTAGCCCATTACGAGCGTCTAAAATGTAGTTGTCAGAGCGTTAAAAAAAAAGCTTTTACGTATCTATTATTTTAGTATATTAAGTCCAAATGTATGTATACATATGCATATCTGTTAAATGTACTCTTTCTACACGGCATGTATGATAATAAATCTGACTTTCATATATATATATATATATATATATGTATATATAGTTTGAACATCGATAATAAGAATTATAGAGCTCGTGAAAGCAATGGTCTCTGAGAATTCTTGCTTCGGAATGAGAGTAAAATTACTACAATTTGTGGCACTGGTGTTATTGCCCAACATAAGAGCATCAAATGTCATGCGAGACAACCAGTCTCCTATGGAGAAATTAAGAACACCGTCGTGTTCGTGAGAAAATTACTTCCTTGTACAGAACATGTAACGCCGGCCAGAATATGCGACATGGTTGTTTAGAACAAAATTCGCAAACAATGAAGTTGTTTATTAGCTTTCACGCCAAATACCTATAATCATAACCCTACTACCATTCACAGCGCACTACTCAGTGCACATTCAGACAAATACGCATTCCATGACGATAATTTTGGTATCAATGCGAGCCGTGGTTGTGGAGTAATTAAGATTATTCGGCGGGCAAGTCAAAGCTGAGAGCATGCATAAATATTCTAGAGTGATTTATCTGATAGAGTACGTCATTTATGCATGCACTCAATCTCAATTACTCGCATTTCCATAAATTTGGTACCAAAAGGATCGTGATAAAATGCGCAGTTGCCGGAATGTGTTAGTTTTGAGCGCTGTGAATGGTCGTAGAGCTATGATTTCAGTGTATCTGGTGTAAAAGCTAATACTAGAACTTCATTTTTGCGGTTTGGTTGTCTCGCAGTGGCACATTTTGTGCTCCTATGTCGAGCAACAACACCCGTGTCACAAATTGTAGTAATATCACTCTCGCTCCGAAACAAAACTTCTCAGAGACCACGTTCCATTCGAAACAATATTTGCTTTAACGAGCTCGACAAATATTACTATAGATCTTCAAACTGTCCTCAAACACTCTGTAAACACACACACATATATATATATATATTTTTATTTTTCTAGAAACACATTTATAAGCTCGTGCGTGTTCAGGGGTGTTCTAGGACGCCAACTACAAATCCTACAATTGCGACATGGTTTCCTCTTTAGGTTGTTATCGCCTCATGAGCCTCAGAAAACGGACCTACACTCAACGTCGACACATCAATCAGGGATGGCGTCAAGCGTACGACCTTCCAACGTATCGACGTTGTCCTCAGTGAGCTCATCCTGTTCGACAGCTGTGTTTATCAACCCGGCCAGAGGCGCTTCGTCGTTGCAGTCGCGGGACGAAGCCTCCCCCCTGTGCTGCGCGAGTCGCGCGAAAAGTATCATCACGCCTGGCGGAAATAGCAACAACGCTACATCGAGAACCAACAACCGACCATTATCTGTCCAAATCCGTTTAAACAGTAACCACGGCAGCAACAACAACAACAACAACAACAACAACAACAACAACAATATCGCTAAAAGTACTCGCACCAGCAACGACGAGAACGGCGACGACATCAGCGGTAGCAACATTGTTGTTAGCAATATTAACAACAACAACAGCAGCGGCGGCAGCAGCAGCAACAACAGCAACAGCAGTACCAGTACGGATTACCACAGCAATACGAGTGATATTGACGAGGTAGATTTTGTGAATCACACTAAGAGCATGAATATCAATCACCGATATAGCAGTAACTACCACAATCGTTCCAACATCGATGCTAGCCTCATCAATGTCAATCATCACTATCGTCATCATCTGGCCGCCGGTGGTGATGGCGCCGCCGAGGGCACCAGCTATAGACATAGTTCGCATTTTTCCTCCTCGTTCTCCCCGTCTTCCCATTCTTCGTCGTCGTCGTCGGCTTCGTCGGTTGGCTCGGTTTCGTCTTCAGAGGATCCGGCCCTTGTGAATTTGTTTAATTCGTTTTTCCCACAGGGATTTTTTGACGACGATCGATGGCACCATTCGGCCAAAACTAGCCGAAATTAAGAACACATTCTGAGCTCGGTTCAAATCTCCTGCCATTTTATGCCAGCGTTGTTGTGGCAGTTGTCTTATCTGTACCAGCAGCAGTTGCACCTGGATAGTAGATACGTGCTTGGCACAGGCCGATAGCCAAGCGAAGAGACATGAGGGTAGAAGTCATAGGTCTCAAATAGAAAAGTTATGACTCAACGAATGAATAAGTGCTGACTGAACACATAGTTACACACGAGATTGTTCTCCTGACGCCCGAAGAAAGAAGTCACTGGCGTCGTAATCGCTGCATCATAGAGTGTTAAAAATGACAACTGAGTAATGGAATTATCTATCTATATCACAGATTGAACCTCCGAACGACGAAAAGCGCGTCGAACTCGTAGTAGAAACAGAGACAGTCTAACTGCTGTCGTTCTAAAAGGCTTTTCACCCATGGAAAAACTTAATGGTTTCTTCAATTTTATTTCATAATCTTACTTTATAATTTATCGAAACCTAGAAGATCAGCCTCTACTTTCACTCCCGTGTAGAGAAATAATATGGCAGTAACTGCAATATATCTTAAACATTATGCAAGTTTCATGTGCGTTCAAGTACACGTTGGCACAGACAGATGGTTGGATAAATATGGTAAGAATGACGTTATGTCCAATTCGAAATTACGAGCAGTGCTCCGTTTGAGACACCGGACATTCAGCCGTTGATTGACAGTTGTTACACGAAGCTTCATAAATATATAGATAGTTCCACAGGAGAGCTGCCGTCCTGCAACGAAATCAGATTACAATGGATAAGTCCTCCATATCAGTGTATGATTTTAGTAATATGGATATACAAACATACAATATAGGCGCCCTAGAACAGGCTCCGTGCAAGCATGCAGGTGTGCAAATCCCTAATATAGTAATTATGTACTCATTAATGTGTTCCTAGAAAAGCGTTTTTGTGGCCTCTCAGATTATGAAAGTACACAGTAAGCAGAGAGACCGAGGACACGATGCAATCGCTGTCTTCGTTCAACGACATTTTACCGATGCGATAGAGAAAGGGAATTTACGTAAACCGTGAGAGACTATACTGTACTGTCTTTTCACTCGCCATGATTGCTCTATATCCGCATACACACACACACATATATATATATATATATATATATATATATATATAATCAATTAAAATAAAAATGCCAGAGCGGGGCAGGTGTACCACTTCCTGCAGTCGACGAGAGAACACGCTGTGTTTTTACTCCTTTTAGTTAAAAAATGAGCCAAATAAAACTCTGAGCAAAGCCATGGGTCACTGCGAGATTACGTGCCCATCTTCCGAATTTCTTCAGAGCTCGTGTTTAGCAATATTTAGCGAACCAACGCGTCAGCATTGATGTTGGCTGAAGATCCTTCAGACAGGAGTCCAACAGATGACGGATTTCCATGCGCTTGGCTGCCGTGCATGGCTACTTGTTGAAAGGGGTAGCCTTACCTTACGGGGCTTGCCCATGCCTTACGGTAGCAGCTTCCTTGACACGTAACAAAGCTGTACGGCGACCGAGGTTCTTCTTACGACATACGACGGGATTCTGTTTAAAGTTTCACACGCATTCTTGCAGCATGATCTAAAAATGGTCACTCACTAGCCATCATGTAGCCATCATAGCCAAGCTGCCACAGCCAAGTGACTCACATAAGAGAAACCCGTTGAAACTTCACAAAAGAAAAACCCGTTGAAACTACCTGTAGCAATCAAACAGCGGGTAGATGTGTTATTAGAGACCATGCACCCACCTGCCAGAAGTACCGCAAAGTTTACTAAATATGTAGCTAACCGTAAGTAGGATATAAACATAGCAAAGAGTCGAGAAACTCAGTAGCAATCAATATTGAAAGGGAGCGTCGCGCCTATTATCAAGAGGATTATAAAATTTGTATGCGTATCCTATAAATTTGAAAACGTATGACATTAAATAACTAAGTTCTATTAATGATATATGCAATTGTTATATTGATTATCTGCGCTCTGGGCTTGTTTGGCCGCCTTATAAGGTCCTTCCTGATGAAGCCATCGATCTTTGCAATGCTCTCTGGGCCACGGCATTATTAATTGGGATCTATGCACTGCCTCTCTCGAACAACATGCCGCGAGCAGCTGACTGTATAATCTGTATGTGTTTGTGTTATATGCATACTCAATATGTGTGAAATAAATAATATGATAATTGTTATTAATTTTAACTCGGGGGTTCCCCTATTAATTTCGATTCTATGAGCAATAAAAATGTGTGGCGAGAACCCGTCATTAGTTATGCTGTCCGCACGGCATTACTGAGGGTGGTGATTGCACGTTTGTGGTCTGAAATTGCTTGTGGCACGTCGTTGGCGTCTACTGCAACAAGAGTTGCTGGTGGTGATCGCGGCTGCTGCTACAGCTGACAAGGTTCCCGCTGCTATGTGTTGCCTGGCCAGCTGATGTAAAAATGTCGATTTTCGGAAGTGGGGGATTACCAATGGTAGCGATCACTGTACACTGCGACTGTAGAAGAATTCCCCAAGCACAAGCACAGCACCGATTGTTGCATTAACAAACACAATTCTCGGGACTTGGATTCGCAAGTGACCGCTCTCGAAAACCCCTAGCAGACAACGGTGACTTAAATATGTATAGTCTTCACGCGCGTTTTCACATCTCTATATACCATCACCTGAAGCAGCACCTCGCCTTTATCATCGTTGGCGCCACAATCGATTCATATCGCATTGCAATCATCGCCGACAATAGTTAGCATGGTCAGGTTTAACCCTGAAAGCTCAAGCTCACCGTCTCAGCAACCTCCGCAAAATCAAATGTGGGTGAGAAATAAAATACAGCAACGTTTACCCTCCCAGAGGCTGAGCACCACTCAGTATCCATCTTTCCTGACTCGTTGCATCGATGGTAAGCGTTTACGTAGATAGATAACCCACCCACAAGTCTTCCCCGACCTCCTGCAGGTAAGACAGCCAGCTGGTGAGACCCCCGCATATCATTGAATGAAATGTCTCCGCGAGAAGTGCAATGTCAACCAACTTAAACATGTCATCGCGTGCAGGATCCATTGCCCCCTTAAATCCCTCACAATTCCAGAGAAGCACTCGTAGGGGTATGTTTTTCGCTACGCTTGCAGTTCTAGAACTTGTCAGTCACTTACGGGGGCTTGGACCGCCAGGCGCAATAAGACTCTCCTTGACCATCCTCTCGTAAAGGATGTCCCCAACCCAGCAACGGAACGGGCTCTCCAATCGGCTAGAATTCATTTCTGCAACAGTTTGCGTAATCTTCGTCACGCACCACCACATAGGACACAGCATCACTACCATGTGTACGTAGCTTCCGAACCGCTTTCACAGTTATGCCCTTGCCAGTTAGCCACGCCTGCAGCCCGATTGTCGACGTCTTCTGCGCCAGTCGTGCCACTCTCAAGGCGCAAATGGCATGGACTTCCCGTCTGCATATGTCATATGTTGCGCTGCCCCACCGCATTCGATGTTTTGTTTTGTTGTCTCGTCGTTTACGAACCACAAGAAAGCCATCGTCTTCTGCCTTTTCCTCCAGTTGTGAGTCAGCTGGATCTGCTGCCGGTGTTGTTATTACCGCAGCGGGTGATGTCGCTATACTACCACCACCCGGAGGTTCCATCTCAACAACAGTGCCGTTTAAGTTGCAACTGTTATTACTCAACCCTGCAGACGATGAGCTTCTCTTGGCGCCTGCGCGGTTGTTTTGTAGGTCTCTCCAGCAAGCTCTCTCGCCCTTGCCTCGGTGACGTCACCTTCTTCTCTGCTGTCTGCTAGCCTTGCTTTCTTGTTCTTTCGCGTTGTACGCGTTCCGCTGCTCCATGCTAATTTTGTCACGTAGCGTGGAGTTCAAACCCCCTTAAGCGTAAGGGGTGCGGCAGACTGTTCCTGCAGGATTGCCTCCATTTTGGCAACCCGTTCCTGCAGTTTCGTGAGTGCTAACCACACTTTTACAAAGTTTTACTGTAGTTCACTCAATCGGCCGGTTAACGTACCGTTGCTTGATTTCTGGGTGTCACAGGCTCCACACAGAGCCGAGTGCGCATCCTTGGGAAGCAGGGGTTTAGACAACCCCCGTGAAACACTTTTGAGCAGCCTTGGCTGCACACCACTAATTGTTCGCTCGTCTTCAACAAGAGCGAACGTTTCGAACATCCGAACATCGACACAACTGCTAGCAGACAACTAGTCACGACTTCCAGCAACAACTCTCTTATTAGTTTCAGATGTCCAGAGTCGTCTAGCCCGCCATCAAATTTTATCATATTTGCATTTCGTCCAAACCCCCCCATAACAGCTGTTTACGTGCCTCTATTTTATGTGCCCACATCTTCTTACCGGTCCACGTCTTGTCTACTTACAAAATATCATTAATTTTCTTCATCTATAACCATATCTCCTATTTATTCCCATATTTTACCTTTAACCTCTACATAATTTACACATGATCTGGCGTAAATGGCGCAGATTTTTGCCTTTTATTGCAGTAATATGCTAGTAATTCGGTGTAATAGTAACAGAGTAAAACGCACTGTAAATCTTACAACAAAATCTAAAACCCATTTTCTAGTTTCCCTGTGGCTCATCATGCGGTGCCTGCGTTGACATTCATATCGCTACTTCATTCTAAGGAAACACTCAGGAAGTAACTCGACGGATTTGTAATTGGTAAAATACTTCCGTGTTTTGAAATAACTTGAAATAATAATTGTATGATTGATCAATTACACTTTTTAAAGTTTTCTGTTTTAAATTTACGTGTACTATAGATTGGACATATATGCTTGTTATACGCACAAGCTGGTATAACAAACACCATATGCAGACTGAATTTCTTCTTCTAAACGAAGCACGTGGCCACGTGTGCAGGCGCATATGTAGGCTTCTAAACATGCACTAAATTGACTAGATAAAGTATTGCTAAGCCCAGCTGACAGAATGAAACTAGATGTTGTTTGTTAGCACGTTCACAGGACACTGGATATTTAAAATAAAAACAAAGACTTTTTTCCATTGTGGTTAGCTTAAAGCCTTCTGAAAATTTAAATTATGTGGCACAATCCTGGCTTCCTTATGTCTATTTAGGTACAAGCATATAAAGTGCGTGTGTTTACATGCAATATTTTCTTCCTTTGTCAATGATGCTTGGAGGTATCAGTGCAAAACCGTACACGGGCATTAGCCTTACGGAAAATGATTATTTAGAATTACGATAGTCATGGTTGTGAGCCACCGGAGTGTCGCCGGTTTGATCCCTCTTGTTGTGATTCCACTAAGAGTCAGTGCTATGCTGACACAAGGACTGGTAAGGAAATCCTAGATATCTCGACGTGTGGCGGCGTGGTCTAGGGTACTGGTGCGCTAGTCATGATTGTCATCTACCGGGATATCGCCGGTTTGATTCCCGATGTTGAGCGAATTTTCTTTGAGCAATGCTCATTGAGAATAGATAATAAACCATATGCCGCTGAGAGTCAGCGGCCACGCTGCCACAAGGGCTGTTTGGGAAACCCTAGATACCTTAACATGTCCGGCCCTCGGTGCATTGACGTTATGTCTCATGGCGGTCCCAAGCCCGTAGGGTACGGAGTAATATCACATTCTAAACAAATATCAAAATTTAGATATCTCAACATGTTGGGCCCTCGGTCTATTGAAGATGTGCCTCAGGATGAGTTCCGAGATTATAGGGGATGGATGATTGTCTAGAATTAAAAACAACCTTCTTAAAAATGTTTCTCATTTTAGATTCTTGCTAGTGCTGTGCTTGGCTTGCTTTCAGAGTAAAACAAGCGACTTGAACAGCTGGAGACCATCAGGATCGTACTTACCCTGTATGTACATTGTAGGAACATAAAAAACGAGACTCGTGGTATTAATAACTATCTGAAAAGATCCTTAAACGCGTTAGATCATTAAATCGCAGTATGGCATCGTGAGCAGATCTCAAAGGCGCATTGCATTACTCAGATCTTTGTCTAACGTGATGTCGGTAGCGCATAAAATGATTCATCGGTAACGTTTTAAATTTGTTTTAATAATGATATATGACTATGAATAAAGAGCAAATAATATCGTAGGTATACTTTGTGGAGCCTATATGTTGAGCACCTCGACACAACTAGACATCAATATACGAGAGACAAGATTGATACCTACTCTTTTTTTGCGTTCTCCATACTCGTTATTAAAATCATATATTATCGATATATGAAATCATAAAGCTACAGCTTTCCTACACCACTTTTGTCAGCGATATTGCTTCTGTACACTGTTGGAGATGATACAGATCACACGAATTTTTGCATAGCTTGCATTCGCACTCGGTTGATACTTCATGCAATCCATTTTGCATACATATTTTGACATGAAATCCATGTACTGCAAACTCGCTACCGAAGTACATGTTTTTACAACATGGACCCTTTCAGTAGTTTGGGGTCTAGTTTCGCTCTCATCCCTCTAGTCTCATTAAAACGCCCATTAAGTCAAGGTCAACAAACGTTTGCAGTGATGCAAGCGATTGCTGCAGGAGAAATCGACTTTGGGAGTAGATGGCAAAATCATCAACGTACATACGTGTACTGACTTGCAAGTGGCGACGCCGGATTTGGTCCTTCAGATTGCTCACCAATATTGAGAACAATAGCGTGCTAAGATTATCGCCTTGTGCAATCCTTGTGATCTGATTAATTTGAGTGTGTTTAGTTACCCCGTCGTTATCGCACAACACAGCGAAGCGGTGCTTCTCGTGGGCCGCAAAAGGCATGGAGACTTCCACTTAGCACTAAGCGGGGTGAGCATAAAGATCAGCAGGTTTGCCCGATATCTTGCCGTAACAATAGATACAGCCTCTCGAGCAACGAGCACATAGACAAGGTGACCGCGAGGGCAGAACGGCTAGCAAATAGCCTGGCCAAGATCCTGCCTAAAACATACGGAGCAACCGAAGGCCTCAGTGGCGAAGTCCACCGTCCTGTACGCCGGTCCAATATGAAAAACAAATGCCATGAAGCTGAGCGGAAACAAAAAAGCCTCCAGAATCCCCGGATGGAAGAAAATCCTACGAAAAACCAAGGCCCGAAGACAGACAATTAGAGAATGGAACGAAGAACACGCCAAAAAAATGGAATGACGACTGAACCCCAATATTAAAATAGTATAATTATAAACGGAGCGCACAGAAGAACCTCACTTTTCAGCGAAGTAAAACGAAAGTAGTTCCGATGAAATTGGCTGTAAGTTTATTCCAAAGGAAGCGGCAAAATGTGAAAACCTCGCATAAGACCGACGGAGCTGCGTCTCTTTCACTCTTCTGCTTACCGATGTTAGCGGCTATATTCGAATAGAGTACCGAAAGGCCAAAGTTATGATGTATGCAGATAACATAGTGGTATCTGATTACGATCTGGGTGCCATCAAGCGCATCACATCTCTGGCAGAAGTGTTCCTTATCTTAAAACGAGCTAGAAATAAACGTTATGAAGCTGTGAAATTTGAAATACGGGGTCGATTAGCTGATAAAGACGTTATACTTTGCGATAGCCAACCCTTGGAGTTTGACAATTTGTTCCGAAAGCTGGGGCTTCAGCTCCATTATACTGGGAAGGTCTTCACTGCGCACGTCGACGAGACAGTGCACCCAGGTCTAGTCTCTCTTTATGGACCAATTGTTCCACGGCTGATGTACGGATTTGGAAGGGTATGGGAACACCTCAATCGGGCAAATTTTGTTTTGCCTACAATGTGTTTCGCAGTGTACGCATGAAGCGAGTGGTTTGCTTGTTAATGCGGGTAAGCGGCCGCTTTGTGAACCTCATTCGAGGCTATGCACCGATAATTCGATTGACGTTAAGGACGTTGCGTGCAATAACATTCAAAAGCTGTGTCTTGTAATAAGAAGTTGTAAAGTTGAACAAGCGCGACAGAAGGCTGCAGACCTGAATGTTTTCGGTGCTTCTCACCTCTGGTCTGGGTTTGTGATTCGTACGAAGAAAGTGTTATATGCACACTCAATATAAGTGAAATCAATGTGATGAGGATTATGCTTCTTGAGCACATAGGCTTTGCTCAGACTGCTCGAGGATGGATACGTTCTTATCTCATCTGTTGTCATATTTGTACTAGGATTAGGGTTACGCTCTCCTGAATACAGGTCTGACTGACTTCATCGCTGCAAATATATCAAGTGTAAGTGATATTCAAGCACCAGTGCCATTCAAGCAGCTCTTTCTCGCCTATGAAATAACAGGGGGTTCTTCAGATGAATAACATGGCATCTTCAAATTATTTGTTTCCACATCTTCTGTATTTGTGGGTTTACAAATGTGTTACATTATATTAAACGCTGTTTGCTATTACGATTATACAAAAACTGCTCGGAAACTAGCGCGATTTCCTAGTGTGTATCTTGTCGAGCGAATGCTGTTCTCTGTGAACACGTTAGCTACAGAACGGGACAGCTTTCTAACTTGGGCTTCTCTGGGGCTCTCCAATTGCCCTGAAAAAATCAATTGGTGACTTCATAAGTTTAAAGGCGTTTGATAGTTTCGGCCTCTTTATTATCCGCTTCACGCATATTGTCGATCGTTCACTAGTCGCATTGGCTCAGCGTGCAATATCGTCGACAGCCGGTCGAAATAATTGGATGCATCGAGGCGTTGTTGTCCACCCCGCGTCTCTCAAGTGGGTACACATACACACGCACACATACACGAGTCACATTCAAGCATCTCTCCTTAATTAAAGCAATTACCAGTGCAATTTTGCAGCCGCTATTCTGTCAGCCGTCTTCTGGCGTCGTCTTTAATTCCCTGAATATATATATATATACATCGAAACACATCGCTGACTACACCGAAAAACGTCGGCGCTTTTAACAATATTGTTTCCGAACAAGCAAAGAAAGCCATTGGCGACGGAGAGCGTCGGTACATGAACGCTCGCTCGGAAAACGATTGCTCTGCGTTGCGCACAGAGCTCCCGCTGGTTCTTAAAATTTAGAAAAGAAAACGTTTAAAACAAGGCACGACAGTACGACTACGAACACCGAAGCTATCACCCACAGCGATCACTAAGCGCCGTTGTTGTTATACTGGTCGTCGTCGTTATTGTTTTTGTTGTTGTTTTCTGTTACTTATCTATGCTTCTTTTTAAGTGATCGAGAATAAGTGGTGAAAACGTGGGCAAAACAGAGAAAGTCATCGAAAACCAAAGAAGGCACCAAAGAAAGACATCAGAAGCCAGAAACAGAGTCAGACAGAAACAGAGTCAGAGGGAAGGCATAAGGAAGAAGAATGGGCACACGTAAATAGTGTGAAGCAGCGAACGATAGGAACGATGTCCCTGGTCTACCGCTGGCTGTGCAAGATGTTCAGACTGGATTTGGGCTGAACCGTTCTTAGACGACCGACGCCGCAGCTATTGACGCCGTCTCTGACAGACAGGAGCAAAGGCGACCGCCCGTCGTCGGCTGAAACTTCGCGAAATCTTTTCGCGAGCAGGCGATGGTCTTCTATCCGCTTTGGTTTCGCTGTGGCGGCTGACTAAGCGAGGACCGATGACGACCACGTGCGATGAAAAATATTTTTTTCCTTTCATTTCGCCTACGTCGCAGGTACTCAGATTTTAAGGTGGAAACTTCCAGACAAATCACTTCTTTTGCTATTATTGATTTGTTTATTCAAGCAACCGATCTACAGATCGAACCGCCGGGTGGTTGTCCATCTATTGTGTGCTCGTCGAAGCGTGTACACTGTATGGACCCCATAACAGACAAAAAAGAAAAATTCTAGCTTTTTGCTGCCGCCGGTATAATAGCCTCAAAATTAAAAATCAAGATTAAACAATCGCTATCATATTATATACCACCACTTGGCAAGATTTTTTTCAAGTCTACACCGCAGTCTAGTTCGCCTAGTTAAAAGTGGTACTCGAAAAAATGTGTTGCACATGCATTCTTATGCGTTGCACTATCCGACAGTGACATGATAATTTACGCCACTTACTGTTCTTGTAGGTATTTTTCTGATTCTAGCGCCAATTGTACGGTAATCTTTTAGCAGCGGAACTGATATCGCACCGAAAACCTATCACGTTGCCACCTACCTGTCTTTCTTTCGGTAGTATCTAAAAACGTGAAAACAGTTTATTATCTCGACAGATGACAGGATGTAATAGGGGGCCAATATCTCGAAGAACTCGCAAAAAATACCGAACCCTGGGGGGGGGGGGGTTAAACGTGAGGACTAGAGGTTTTTAGTAGGTACCTCCATACCATCGGGGCGTCCCACACTACACACGCGCTCCTCCGCATTAGCGCTGGGTGTGCATAAAGCCTTTTCCCCAAACCTCACCAAAAAACGTCAAAAAGCAGACGTGTTTGGCCAATTTAAGCGTGCAACATTACAAAGCTGCACGATATCGGTAAACATTTCTATTTTTTGTTTAGGTTGTTTCACCTTTGCGGCGCCCTGCCTCCGTCTTAGATTGTGGCATTTGACACCAAACAGCAAACCCGATAAAGCCTGCAACCTTCTGTAGCCTAATGATGTTTGGAACTTATAAATGAAGAATACATGAAAAGAAATA